>JACDQD010000008.1:27261972-27861972 GCA_019843655.1 Lethocerus indicus | reverse complement strand
CGATATGGATTATTTTTTTAAATTTTCTTTTAAACTGCATCTGTGCAATTCTGCACGGTCTGCAGTTGTCAATGGGGGAAGTTGTCAAAAGGGCCGAACAGGAATAACAAAACGTTTTTTTCGTATATTAAAACTTAAATTGGGGGAAAATCATTTTCCTCAGGTCGGTCATTACAGCACTTGCCAAGAAGTAGTCTAGGAGCCAAATTCGGTAGAAGAAAGTGCTTTCTCGCCAGTGTCTACTGTCTTTTTGTCAACCAAGTTTCCTGGTTCTCTAACAACGAGTAGTATGAAAAACTATCGTTTAAGACATGGAATCGATTCTACGTTTTATTTGAATTCCCGAGGCACGTTTAAGTCGATACAGATATTTTATACAATTGACGTTGATGTACTTGACATTTTCTTAGCCATACTGTTTGGTAGAAGACAATTTTAATGGTTAAGGTAATTTTTGTAATTCAATATTATCAATAGAGTCCGATATCTTGTTCAACACAACAGGGGCGAAGAACTATAGCATAGTAGACGTTAGAATCGTTCCAACCGAATCAATTCCATAGACTTATTCGATAGATGAATTGTTCTGACGTCGTAATGATCAAACCACAACAACAACAACAACAACAACAACAACAACAACAACAACTAAATATAAATATTTAAACATCGTCAAAACGAGAAAGCCATGGTATTAAAAAAAAAAAATTAAAAATAAAATAACAACAACAGCAATTACAACAGCTTGTAAGGGTTTGAGGGGGGGGGGTTGGGGTTGGGCTGGGGGGTTCCAATTATTACATATAACAATGTATAAAAAAACTATGCAAATTTGAGATTCCTAAAATTCACTACAACACAGAATTGTTCAAATTGTGCAAAACAACAACTGCATTCATTATGTAGTATGTATGAATGGTATATGGTATGAATGGTATGAAAGGAAACCGACATTGAGATTTCGGACAGACAAAATAAACACAAGATAATCGTATTTTGTCGTTTCTTTTCGTGTAATAAATTAAACGGCCTTAATAGTTTTTTTTTTTTTTCATTTTCGCGTTTTTGGCTGACAGTCGAATACAACAATCATAACAAGGTTGTTTTATTCCAAAAAGCGAGACACTAAACCGCCCAAAAATACATGCGCACATTGACAAATAATGTAATACACGATTACAAATAATAAACACTGATATATAATAAATATATTGGATAGGGATAATATATATATAATAGACATACTGGCACAAAATAGAGTTATTTTTTTTTTTTTTTTGGTTTTGTTCTGTTTAAAGAGGAATTACACCGCAATTAATCTTCTGAGGGGTTGCTCAAAACCAAAAAAAAAAATAAAAAAATAAAATAAAAGAAACAAACAGGTAAGGGTTGTTACGAGTAAAGAGGAAACAAACAAACAGACAAACAAACAGAGACATTTCTATTACTTTCACAGCCTAAACAATAAATAATATAGCGGTCATCAAAAGCGGTCGCTTTTTACCAACCTGCTTGGGGGGGGGAGGGGGGTGGGTAATACAACGATAATTACTTAATTACCAATCTCTATTATAATTAGTGAAATACGTTTTTAAAAATAAGACCCGCATTTTATATTTTATCTCAGTAGCGTTTCGATGATTTTTTTTCCCTTCGAATTATTCGAAAAAAATTATATCTCCCACTGAACAGATAATTTTATGTAAGTTAGAAAAAAAAAAATGTATATAAATATAACCAGGTTTTCGTTGTAGTTCAACACAAGGTAAATATCGACACAGATGTAAAGAAAAAAAAAAATGAATGCACACAAAATTCACATTTAAATCTACAATGCACGTTTCATGTGGTGTGGGGGATGGGGGTTGGGGGTGGTTGGGGGTTCGATATTGTCGGTTTTTGGCTTTCCAAATGCACACAGAACACACACATATATACGAAGAGGGTGGTTGGGGGGGGAGGCGAGGGGGGGGGAAATTGAACTTGTCTTGTAAAGTGGTGTAGAACAGAAACGAAAATAAAACAACACACACAGGGGATAAATAGAAATAGAGAAAAGAGACAGAGAGAGAGAGAGAGAGAGACCAAAATAGAATAGGGGGGAATAAGAGAGAGAAAAAGTGAAAGAACGAAAGGGATGTTAGAATGATTCGAGACGTCGGTTAATGTGGAAACTTAACACCGAATAATATTGGGAATAAAGTTTCTAGATTCCCGCTAACTTAACAAGTTTCAAATATAAAATAAGTAATGTACAACCCTAATGTAATCGTATTTTAAGTTTACATGAGACGAACTGAAATGGGTATCCGGTTAATTTAGTACGAAAGGCTTTGAATTGGGCCGAAATTAGTCCGAATTTCGACGGGTTTTTTCGTTTATATTTAGTAGTATTTCCGCGTTTACTGATGATGCGATGATCGGATGATGAATCGGGCAATATTTCCCCTTAACTAGCTCTGGAATATAAACTCCAATTTAAACAACGTAAAGGGATGATTCGATGAGTAAAATTAACTTATTAAAGTTTGATAAAAAAAACTTTTCGAACGAAGATTGCATTATTCGCTGTATTATGTCGAAAAATAAGAATGATTTTGTTCAAAAATTATAATACGAACAACTTGTAAATTTTTTCTGTATCATTTATATTTGATCCATAAACGAATGGAGCGCGGATTCGAAATTAAAAAATTGCATCCGATAAAACGGATTGGGGGTGAAAACTCGAAAGAGAATAACAAGTTCGCTTCTTCGTATTTGATTTTTCGGAACTTTCCCCCCACACCCCCCACCCACCCCTCACGAACTCCCGAACGAAATTCCGATACAATTTTCCGTCTAGAAAAACTTCATACAGCCGGCTGATTGCGAATCGCGAACAGGGGAAAAGTAAATACACGAAATTCGAGGACAGTTTTTCCCCGATTTGGGGGAAAAAACGGGGTGGGGGGGGGGCGGGGAAAAATTCAACTCGAAATCGTCCATTGAATGTAAATTATTCTTTTAACTCGAGGCCAAATATTAATTTTAAAGTTCAATTCCCACAAACGGATATTTCGACTGTGTCTGGGGAAATCGCAATGCCGAAACCGGTCTATAGTTATAGGAAAAATCATCCCTGTAGACAGTTCAATTTTTAAAATTATTCTAATTTTAAAATATTCCCTAGAAATCAGACCAATTTTGGGATTTTATTACCTGTATAGCGATTAAAATAAATGATTCCTTTTTTTTAAATACCGATGATGATGATGATGAAAAATATTTCGATTGTACCGATGGAAACTGTATCCCCTTTAAAATAACATTTTCGCGATTTTGTTTATCCAGAAACGATAAATTTCATCAACTTCAGTTCGACTATAGAGTTTTGATTAAAAGTTTGAAATACGCAGAGAATAAAAACTATAGTTTGCGTGTAGAGTAGATTTTGTAGAATCCTAGGATGAGTTATTATATTTTTGAATCCTACAATCGATTCAACCTTGAATTGAACTTTCTCAAAATTCACTCCAATAAATACACCGCATCGCTAATGTAATTACCGCTCTATAATTTATAATTCTATAATTTAAGGGACCATGCATTTGTACGATATTCAATAATCTTGTTCAGTACTGGAAATTACAAAAAAAATTACAAAATAAGATATTTTCAGTTAGCAGTAAAAACACTACTACGAAATTGGACGTATTCAAATTGCTCCCTTTACTGGCAATTTTAAATTTTGCGCCAAATGCAACTAGATACGCTAAAGGTCTAGAAAAATTTTGTCTACTTACAATTGAAAATTCGGCAAATTTTTTTTGTTATAATTCTAAAATAGTCTAAGATAGATTGGGCCAATTAAGTTCAAAAGAATTAGTGCCGCAATTAGTCAGCGGGACCAAACTTACTGTTGGCTTGAAACTTTTATTTTATCTTAATTCTTTCGGTTAATCTCTCTTAACATTTTTTTTTTTTTTACACGCCGATTCTGTCTCAAGTCAGCGTCGGTTTCGGCTTTCCGCCGTCTTCTGTAGCGCATTCCGAGTGCTCGGATGTACGAGGAGGCACTTATTAAGCACATGTTGCCGGCGGCATGCTCAGAGCGGTGTGCTAACTAAGTCATTTGTCTTCGGACTGAACGCGCTACTGAGGACGGCGAGAAGCGGAAACCGGTCTGTCGGACCGAATCGGCGACCAAAAACGGCGGAATTGATATACAGCTCAATAGGTAAATGAATAGGTCATTTTATATATATAAAACTAAGTCCCACTAACTGAGTCCCACCGTTGTCAGTAGCATTCCAAATTATTCAACCCCTCCCCCCCCTCCCGCCCCCTATTTGCCGTTTTAAGCTCTAAAACAACTTTACAATGGACTTGTACAATCACTAAGTGTCGCGAAATACTGGTCCTATTTATTACCCCCGTTTTTTATTACAGTTTTCAGCAAACTATTTTCAGCCTAAATCGACCCCTCAAATCAATATATGTAATTTATTTTTAACGCCGCAGATAGATTAATTTCTGCATTTCTGTAATCGTCAGTTTAATATTACAGTCGTCCAATATTCGCATATGTAATCGAGCAGAGGCTGTAAATTGGTACGATCGTTTCAAGCCGTACGCATGCACAAGTGAAACATCGTCCAATTTCAGTTTCGACGTTGATTCATGTTCAGTTTGTTATTTTTTTTTTATATATTCAGTAACCGAATCGGACACTGATAAGCTCATTTATTCGTTGCCGAAGATCAAAGGTAAAACAAAAAAAAAAAAAAAAATAAAAAACATATCGAAGAACAGAAACAAAATGGCAAGCGCCTTATGTTCGTCCGTTTTAATAATCCATACTTTTATTAAATCCGTTTCCCTTTTCTGTCCCTTCTTCTATTAAACAATATGCTTTAGCAAGCCAAGCCTTGGTGAACTAGCCGTGAATTCAGCCCTTTGATATTGTTGTTTGTTGTTTTTTTTTTTTATTTGAACATTTAGTAATGAAATTGAACAAAAAAAAAAAAACTAAAACCGAAATAAAACCGATTTCCACCGTATTTTTATAATTCAACTATAAACTATTTTTTTTTTCGGCCCTTCGTAGGGCCGGAATTAGAAAAATTTGCTGGCCACGCCTTTTCTTTCAGTCCATCCCGCGGGAAGGACCTGTTTTCAGGTTGATAATTTCGAAAATTGAATTTGATTTTCCAAAAAAAAATAAAAAAAAAATTGAAATGAACCGAAACATGAAATAACATTGCTTATTATGTACATGTCATCATTGGTGTGTTCATGCAATTGGTGCATACATCGAATATTCGCTTTTTTTTTTGGCTTCAATTGTCGTTTTTTTTTGGCACATAACTATGTTTTGTACACACATATATATGTGTGTATATTCCATTGTCAAAATTTGATTGGTGCCCCGCTTCGTTTGGCGAAGGGGTTGGGGTTGTTTTTTTTTTTTTTCGGGCATTCGCATCTCAACTGGTGTTCGACGGCTTTTTGGTTTTGTACATGGTTTTTTTTTTGAGAATAGAACGAGAAACAAAAAAAATATGG
Organism: Lethocerus indicus; assembly: GCA_019843655.1. Taxonomy (NCBI): domain Eukaryota; kingdom Metazoa; phylum Arthropoda; class Insecta; order Hemiptera; family Belostomatidae; genus Lethocerus; species Lethocerus indicus. The sequence goes on along the minus strand of JACDQD010000008.1, from coordinate 27,856,425 downwards.
CAATTTAAAAATGTTTTGGCTGTTCTACCCCCCCACCCCCACCCCCGACACTACCCCAGAATAATTCGAATGAATATAAAAACAGATGAGCGAATGAATGGAAGGGTACGAACTTTCACGCATATCCTATATATAAGTGGTGAATTTTGACTTATACTGACCGTCCAAGTATCAGGTGTACTCAAAAGTAATCGACAATTCGATAAGTTGTATTTTTTGGATCTTGAGGAGTTCCTCAAGAGGGGGGGGGGGAAATCGAAAATTTGCCGGAAAAGTGGCAGAGAGTTGTCGATAATATCGGTAGTAGATTAATAAAAATAAAATTAATTGCAAAGTCAAAACGTTGGATTACTTTTGGGTACCCCCTAATAATATTACCCAGGTAGGGTAAATTTCTAATATGTTACTGACATTCCATACTTCCTTCACTCGTTATAAAAGAAAAAAAAAACACTTATCCCATATATTGGCTTAAGGGTGGATTTTTATTTGGAAGATTTTCCAAATAGTAGTTAAAATAAGTCAACAATAACATATACCTTATATACTGTATTAATTTAGGAGGTCCGTAACTGAAAGATAATGCAGTATTTAATACGGAATTTTATTGAAAATATTTTTGATTTGAATGGAAGTAACTTTTATACAACCGATGAGAAAGTTTAAATTTTATAACGAGTGAAGGAAACTATAAAATTCCCGCTGGACTGCGGCCGGATTGATTTTGAACTCGAATCTACGACCGTTCCCGGCTTTCCGCCGTCGTCAGTAGTGATATCTAGCTATTTCCGCCGATATATTTAGTTCAACATCCCCTCCGTCTAGTAGAGGGGCATACTAGGCTGTATTCAGAGTGGCAGCACAGTGTTGAGCTAACGTTGAATAATATATGTATATCGGTTAAATTTTAAATAAAATACGGTATGCTGTAGATCTGGGCGGATTTATTTATCTGTATTTCTTTGGGGGGGTCAAAACCGCGGTAGGGTTGTTCTAGCCACCCCTAGAGGAGGATTCGGTATTTTTTGTTAATGTATATATATAATAGACAGCGGGGTAATAACACTTGAGAAAGAACGAAAACGTTTTAAAATATACTAAAATTTTGAATTTTTTATGGAACATAACTATTTCACCGCAGCAGGAAAGGTAAAAAGTGAAATACGACATCGTATTTTGAATCATAATTATCAATCTGACGACTGAATATAACAGTGAATATTAATTTTTCGTTCAATTATTCGATTGCAACGTTCTCAGACAAGGCCGCCACTCGAGTCGTATAAGACAATTTTGAAATTGAACAGAAATTGGTACGAAAATCGCGCGATGAAAAATTTTCGAAAGCGATTTTTTCGAACGATTTCGATATATTTTATTAGACGACATGAATTTTCGCCAACCGAAATACACTCGAACCAGTGAAAATGACTTCACTCTTGACACTTAACCGGCCGAGGCGTTGGACAGAAATAAACGCAAAGTAAAAATATTAAACCGAATTTAATATCACTCTAAAAAAGATATAAGGAAGCGATGGCCTGTTTTTTTTTTTCAAAACGAAAAGAAATATTTACTCTACTACGCGTCCTAATTGGAGAACTATGTTTGAAAATGAGTCAATTTTTCGGAAAATTTGTCGTTGACGGTATAACGAATTACGTGACGAGTTCACTATTTATTCACTAATAGATTGGACCGTTTTGAAAAAATAATTTTTCTGAAAAATGTCAAATCAGATCAAAACGCTTAAAATTCACTCCGAATGATCCGGCGGTTAAGTGTCAAATTGTCAAGATTTCATCAAATTCGTTTAGTCTAGTTTCACGAAAGTGAAGATCTACATGAAAGTAGAATGGAAAAGGGAGGATGATGACACTATCGATGTTTCCACTTAAGCCCAGATCTATTTTTTAGATGGAATAGAGCAGTGAACGCAGAATAAGTCCGAAAGGATTTCACCCGATGGACTTTCCGCCACTTAAAAACGACGGTAAAGTTTAATTTCGGACTGAAAAAAATTCACCGCGAATCTTTCACCGATTTTCACGAAAATCTGTCCGACTTTTTCAAAACCCGAATTCGGTATCACTGTTTTATTTCAATTTGAAGGATTTTCTCCAACGCTATATTCAATAATCGGAATAATGATGAGACCAATTTTGGGACAATCTACAATTTCTAGATGTAAAATAATACGCTTGCAGTCATTTATAACTAGAAAGTCCTAGAAAGTGGGAATTTACGCCTATATATATATATATATACAACGCCGTTTATACAGGAAAAGCCCCGAAACAATAGATTGGTTTAGAGTGGTTGTACGCCTGTCGCAATCAATAAAGATCAAAATAGACATTTATCAAAAATTAACAAGCCTAATCGATAAATTTAACTTTGCAAATAGATTTTATATGCAAGTGAACCACAGATGTTGGGTGAATTTATATCATCGTGAGACAAAAAAAAATGGATCGAATGTTTTTTTTTTTTTTTTATATATAAATGATAGACACGAATTAGTCAAAAACAAAACCACCCATTTATTTTAAAACATGGTTACGATTATTTATCTGTATCCACTAGATTAAAGTGCAATATGTTATGTTATTTTTAATTTTTAAAATATTATTTTATTATTACGACGATTAATATTATTATTATTATTAGTTATTAGTATTAAGTTTTAAAAACTAAATCCTATGAATGGAAAAGCAAAAAAAGAAAGAAGACAGAAGAGAATAGGTTTGTTACGGTACATATAGTCATGCACAATACCACTACTTGTTGTACTAGATTTGATACAGACAATACTAAAACAAGTGCATATATATATATATATATATATATATATATATATATTGGTAAATAATCTGATATGGCGTTTTATCGGTATCAAATATGCAATATAGGTATGTAAAAGAAAAAAAGTAAACAGCCAAAACTACTACCTAGGGCATACCATACCGCGCTATACCTTGAGCCATGCCATTGTATTTGTTTTATTGTTCTCACTGTCAATACTAGAACTAGAATCAAGGAAAAAGTACCAGTTGTTAGGCTAATAATTGAAAAACGAAAATATTTAAAAAAAAAAGAAAAAAAAAAAGCTCAACTATTTCGAAGCGTTCCACTACGGTCCAGGTTATACAATAAATATAAAATATATATATATGTATGTATATATATATATATTTTATCAGGTTTACCCTCACCTAAGTTAACAACTATTTCGTTAGTTGATTAGGACTATTTTTTTTTTTTTTTTTTATATAAATAAAAAGAAAAATTACAATATACAATCGTGATAGATAGATAGTTGAATATAAAAGGAAGAGAAGAAACAGCCCGTGTCAACGGTTATTTCAACGGTAGAACTCTCTGCGGTTTAATCACAGTTTTTCAGCTTTTTTTGAGTTTTGTGAAACGGGGGGGGGTGTGTGAGTGGGGGTGGGTTTTTTTTTTTTTTTAAATAGATATACAATAAGAGAGAGACTAGTGTAAAGAGAACGCTAGATAGGGTGGGATATCTATAGTTGATAAGTAAACAAATCTAGTGTTCAAGTAACATTTTGCAATAGGTAAATAGTTAACTGAAAAAAATATATGACCGATACAAACTAGACAGAGAGATAGAGAAAGATTTAGGGAGGCTAAACAGATTAGATTATAATGTTGGAAACCTGACGTATTTTTAGGAAAAATTTTGAATTTTGAAATGGTTTCGGTTCGAAGATTGGCCGGACACAAAGTTTCGAAAAGAGACGTCAGTTTTCCAAAATTTGAACCGTTCAATTCGAGTTAGGCCGCCAAACGAAATGACGTTCCGCCGCGTTACAATTCGGTAGAATTCAGTTCTGATACGTCGCAATGTATATCGAAATTACAATAAAAATACAGGCATGCTCGTGGCGGTCGTGTGAATCGTGTAAATCGTGTATGTAATTGGATATTTCGCTTTTTTTTTCTTTTTTTCCCCTACCTCTCGCACTGGCGCAGCGTCCAACTGGCGATTATCCATAGTGAGACCATGAAGACCAGGAGGACGGTGCCCGGACAGATGGTCATCAGTGTCTTCAGGACGAACCTGGTGTTGAAATTGATCCTGTTTAGGGCGCCGATGCTCCTGGACGAGGCGTCCGTGAACAGTTTGCTGTGCAGCAGCATGACTCGGCATATTAGATAGAGCCTGAGGAACATCGGGAGCGAGAGGGTGACGTCGTAGGGCACTTTCTGGGCCTCGATGTTGCCGCCCTTGTTGGCCAATTTTGTCGTCCAGTTGAAACAGTACTGGCCCGGTATCGGGTGTATAGCGCAGATCACAAGCTCCGTCGCTATCTGGGCTATCCTCTGCCATGTCATGGCTATCCTCCAGTCGTCCGCGCAGTTGTCGATCATGAACAGCTGCAACATCGTCCGCATTTCAGATTAGAAATTGTCTAATTCAAAAATAACATCGAAGATACGCGACAACATAATAGATAAGGGATGACACACTGTCAGTACAAATGAAGCCGCCTGTATTGAAAAAGACGGGCAGGGTAATTACTCCTGCGCCGAATACTCTCATTATGGATAGTTATTGTTCGTAATAGACGTAAAATGTTGCGTACAACGCCTAACTGATTGAATAGAGTGATGACAATCCCGGGCACGCCAAACTAGAAAACAGAGACACATATATATATATATATACTATTACAAATAAGACAACAGCCACAGTAATAGTGAGGCATATTGCTCCCAGAGGGACAGTAGTCACGAGAAGAACTACTGAAGACGGCGCGAGCCGCCGAATCGGCTCCGGTAAAAGGAGGCAGAAGATCGTGAAACGAACCTTCGCAGGCCGCGAACCAGAGCGTTTTTTTTTCAGCCCCAGACATCATTAGAGGAGCACTTTGAAACACACGGAAAATTCGCTGGAAACGAGACGCTTTGTGACCTCTTTGAGAGGTCACAACTGTGGCACATGACGAGATAATCAAACAGAAAAAAAGACTGGTGAGGCGGTGCCGCCTCTTAATTTCTTTCCGCTTTCAGCGGGGCGAATTATTCGAACGTCGACCGGTCATTCTTCAGCAGTAAATATTACCCGAGGTGGGGAAGAGGCCGGGGTAAATCCGGGTCCCCGCTCCACGAATATTCGAGCCCGATGCGGGCCACAAAACCCCTCGACGGTACGAACCCCGCTACTTAGTTCGGTATTCACAAATCCAGGGTTCCTTCCTACCCTCACCCACGGGGTGTCTTCCCGATCCTTCAATTTTATTAGCCCGCGATATCCCTCCCATCGAGAGAGCGGGAGAGAGAGGAGGAAATACACATAGATAACATTTTTTGCTTGCCCGCCTTCAAAATGTACGCCCGATATTAAAATACCGCGTACATAACTCAGGAGAGAGCGCCGCTTCGGAGGAGGGCCTCTATCCGCCGGAAAACCTCGCCGTCGGCCCCCGCGTGTGAAATACGGCCATGAATATATTAAGGACCCGCGTTCAACAGCAAATTGAAAATTATGCCCATAAGGGGCCCGAATATATAAATCTGAAATTTTATTTATACCCGACCGAAGTGACTCCGCTGTCGATCCCACTCGATTAAATAGAAATATTCCCGAATATATTGGCCAATTGTGTAGTGTGGACGTGAGGCACACCGAGCGGTTATCACAAGTATTTTCGGTCAATTAAAAATATAATTTTTTAACGCTGTTCTATTGCCACAAATGTGCAATATAATCAGAGACATTTATGTTAAATTGACGAGAACTCCGTGTTTTTCACAGCAAAAGCATCAAACCAGCGAGATAGTAGAACAGGAAATCTTCGATATATTATTTAATTCTTTAATGTTATCTTATACCCCGTATCATACCCGTTATCATAGGGGATGTTGAGTGTTATCGTCGTGATATTATCGGTCTATTTCATTGAGAGTTGGGCCGACAACTGTGGTGTTCTATTTTCCCCTCTATTTTCCCTCCGGCACAATCTCCCCCACTATAAATACTTGATGGGGGCCCAGACGCCCCAGCTCTAGCACCGGAGCCTCCTGCTGGGGCTGGACGCATTCTTGCCCATCTGCCAGACGCCTTTCAAAGTCAATTATAGACGACGGCGCCCGTTCTCGCCGAATTATCTCGGCCAGGTTAATGAACTCCCCCCCACCCCCCGTAATCACGGGAGAAAAAAAAACCCTTTACATCGAGACGAATTTCGGGCGACAATCTGGCACTGTTAAAGAAAACGCTTAAGTATGCCTACTTTGGGTAGGCGCATTATCTATGTATTAAGTTGGGGAAAAAGTGATCCATTATATGGTCGCTAGATGGAATTATTTTATGATTTAAAACATGGTCTTTTGGTCGATCTCTTCAGCTCTCGTTCAAAAATTTCAAAAATTTTATCTACATATTTCGACGAAAAGGCCTCCCACATCCCCATCAAGTGCATCTTTCGCCTTTATCGAAGTAAAATTGTACAAAGTACCGAATTGTTTTCTCTGTTCACCCTCCTTGTTACCCCCGACTGAATCTATAATTTACAGCGACGGCAAAACGTGCTTATTATCCGACTTTATTATTATTATTATTACTATTGATCGACGAGGCGATTTCAGATTAACGCTAATTGGCTTCATGTCGTCACTGTGTGCCGCAACTGATGATGGCGAGACGCCGAAACCGATCTAGGCGTGCGGAAGAGCGTGGGCTGTCCGTAGGCGGGATGGCCTTTAGAGCGCGCGAAAATCGTTTATTATTTAAAAAAAAATATACTACAATATATACAGTACTACGTGTGTAAACGGCGCTTGTATAAATACCCAATCCCCGCGGTATTATAATTTATAAAACGATAATGAAATAAACAGTCGAGTCAGTTGACAATTGTGCTCCAAAGTATTTTTCTGTGTTGCTATTCAGTAATTAAACCCTCGAAGAAAATACTTTTAGTATATTCACAATTACATTCGTAATTCTTGTGGACCAAGAATCCCACCAATCCAATCCATCTCCAATGAATGAAGGTCGCGTTTTTTTTTTTTATAAAATATTTGAGAACGTTTACAGTTATGTCGCATCGTCGATTTCATTTTATATCGATAGATAACACCATTACTGTGTCCTGTAGATGTTACTGAAGAAATTCCGATGGTGGTCGGTCGCGGCCGAAACCGAATTAGGCCGCCAGCCCCAGTTTGAATATTAAGCGTCGAACAGTTTTAAAATATTTAATTACTGTCCGTTCAGTTCGAAAACGGGGAGAGGGGTTGTCGCTTAAATCCCGGCCGGCAGTTCCAGCCTCGAACCAGATTTTCTTGTTTTGCCGAATCTAATTTTCGGCAGTAGATTACTTATTCAGTCCGGACTGGGTCCCGTCGGATTAAATAAGGAAGGGGTGGCCGACGCCTTTTCTGACTTTCTCCATTTCTCTCTTTGTCTTCTTCTTCTTCCTTCTTCTTCTTCTTCTCTTCTTATGCTTCTTCTTCGTCCCGGTCGGCTGCTATCAATTCCACTTAGGACGCATGTTTCTCGGCCCCTCAACACCACCCACCCCCACCACCCCTCTCTTGCACCCTGGAGGGATATCTTTTTCACTTCCAGGTGTCGACAGACGAAATTACACCCAGGATTCTGAAACCGGTCTCCAGTCTTACATCTTTAATTCCGCGGTCGGTACCGAAGGGGTAGATCGTGTAATATTATCGGACTCGTACCGTTCCAATCCGAATAAATGTATTGTATTTTAAATTAGTTTTGAAATTACCCCTATTCAAGATCAGCAAATGTGAGCCCAGGAGGTTGAATGTCAGACAAAAAATAGGTTCGACAGCGACAATTTCGACCCTTATTAAGAGAGCCCGTCAATATGATGATTTTTTTTCCCTATTCCGTTATTTTCTGTTTTTAAATAAAATTTACAAACACAACCCGTCACGATATAAAACTAGTACTGCAGATGACGCGCGATATTTTTAAATTGTTCCTCCGCTCTAATTCGGGCCGCCGACCGTCTTGGACAAATTTTAAAAGTTCATTAGCAGCGAAATTAATTTCCAGAGATGCGGAGGAATTTCATTTGATGGCTGGCTGGGCGGGGGTGGCGGGGGCGGGGCGGGGCGGTGTCCTTAATAACATTCCTGCTATCTTACCAACTCTCAGGTAGTTTCCATTATTATATATAGGAGCGGAGTTTTACGTCTCACCTCCGCGACGAGAGAACTTTAAAAATTCGACGCAATTTTAATTCTCGACGAAAATATTCGACCGGATATAAATACGTGTCTAGCAAAAGACTAGACTGACGAGAGAAGACGGAATATCGCCTACGATAGATATATTTAAAAGTATATAGGAAAACTATTTCTTGGAGATTTTATATGTATATATATATATACTTTATCCCGAAGATAGGGCGGTCACTGAATGGGAAAGGCCTTAAGAATTTCTCGGAGGAGAATAATGGAATAGGAGAAGCAGAAGGATAAGAAGACGGTATTGGGTCCCGTGCCCGGATAAGTCTAGGTTTATACATCGCGATCTATTCCACCGTAAAACTCCCCCTACGTGTGCCATTGATTCGAACGGCAGAGGAAAAAACCCAACCACCCCTACCGATTCCCGCGCTGGGGGGTTGGGGGTGGTGGGAGGGTTTATTTCTCGAGGGCTATCAAGATGTGGTCCGCGTCCAGCGTTCCGTCTGGAAACGATCCAGTTTCAAAGTGACCTTTTTTTACGGCGAGAAAAAAGGAAAGCGCGCAATATCGAGTCCGCACATATCGTAAAGATACGTCCCGGGGGGGGGGGGACGGTTTCACACCATTTGGAAACAATCGGCCCCTACCGACGCCCCCCTAATTCTTTGTCCCTTGTAGGTTTCTCTTTAACCTTTTTTTTTTTTTTATTTTGTACAATCAACATGAATGCTATAAGTGCGAGTGCTGATTTTTTCCCCCGCGTGTATTTCGTGATAAAAGGAACCACCCAAAGATGGCACTTTTGACACAGGAACAATTATAGTCTAAGGGCTAAGAAGATCTCTAGCCGACGCGGGGAGGGTGGGGGGGGGTATAATGGTAAGAGAGGAAAGGGACTGAACAGGAGTGGATTAGGACGAGGAGAAAGTCGGGAGTGGAACTTCAGGAACCGGGATTTTGTGACTTCGTCGACTTTCGGGGTATGTTGAGAGGTCATTATGGATTGTTCGGTTAGAAACATACCGGGGAGAATTAAGGACGGTAAGAAGGACTTTTGACTGAAATCTCTGGATGCGAGCGATGTCGGATATCTCGGTGGAACCCCATAGCTCTATACCGTATCACTTTGTATATTGTCAGTTTGTTACTTGGGGTGCAATTTCGATGTCCGTTTTAGTAATGGCCTTTAAGAGTCTAAATTTTCGAACTAAAAATAAGACCTAGTATACCTAACTTCTGGTGGTGGAATTATTGTCCGTCTTGTTTTTGAATGGGGGGGGGGGGGTGAAAACTCCAAATAGCCTACTCACGTTCCGTTGGGTTTGTCACTTGGGAAAGGGCTCGGATTAGAAATGGCGGCGTCAATATTTAAGAGGGTTGCTACCCCCGCGCCCCAACCCCGGGGGCTCAGAGCTTTCCATCAGCTATTGAACCGTGGCTGAATTGGGCTCGATTATTCATGACCCCCCGTCCCTTATTAATATGGAGAGAATCGGAAGATAAAATTGCACCCCCCCCCGACTTTTTTTTTTTATTTTCTTTACGATTCGACTCAAATGTGAATCCGAAATTGTTTTATACCCCAATGAAAAGGTTACAGTTCACCAATATTACTTAGGAACATATTATTTGACCCAATTTCGATTGTGTTCTACATTTAATCCTGTAGCCTGTTACATAAGCTTGGTGTGTCTATAAATCATATTTTATATTGGGAGTGCACCGAAGTAGATTAAATTTGAAAGGCAGACCCTGTATACGGTCATTAAGATTTACAATCTATACAGTCGTATATTAATAAGAAAAAAACGAGTGTAACGGGCCTGACGATGAGGCGCAAATAAATTAGTTCGGATGCTAATTTTAAATAACCAGTGTATTCATTGTTGCAGAATTAGTGCGGGGAATGAACTGAAATAAAATTTTACAGTCTGTTTACACCAAAATGGCACCTACAATAATTATTAACAGTTAATTTTTTCTGATACGACATATGTGTCTACAGAAAGTTTTTTTTATTACTTTCAGTAATTTCACATTATAAATACTTGTAATTATGATTATTATTCAAAATAAAAGATGATCGGTCTCATTTGTCGGTTCAACTCCGCAGTGCCCCATTCCCCCCCAAATGGGACTCGATTTAAAAAATAAAATATTTGACAAACAGGTTTTTAAAAACATATTTGTAGGTACTATTTGATAATAATGCTTCGCAATAAGTAAATTTTATGCAACCATTTTCAGAGAAAAAAAAATTGGCACTTAATTGGTTAATGTTCGGTGCATATTGCCTTGATTATCTTTATTAGCTATAATAAAACGTATCGGTATATTCACTGCTATCTACATAAATTGCATTGAGCGCCCTATTTATTTAATTTCAATAATAAAGAAGGGGCACTAGGGGTTTTATTATCGGGCCCAATAAATAGTGCACTAACGCTAATTTAATAGAGGTGTGCAATGTGGGCTTAGTATCGGCGCCGCAATGAATAGAATTTAATTGAATGAACTGCATTTGAAAGGGATGCTGATTGTAATTAATATTATTGTACCGAGGGTAAAACAATTGGAAGCGTTGCCGGCATTAATATCATTTTATATTATTGGGGGTGATTGCAAAAGTACTTTTCCGTTTAGAATATTTTGCTTAAAATTCGGTCGAATTGTCAACACTTAGTCTCTCAGCAATCCCTTCAGTCAATTGTACGCTTCTGTCAACTGCGAAAATCGCCATTCGGGATTTTTCAGATAAAAAGCCCCACAAAGGGAGTCAGTTAATTACAGTGGGGCGTTGTTCATTTTCGGAATTTTATATCAGTAGCGGACCAGTTTTATATTCAACTGAATTTCTCTCTTGTCTTCCCCAATTTTTTTTTTTATTCCACGATTACTTACGAACAACAATAAAATATAATAATAGGAAACAAAAAAAAACGCAAGTTGTGAAAGCGCTGTTATCGAAACGGGTGGCGTATCCCGCGGGAGTTACACCGTCCGATGATAACACCCCCCCCAAAAAAAAAAAAATAAATAAATAAACCGGAGGGCGGAAAAAACACACATCTATTTTTGCGACGTTGACCCTCCCTAGACCCGAAAAGATGAACACGTTCGAGGGTAGAAAAAGATTTTATCTTTTTATCGCTGAGGGGCCGAAATATTGGTCTGAAAACTCCTTTTTCGGTGCAAGTGTATATCACTTCAGAATATTTTTTTTTTTTATTTTGTACAATCAACATTGAACGTTATAAGTACAAATGCTGTATGCATTTTTTTTTTCATGGCACTATTGAGACAAGAACAATTATGGTCTAAGGGCTGAGAAGATCTTCGGGAACTTCAGGAACCGGGACTTTGCGACATCGTCGACTGTCGGTATGTTTATGGTGGATTGTCTGGTTAGAAACATACCCGGGGAAGAGCATTAAGGATGGGTACTTAAGGACTTTTGACTGAAATTTCTGGATGTCGGATGTCTCGGCGGTTTAAGTATCGCTTTGTCTATTCTTCAGTTTGTGTTGCTCGAAGTCAATTTCGACGAATATTTTTGGAATTACAAAAAAATTCCGTAGACCGCTATTCTATGATTGTCGCATGCCGAAGAGGCCGCGGAGAATAGACTTTTTTTTCCGATCTTTTAATCGGTGAAATAATACCGGTCTATAGATCTAGACGACTGATTTCGATTTCGGGTTGAACGGGTTTCTGAAATTATTTTTTTTTTAACGCGTTCGGTCGGAAATTATTCGTCGCTTAATAAAGACGGTGTCGGGTGACGTGGGGGGCGGGGGGGGGCGTAAAAGCCGACTTGTTGTTTTCCGACTTTTTCTGAACGTCGTTGAATTTTTCGAATGAAAATTCTGTCCGGGACTTTGGTTTTAATTAATTCGAATGTCTCTCGGCGAACAGACAGAAGGAAAATATTTTTCTGAAGAGGATTATTATCGCTGCTGTCGGCCGGAGTGAAGTTTAAGGGGGGGTGGGTGGGGAGGGGGAGTTGACAAGTCGGACATTTGTCATAAGTTGCAATCGGACTGTCCGATAGCGGATACAGACGGCGGTCTTCGAAAGTACTTTCCCTTGAAAATCCGACTCCAATCTGAGGAAAAATTCATCAACGGGGAAACGGAAAAGTCAATTCCCCACCCCACCCCCACCCCCCACCCGCAAAAAGAGTCGAATTATTCGAAGTTTCGTCGCCGAAAAACGGACTTCGAAAACTGACCTAAGTCTAAGAAAATCCACAATTTCCACAGAGACATATCCGACATCAAAATGTCCTCCGAACCGTCCTCAAAGTACACGACAGTGGACGAAGTTGAAGAGTTTCATGAAGTCCTAGCTGACCGGGTCGACAGGTCGCCAAGAGAAGTCAAAGGCACAAAAAGAAAAAGATAATTTGCACGCCCAAATTCTCAAACTATAGTGTATTGATTTGGAGATATATTTACATAAATTTGATATACCTGTTTTGTGGTCAGCGAGGGGTTGGAATACTACTGTAGGTTCGTGATGTTTCTGTCTCCTCTCTCTCGCCGCCGGTTTGGTGTCTTTCGCTAGACCGGTTTGTCGGCCGCTCGCCATCTTCAGTAGCGGTGCCACTTTGTGCCGACAGTGACAGTAACACAGCGCTACTGAAGATGGCGAGCGGCCGACAAAAAGCGGTCTAGCAAAAGACCAAACCGGCAGCGAGAGAGAGACAGAAACATCACGAACCTACAGTAGTATTCCAACCCCTATTAAGGAAATACATCTTTCTGTGCTTTCGAACTTTCTTTGCGTGCAGTCGTGTATTGTACTGAAACATTTCCCTATTTATATTGTTAATCGTAATGATCGAATGTACAAAAAATAGAAACGAATATACGTCGTTTGCTCGTTTTCTGACCTCCAAGCCTCGTATACTTTCCCAGTGTATGTGACATCCGTAAAACATAAATTCTCATATTTTATGCTTACGTAAGGGCTCTCTTCATCGGAAGAGTTTTTCCTCCGCCTTAAGGGAGGATTATTGATATATGTATGAACTCACGCCACCCGGACGGGGAAATAAACTGAAAAAACATTTTATCAGTTGTGTTTCGCACTCTGAATTTGGGTGGACACAAAGTGGGGGAGGTTTCGCGAACCGGCCGTTCGAAACGTCGTACGTCGAAACTGTCCCGATCGATTCTGTCCCGATAACTCCGAATAACTTACGACCGAGAAGCACCCTCCATCCCCTCCTCCCCACCCTCCCGCCATATCACTGTTGTCTGTCGGAGGGCAGACAGATAACCACCAGAAATGTATACAGTACAGGCGGGGGCATTACAAAGTGAACCCACCCCGCCCCGCCCCGCCCCACCCCCGCATCTCATGTATAGGCGATGAGGGCGGACTTTTTGGCCGAGCGGGGTACGAAAGGGGGGAGGTTTTCGCCGTGAAAAGTGCATGAATAAAACCGATAATTCATTTCGGACTCCTCCCCTCCCCTGTACATTTACATACACGTACTATAAATGCCCGATTTGAAGTTTATTCGTAACCAAAAGTTCCTTTTTTTTGGACGGAAACTTTTATAGAATGACTTACGGGACTTGCGGGGATCTGTTGATTCAATTTTAATACATTAAGTACGTCGGACTTTAAGAAAGTATGTCAAACCGAACACTCTTAGCGAGGGTAGCTGAATATAAATAAAATGTGTCTACAATCAACCTATATGTCGGCATAAACCCATGTAACTTTCGTACATTTGTCCCCCCAACTGTATTTGGTTTTCTCCTTAACAAGTTTCATGGTCAACTCTAAGAACCAAATGTTTCAAGAGGTGCCGCCCCCTCGCGGTTATTCCCCGAACTACCGGATTTATTGGTCGTGGAAGATGCTGCCGCCTCGCGGCCATTTCCCCAACTACCGGATGAATGTGTCCGAGGGAGTGTTGCCCTCTAGCGGCAACTACCCGAACTACCGGATCAATTGGTCCTGGAAGGTGCTACCGCCTCGCGGCCATTCCCCGAACTACCGGACCAATTGGTCCTGGAAGGTGCTACCGCCTCGCGGCCATTTCCCCAACTACCGGATGAATGTGTCCGAGGGAGTGTTGCCCTCTAGCGGCAACTGCCCGAACTACCGCATAAATAGGTCCTGGAAGGTGCTACCGCCTCGCGGCCATTCCCGAACTACCGGACCAATTGGTCCTGGAAGGTGCTACCGCCTCGCGGCCATTTCCCGAACTACCAGATGAATATGTTCAAGGGAGTGTCGCCCCCTCGCGGCAACTACCCGAACTACTATAATTTGATGTATCCCAGAGTCCCTGTCCTCCAGTGAAGAGGAAATGTCTAAAGCGTATATATGCAATATTATGGAGAAATATTCTTGAGCATAAAAGAGACAAAAAATTGAGACTAAGAGACTGAAAAAGACGACATATTTTTACCAGAGGAATTTTGTTTTGAAATGTTGGGCCAGCGACTGAAAACTCATTTCGACGCGGTTTCTAACATTAGATTTTTTAACGCTCGTTAAGGCGAGGCAAAACTCCGTTGGGTCGGTTACAAAAAAATTCATTCGAGTTGGAAATTATCCGATATAAAGTAGTCTGTTGCGCGTTTTTTTTAAGGATAGATGATTGGGATAAAAGAGGACAAAAACGATGGGATGAGAGTATAAAAGGGGGTATGTTTGATTGTGTATAACTGTATAACTGTAATTCGGTCGGGACAAAATCGCGTTCAATTTGCACGGGGGTCAAGGGGGTCAATCATATCGACGAATCCGATATACCGGGAATGCCCAATTGGTTTGGAACAAGTCCAACCGACACCGAGGTCGGTGGTTAAGTCCGCCTCCTGTTCCTCTTCTTCAATGGCCTCATCAGGCCTTCCCCCTGTCCAAGTTGGCGCCAGCAGTCGGTCAAATTGCTTTATGATACCGCGCATTGTTCCTCCGACCACCACCCCCGTTTGATGTTGATGCAAATTGGTTCACCCCCAACCCCCAACCCTGCGGTTTTCCATCTTCGCCCGAATGGAGCTAATCAAACCGGCGGGGGTGGTTGGGTGGGGGGAGGGGGGTTGTCTAATCTCGCTTGTTGTGCCTATTCTGACCACCCTCTGAACACGTGTCCAATAATCGAAATCCTACTATTATTAATCAATTTAATACCGTATCGGTATCATTATTATAACAAATTCCTCGAAAATATAATCAACCTTGGGTGTCTGTAAGAAGCGATACTATAATAATCAAAACAAAATACTTTCAGTCTTCAAAAAGTGCCGTTCACGAAATTTCTTTATATATACGTAAATAATAATAAAAATAAAATATTTTTTCCAAAATTTTTACACATTACGGGTAGT
Organism: Lethocerus indicus; assembly: GCA_019843655.1. Lineage (NCBI taxonomy): Eukaryota > Metazoa > Arthropoda > Insecta > Hemiptera > Belostomatidae > Lethocerus > Lethocerus indicus. The sequence goes on along the minus strand of JACDQD010000008.1, from coordinate 27,840,874 downwards.
GATAAATTACTACTTTATTTTATTAAGAGGGCGCCGTGCTAATCTTAGGTCCGTATTATGTTTCAACGGATAACTGTTTGGAAATTTGAAATTTACGATCTTCTATTTTCGTATAATTAATCCCCCATTAGATTAACAGTGTTTGTAACAAATGGGGCCATTAGTCGGTTTATATGTTCGCGATTTACAGCCCTCCTCAATATCTGTTACCGCCGTTGACGATATATTGCGAAATTTAGATATAAAGGTATTGATGTGGAATAAATAAATTCCACGTGTCTATACCATATTTCTTCAAATAAACTTTAATTTAAGGTTAAATGTGTTTTCGACCCCTTATTTTTATTCGCATATACGAGAGTATATTAATGTATATTATTAATATGGTTATTTTTAGACATAATCCTATAAGGTAACTAATTAAAAAAAATATAGAAATGCCGATTCCTTTTTTAATATTTCAAATCATAATTTAAAAATTGTGCACAATTGAGTGAATAATAAATACAGGGAGGAATGAAACCTGCATTTCTGCCTATAGGACCCAAATTTCACATGTAAAATATATCCGTAATTACAGTGAGAAAATTGTATTTTATAATATAAATCTAGTGTTACTACCGGAATATTACGTACATTAGTAACCCTAGTGTTCAATAGGACCGAATGGTACATACACTGATATTGACTTTATCATAATACGGTCAGACCTTAAGCCAAACGATATTCGAGAAAACCGGTCTATCAAATTCCGTGAATATAACAAAATATAGTGAAAGATACAAATTAGAGAAAACGAAAAATATGATTCGGGTCCCCGGGGGTGGGGGGGGGGAAATGTAATTAAAAGCACACGGGGCATAAGGGATGAAGCCCTTCGTCTTGAGGGGTGGGTGGGGGGTATTCGGGGTGGTTATGATGAAAATGTCGGCGACTTGGGAGGTGAAGCCCCTCAAAGTGGGGATTGCCGACGCCTTCACACTGTCGCCCCCGACCCTCAACCCCACCCCCACAACACCGAGAAACCTCACACGTCCATACTTCCAATTATATACCGAAACTCCCCTTCCAAACTGTTATACGAAAACACCCCAGGAATATTAACATCAATGATATATATATATATATATATATATATATATATATATATATATATATATATTGTATCAAGAAGCATTCGAGAGTATAAAAATACCAGTCAATTATTTTGCTCGTTGCCATTTTGCTTCAAACACGTAAAGCGATAGATCAGTGGGCCGAGATGGAGATGGTAATAAATATAAGAAAATATTAGGATAATCATGATAATCGTTATTAACTCCAAGTAAACAAATATCTTATTTTAAACTACTTTCTTAATAGCCCGATTTAATATCAGTTATTATACTAAGGTATTCGGCCTTCGTATACACAACTTTCCATGGCGTACAGTTGAATTTCCCCTGAAAGTTTCGAAAAATCCAGTTGGGCCAATTCGTTAGGGCCGGAAGATGATGATCAGAATTATATAGACTGGAATGACAAACGATCGTATGGCATGACGGACGGTCGAGAAGTGAGGCGCTGCCGTTGGGGGCAGTAACACTCGAATATGGCAACAGGTCCCCCCCCGGCCCCCCTATCACGAATTAAATTGATTTACGGGCCGCGTCATTTCAGTGCCATTTCACAGGGCCATTTCGCGGTCGCAAACCGTCCGTGAAGTCCAAACAAATCAGTTTATTATAATATACTTGAATTCCCTTCGAGACCTTGATGACGGGGCCTGTCAATCGCAGTAACGGTCATAACGGAGAATATGGAAATAGTAGAAAATTAGAAAGCATTAAAAGAATATTCTTCCTAAAGCGAGTTATATATATATCCCAACGAAAGCTATTTGGAATTGGATAAATTCCACTCCTACTAAGTGGCCGAAGTTGTTCAGACGTTCAGTCGGGGCCCTGAGGACGGAAAGGCGGAAAGTTTCCGAAACGCCGAAGAAAGTTCCGAAAGCTCAACATTCCAGTGAAATATTCTGGGTTCGAGTCCCGGTCGCGGCCCGATATTGTTTTCGATTGCAAATTTCACTTTGTAGACGCGCCGCAGCACAAAATTTTATTATTATTATTATTATTATTTAGCTGGCAGAACAACTGCGGGAGAGTTATAACGACAATTTTTATCGTTCCCGACGCCCGGTGCAGTAATTCCAAAGTTGAACTTACTGAAGTTCTCGATTGCGGACTTGAACTTGAAAGTGCAACAGTGCAGTTTTTCACTCCCGGTAATGGCCCGACCGCCCGACTCTCTTTATCGCTCTCACATCCGAGATTTATTGTCCGGTTTATTACAGGAAAGTATATTCAATCGGTCATCGGGGTATTCTTTGAGAGGGGTCGGATCGCACTTTAATTTCGGCTATTCGCCATCTCCCCAAGGCGTACCGTCAGCAATACAGTTAGGTACTGAGGTATCCATTTAACCATGTCAACTCTGAAGGTATTATTAGTAAACTAATACCAAAATTATTGGTCAAAAGTTCGCTTTTCATTGACATATTTTCAAATTAATGTCTTCGGCTTCTCGCCACCGTCGGGCGGCATTACCTCACTAAAAGGGTGAAGTACTTGGGTCTTACTTGGGACTGTTTTTTATAGCACAATCGACAGTCTAACATGTAATAAGTGCAGTTTTACCATATCCACATCCATCCACTGGACACGTCTATATCCCCCCGGAGATGCAGAGTGAGATGGCGGTCTATGAATAGAATAGAGAATGAAACTGAGGCCGCCGCCGTTGGAATGAAACGATTAATCTGCGCTAATGGGAAATGGGCTGATGATTATTGGCCCCCGGCCGCAGGGCCAGGAATTTCATTAATGGGCCGAGAACGAAATGTCTCATTAGCATTTCATTACTTCAGGTGCTCAAACTTGGCTCCCTTATAACTAACTGCGGGCCACGTCCCACCTCAAGTACTCCAGCAGGTATTACAAATTATATTATTTATATATATTTTCAATACTTTACGCAGTTATATTTTTTACTTGAAAATTATTTTCATTTAATTTTTTTATCGTCCGAACTGTACAGAAAATCAGCGACGTTGATGTTAGAGACTAGCGCCAGTAAAAAAATAGAGCACAACCGCCCCTAAAATAAAATTTATTTTTATGTTGTTCCGGTATATTTAGATAACGTGGCCACTTCCTTTTCAGGTATGTGTAAGGAAATGTTCATCTGTACGCAGGGTTGGAGACACAGGAGGGTTGTTTCCCCTAATATTTTCGACCGTAAAGTTCAACTACAGTGATGCACAGTAATAATTTATTTTTTAAACCTAATTTCTATCTATTTTCCTGTAATCTAAGTAGTAATTTTTGTATCGTCCGCTGACTAACTTGGGAATAACGATAGCAGAGATAGGACTTTAGGATGGGGCAATTCTTGAATATACAAATAACTTTGAAGTACAAACAAATATTTGTAATTCGAGTAGCAATTTGTAGCGCATCGCTTAAGTAGGAGAATTTATGGCAATTTTGAGTTAATCCTTGATTATATTGAGGTGATACGACCGAAAACATTCGGCGTCGACTGGAGGATCGAGACTGGAAATGTTTGGAGGAAATTGCGAATAAAGTTGATCTTCCAGTCACGAACGCACCGAGTCACCCGTTTTCCTCCCCGTTTTCTCTAGGCCTTTATATTCCTTTGCAAGGGAAGGCTCCCCCCCCCCAGCCCTTCGCCCCTCAACAACAGTCCGTAAGTACCGGAAGCGTTACGGAAAAGTCCCGTATCGATCGGCACAAACGTCCGGAAAATTCGACCGAGCTTTCACGACGCGTCGATCGAATCAATTGTACCAATTTCATGAAACTAGGATTTCGATATATTGTTTAGTTCAATCGATTTCAACAGCGATACATTTAATTTTCGTTACATACGACTGCTCGCAATTAGGACCTCAGTTAACTCTCGAAAGTCAAATAAATGTCAGTCTTAATCCCCGGCAATGTCTTAAATGTATTAAATGTATTCTTTTGCTCTAGAGAAACTTTTCTGGCAGTGAAATGTACTCGGGGGGAAAGGGAATTCGTTTCAGTACTGGCGCTTGGCTGCCGGCCAAATTTCTTTTAATATATTGCAAAATAAAGAAGCTTGAGTGAATCTGAAAAAATATATACGGTTCGTTTATTTTTTAGTTCATTTTCATTTCTCTGTGGCATTTGTGAAAGTTTTCCCATCCAACACTGCCTTGCGACAGGTTCATTAAACTTAAATTCTGAACTAATATATTCGAGAAATATAAACCGAATAAATATTTTTACCTGAATAAAATGACAGCGTGCAGTTAATATTAGCCAGGTGTATAATTCAAACAGGAATATAATGAAGGAAGTAACAAGGGCGATGATAAATATAAACATACGTATAGGCCAATTCTGGATTCTGTATTCCGTGTATCGAAGAATTCCTCTTTTCCCCCTTGAATATATTTCAAATATCGAAAATATGCTCACATTAATATACAGTTCAATTAAATCCAAATACATTCACGGGAGAAACCCTGTTTACTGCGAAATAGAACGTCGCTTGCAGGAGAAATTTTCATTTTATGGTTCAATGCTATGGATTCATTTAACTGCACATATTTGCCGTGAAATGAAATCGCCCAGATTGGATATTTTATGAGGAAGTATTTCATCCCTTTTTGTAATTATGTCGCAATTAGAAATATGGAATCATTTAAACTTGCACTATTCCGATTCTAATGATGAGAATTAATGGCGGGAATTTTTATTTCAAATAAATACGTTCGTAGGATAAAATATATTATATGAAAATAATAAATTGGGAGCCCAAGATATATATATATATATATATATATATACGGGTATCTGGTTGTAAATAGATTGAGATTTGGAGACTGGTATTGGCCACTTTTCGTGGCGTGTTGGGGCGGAAAGTGAAAACGCGGAAAATTGATATAGAGAGGGGTTGTGGGGGGGGAGGAGGGTGGGAAATTGAGTGGGAAAACGCGAGGCGCGAAAGGCGGGGGTGATGGCCGGGAATTTTTCACGGACAGAACCCACCCCCACCCCTGGAAAGCGAGAAATACTGAGGATTGTACTGCACGTATCAGGATAGACACTAGGGCGGATGAGATACGCCCATCAACTAGTACGTGTGAAGACATAAGTGAGTATAGTCCAAGTACTTACAGTATAAATTATAAAGAAGTATAAATAAATGACTAATTCCCAAAGAAAAGTTAAATATATATATATTCATTCTTGTCCGTAAATACATAATGTGGCATGTTCGGCACTACTGTACATATAATTAGAATCCGACTAACACAAGCCTCTCCTCATACGACGTTATCCCGCCCGTTTTCTCCCCTTTTTATTTCTTTCGCCAATATATCTCCCCCCTTTCAGAAGGGTCCTCCTGCCATTGATCGGGCCGCCTCACACGCCCCTCTATATTAACTTTTCTTCTCTGTCACTGTCAACGTTATCACACCATATTGAACGGGGGTGCCGCAGGCACCGCCCCCGCCCCCCCCCAGCCACCCCTTTCCATCAATCCAAAATGGTAAATGGCCGAGTATCAAAACCCAATAGAATATCTTAACGTCCTGTGCGGATTTTCGGGGGTGGGGGTTAATTAAAAGACCGGAGGGCGGGGCGGGGGGGGGGGGAAAGACAGGTTTTTCATTCGGGAAACGATTCGCGAACCGCTCGTAATAAATAAAATTTATATATACCGCCCAGCCTCTTTGTTGTCGAACACAGTGTTATTGAATAAGCTGTTTCGGTAGATATATAAATATTTCGACCAATAATTCACCACTAGAATTATTGATCAGAGAAATAACAGTTTGTATAAACGAATGAATTCGTACTTGGGTACGGGTCGGCGTTTCAGATTCATGGCCTGCGAACGCATTGAAAATTTCCTAGGAATACTTAAAAAAGTCCTACCTGAACTTCGAGTGCGTGGTATGCGACGATTAGGCCGAGGAGGATGACCGTCGAGACGGAGATCAGCGTCTTCAGGGATGTTGAATAGAAGGAAGCCTGCGAAAACGAACAAAAAGAAAAAAAAATTAAGATCAAATTAAAAAGAATTATGAAGCATTACTCTTAATCAATATCGTTTTCGGCTTCGGTCGAAATCGAAACTGTTACAAAAAATGTTGAAAAATACGTGCAAATATCAACTCCCCACAACAAATATTCAATTGTTAAACAATTAGTCGATTCTATGAAAAACTAATCTTCCAAGCAGTTTAGTTAATAGTCCGTCTAATCAAAGGTAGATAATATATATAAAAGACGGAATGAGGCTGACATATTCTTAAATTGTCACTGACTGGCTTCCGGTGACTTTCTCCAGTGAGAAAATGCTTTTTCCACCGTAGAAAATATAACCGAGTATATATATAAAATCTAATGGGAAATATCGTTCTCAGACGGCCGGGGGGAAAAGTTTTTTAGCGGTTTCCAATTCTGTCGGGGAAAGTTATGCCGGGGGTGGGGTGGGGGGTGGGGGGTGGAGAGAGAGGACTTCTTGGAGGAGGTGACATCCTCTGGCGGCGAGAAGTGCTGAAAGTTTTCCATATTCTGGAACCGCGTCTCCACAAGTCGGGCAGAAAATACGGTCTGGTCCCGGTTTATTTCCGCCACAATTAATCCCCCACAATTACCGCCTAACTCGACGAGCCGCCGCAAGCGGGCCGACTCGAATTTAGTAGACGGGCGTTAAGTTCAAAAATACGTCGGTGGCGAAAAGCCGAAACCGGTTTGAGTTTAGCGCCGGAAGTGGTCATATTCCCCCCGTTCTCGCCTCTTAATTGAAATAGGAAACCTCCCCCCGCCCCCATTCTCGGGATAACTTTCGTTTATATCACCTCTTTGAGCCTAGAACTCGAGGTATTCCAGAAATTACCACCTGCGGAGTATCGAACAAGCGACCCTTAAAACCGGCCAATTTACAAGAGCATCACTATTGAAACTTATCCTTCACAGCAATTAAAATTAAAATTTTAATTGGAAATTGTTATCAATTTATTTTCTTACAATATACGTAATGTATACGAGGTCTGTTCAAAGAGTACCGCGAATTTTGGGTTTTTTCAAAAATTATTTACGAATATCTATATTGTCCCCTTCAAGTAATCCCCACCAGATATTGTACACTTGTGCCGGCGTTTTTTCCAATCCTCAAAGCACTTTAAAAATTCATTTTTTTCTGATCTTGTTAGGCTCCACTTCGATGACGTTTTTATCACCTCAATTGTAGCTCAGTTTTGGGAACAAGAAAAATTCACAGGGAATTCGGTGGCTGCGGCATTATTAGAGTGTTTTTTTAAAAAAAAAAAAAATTCAGATTCTCTGATCCATTTTTCGCAATGGGCAAAAATCGGAGACGAACCGAAAAAAACCTGCAAGAAAAACGGCTTTGAAAAAGATTAACTGAACATTCACAACGGCTAAAAATTTTCGGCATAAGTGAGATACATTAAAAAAACCGTAGATTGAATATACTTATTTCGCGGAAATCTAAAATTGGCGATACTCTTTGAACAGACCTCGTATGTCCGGGGGTATCACGTAATTTCAACGGAAGTTTCTTTTCCTTCATCGGGAGTTCATTGTCGCTTTGAAAAGCTTCCTTGGAGATGATTTTTCGAACAGAGCGAGACCATCCCCGGGGGAGGGAATGGGCTATAGAAATGAAAGTCGGCCAACCCCGCCACGACCGGATATATAGCCGGGAATTACTGAGGAATTAAAATTGTGTGCGTAATAACGCCAACGGCTGTTTAATATTGGCCCACTGTCGCTAATTCTAACGGACGAGGAATGGATTACCGCCCTGCAGTGTAATGTATAGGAGGCGGTGCGGGCGCGATCTTCGAATGAGTTTTTCAACCCCGCACTGTTAGTTTAATTAAGAAAAGTACCCGAGCGGGAGTGGAGGGGTGGGGGGGTTGGGAAAAAGAGGAAAATCGGAGGCCATAACGGCTTGTTAACGACTTGCCAGGTGCTGGGGCGGAGAGAGGCCCCATAGTTCGGGCTTAACGAGCCAGCTCGTCGGACGCGTTTACGGGCCGTTTAATTCCTAGAACAAAACCGTCCAGCTTACTCCTATTATAAAATCTACCGGAACAATGGCCGTACAAAAAGACTGCATACAACTGCATATAGACGCGTTATCGCCGAAGTACTGTATTACATTAACGCGGATGGAACGCCGAGTGTAATTTCAAAAAAAAAAACGGGCGGAATTACGTGTAATTAGGACAGGAGGAAGTGGTGGAAAAACGGTCGTTCTATCGCCGTGCCAAGTTAACCGTTTAATTTACTTTTTTATATTATAAAACTACTAAGGTAAGGGAAGGTCCTGCCCGCTGATACCCCTATAAGCATCTCCCGAATTGATGTGTACCAAGCCGAGTCCCGAGTACAGTGTACACACAAATAATACACGATAAAGTCATAAAACGGAAAGGATTAGCGATAGCCCACTTCCTGAAGAGGCCAATATAAAACTGGAGGCTCTTAAAAGTGTAATATATATATAGGGACAGTTTCAACTGTCCGGTTGTAATAGGGCCGGTACGATAGAGGAGCAATTCAACAGCCTTACTTCTACTACCGCTGCCGGTAGCGGGCAGTACCGGCCCGGTCTATCTATAGACCGGCCGACGGGACGGAAATAGACCGGTCCGGAGAGCTATTTGTGCGCCGAGTCATTAGCGGAGGAAGTTGAGGACCGCATTATAAATAATTTAGAGGCCGAAAAAGCGATAGTCGGAGGTGATGGAAAGAAAGGAATTTTGTTGGCGGGCCAAAAACGAGAATGGGCGGATAATATTGTTCCCCGTATACCTTTGAACAGCGACGTTACAGCGGCCCGGGCCTACCTCCTTCAAGTGTTTAATAGGACGATTCGTTGAGAAGGGCCGAATGAGAAAAAAACCTAACATGAAACGATCTTTTGACGGTGTAAGAACCCTCCTTGGGGCTTAAACGCTTGTGTCGCAATAAATTCCGCAATGTCCTCTGAAGAAAACTGTCGAAACACTGGGACTGAGCATACGGGGAAAAGGAAAAATTGGAAATTTATAAACGTGCGGAAATAGATGGGGTAGTCATGGACACGATTGTGTTCCGAACTCTAATTCAGAGCTGTTTATTACTGCGAACCCCGTTTTCGTTACACCGTCAACTTATATAACAGATTTAAAATTTAAATTTTCCAACCCTGGTCTGCGTTCCGTAATCTCTGCTCAAATTTATTACGCATTAGTTCATATCGCCGGTTCCCGCCTCCCGGCCGTATTATCATTTTATTGTCTATGTTAAATTGACTATCAGTATGCAGATTATGCGAGACAGCCGGTGCAGGGATACTAGAAGCGGGGCGGGCCGCGTACACTTGACACGTGACACTTTAAATTAAGTGCAGTTGCCGAAAGTGCTAATTGGACGAGTGCAGGGTGGGGGTTTGAATTTGTGCCGTACAGAAGATTGGGGAGGCATTCTCTCGCTTCGAGAGATTAAATTTCAGGGGAAATTAAATTTCCCAACGAACTTTCGAAAGTTCCAGAAATCGTTCGTAGATCGTTGGGGTCAGAAGACGATTTAATTTTCGTAGTGACCCCCCCCCCCTCCCTACCGCCCCTCCCAGCCAACTGCGGTTTATTTTCGGAGCCCTAAAACTTTAGCCGGCATTTTTATCGGTTCCCACATCGAGACAAAAAGTTTGTCGCACTTCCATATATTTGAATTCGAACTTAAAACAGTTCGTAGCGTCGTTTTTAAAACCGCTTTTCCGATACTCTGGCCTTCGGTAGAAAATTCATTTGTCCATGCAACTGGCGATTGGCCTATAAGATTGTAAAATTTTACTACCGTTACAACCCTTATACCTCCGGAATCACCCTTTAACATCACGAACTGGAGTTTCGATTGGTGTTAAGCGTGATAGGGCGTGAGTGCCCCCCCCGCCCCCATTTCTATTTAGAGGGTGGCCGGGGGTGGCTAATGATCCGGCCGTTCTGCAGGATTCAAACGTCACCGGGATCGATCTAAGGTGTTCCCGAAGGGGAGGTCAACTGTGATTAATAAACAGAGGGCCCGGCTGAGAGGTTTGCGGGCGTCCCCGGCTGAAAGGCCTCAAAGGGACCGCTCCTATAAAATTCTTTTCCGCCCGGGCCCGGTCTTTTAAAGGGGAGAAAGGGAAAAAAATCGGAATAAAACATCCGCCTCACTCTGCCCTTTAAATTCATTGAAAATGCAACGTCTCCCACCGAGGGGGCTAACTTCTGGAGGAAATAGAGCGAGAAGTATTTACAATAATGGTAATACAATATCCATCCTAAAAAAAAAATCATTAACACGCTATTAAGAGAAAATAAATTTTAACTTCCGGTTATAACGGGGGTGTTGGAGCTCCACTGGAAGGGTTTTTGACCTTTCCTTCCCCACCCCGTCGGGGTTTAGTCTGCTTCCGACGTTTCGCAACTCCCATCTCAAATTGTGTACGAAGGAACGAAAATTCCGTCGAGGGAAAATAATCGGGATTATCGGGGTCATCCAGAAAAACGGGACATAACATTAGTGGAGAATGGTCCGACGTTTCGGAACCTTTTACCTGATCCGTCTTCTGAGTCCGACTGAAGAATAGTTCAGTTATTTTTTCTGAACTACCGATGTTGTACCCAATATCCCTATTGAAACCAGTTGGATTTTCTTGATTGCTACTGCTTCCCTCATAAATCTCTTTTAATGGTTATTTTTCAAATATAGGGCCCCAGAAGTGAAGGGCAGAAACCCGTCCTATCCTAAAACCTATCGGAATTTAGTGGAAACCTTCGCCCATTTAACAGCAGTGAAATGAATTCGGACTGTTACTTTTAAAGATGCCAGTATCACGGAGTGACTCTCAGTCATGCCAACCGGGACGGGTGAATAAACTAAAAATAAGACACTATATATATATAAGATACTACGAGAGGCTGGAGGATTCCAAACATTGTAGTTTTATAAGACGTTGCCAGCCAGATTCAGGTGGGACAACAGGTGCCCGCCTCAGCCCTCCCCTCTTGGAACTATTTCAACTATCTTCAGCATTTCCCGTCTGACACGCTTACCTATATTTTGCTAACTCGGAAAATTAAATGCGTAATAGTTCTTTTGCTATATACAGTCCGATGTATAATTGAAAAAATGGCATGAAAAGTACCTATAGTTATCTCTGAATTAAACTAGGAATCGATGATTCGGATACACGGACAGAAGTCGGGAGTGCCAGCGATAGCAAAAAACAATTCTACGTTATTATTCTAATATTGTACAATATATTATTGTATTATAAAGCGGTGATGTAGTATAATCCACCTGAATTCCCTTCGGGAGATGAAACACAAATGAATTCTTAAAATGGCCTGAATCCACTTCATAAAATCCGCCACTCTATCAAAACTCCAGTCATATATTCACTTCTGATTTCCCGAAATTGTTCATTTATTGATAAGCCGCTAGAGTCGATCAGCAACTTTCAATTAGACAGAGTTTTCATTTAATGTACTTCTGCATAACTGCCCGAGTTGGGTGAAAAGTTGAAACTTTTGGGATCGACGAAGGCTCGGTGAATGAATAAATTTTCGTGAACGAGAAAAACGGATGAAAATGCTCCGACAACAGCACATCTTTACCGACGGAGCTTTTTCCACACTGTTGGAAATAAAAACAGATATCGATTGAACGCCTAAGGCTATATTCAAATAGCTATAGCGTCAACAAGCCTCGATGAAACTGCATAATTTCTCAAAAAACCTTATATCTATTTTTTTCCATAATTGAAATATTTTTTAATAATTTCTATAATCAATTATTTTGTTTACATCAATCGACTTATTTTTCATTTATTTTGCGTTATTTTTAATTTATATAATTTACACATTCCCCAGTATTGGATTCAATAAGCTATTGTGAAGCTAAACTGAACACCTTAATTATAATAAATTATCGAATAGAATATATGTAAAAGGACATTCACGACGCATTTATTATATATTTAGGACTGTAAATTGCATATAACTCACTGGTATTAGTTTCTCCTAATATTAGTTCAATTGACAATTGTAATTATTACTGAGGAACAGGCCATTAGAGGGGCCATTCTGAAGGAATCGGGGAGTTTGAATGTCCAGTCTGAATCTGTTACGTTTATGCAGAATTGTCGAATACGTTCTGGGCGATGAACAACTTTAGGGGAAAATCAGTTATCAATAAATAGGGCGAGAAGATTGATCCATCAATAAAGAAAAGGCGGTACGCATATAAGTGACTCTCAGTTCCCGACACACCCCCCACCCCCACCACCCCAAACTGTTCTATTTTTCAACACCAATCTCCCACTACCGGCCCATACTATTTGAATTATTTCACCCCACCCGGGGCCCCACCCGAACGTAAATCCCTCACCCAAAATGTACATACTGAATAAGAGGCGCGTAATTTATCGCCAACTTTCGTCAATTTATTTATATATTTTATAGTTTTTAGATTTTACGGGACCTACAGCCCCGGATATCTGTTAGTGACCAATATCTGTTCCAGGTTTCATTGACAGTGACGCCAAACGACAAAGGGAATTTACCTCTCCTTGAAAGGATACAACCCTTCTTCGAAACCTTCCCAGTATAAATTTTTGTTCAATTATTCTATTGCCTATCTCACATGTCATTAGTATCGTCCTGACACGGATAATAAAATAATCTTTCTAATTCAAAAGTAATCACTTTCTTGCCTTGTTATTCTAGACCACTAGGACCAGTTTAGGGCGTTTAGGGGGCGCGTTTGAAAGCATATTGGATTTATTGTCCACGTTTGTTTCAATAATACAGCTTTCTGTATGGGCTTAAATATGGGCAACGAAACATTAACACGCGTTATAAGACGTCCAAAATGGGTTGAGGGGGCGGGGGTCACCCCCTTGCGTATACGCGCGACAGAAAATAAAAACCAGTCTTACATATGGCGTCCCCGATTTAAAAATTTAAATTGATAAGTATTGAAGTTTTATTCGACAATGCGTCCGCATTGAAAGTGGGTCGGTGGAAGATTGGGCCCGTAATAATAGTCGGAAGGGCAATAAGGGCTCTCTATCTATCTCCGGTGCTGCAATACAATACGGCGTTACCCGAAAAAGGCCGGCGCACGATGCTTTATATTTTGGAGCGTATATATATATATATACAGACGCTTCCCTTCGTATGAACTTTCCAAGCTCCGATCGTAAACCTGCTTTATGTCCGGTCCGTGGTCGCCCGTTAGCGTCGTAAAACAGTCGACTTCAACAGTCGCGCGGATTTTACCGCAGCGCGTACCGCGACGCGTTTCCGTCTATTATTTTCGCCTAGAGGATTTTTCGCCGCGAATTGGGTCGCCCTAAAAACGCCGAATAGAAAGCAATTTGGAAAGGAAAGACGGTGTACGCTTGAAAACAGAAAAAAGGAAACCTCCCCCAATAACATAGACAGTGAGTGAATCATCGGCCCAACTTGCCCGAGCGGATTCTGGAAGTATTTCCATAAAATCTGGAAAATTTCGCCATACTTTTCCTTCTGATTTGTCTTTGTTCTAGACTGGTTTCGACCGCCGTCGAAATTTTTAACTATTTTCTCGAACAATTATTCAATTTTACGTTTGAGTTTCCTGAATTCATATTTCTTTAATATTAATATTTTTTTTCATGTATTCAATTTTCGCTTCGCGCATCGGTTTCCCGTCTTTTTAAATAATAGAAAATATTCAATTTAAGATTCAATATTCTTCAACCGGTCATTAATGATTACATTTGACTTTTATCCAGTGATCTTCCAAGAATTCCTATTTTGTTTTACATAACTAAAACTGGAGTATTAAATTACACGTAATACCGATTGGAATCTAGTGAAGAACCGGCGTTGAAACAGGGTTGAACAACTGTTGAATTTTAGAATGTAGGGACATTGGAACTCAATATAAGGGGGGGGAGGGGTCATAATGGGGGGCGGAAGCGTCTCGTGCGGATTATTTATCGCCGCATATTGGGGTGGTCGATCGGATGCTTATCGCGGTGGCGGTGTGGGTTAGGGTGGGGTTCGGGGTTCGGTTTTGGGGGCGGTCCATACGGGACATATGTTACGGCAATGAATCGGCCGATGGTACCAGATAATCCGCCGGTAATGCCCTCTTCAACCCCCATAATAGTATATCAGCCCTCTGCACTTACACAACCCCCTCTTCTCCTCACGACGAGCCGGAACCATTAAAAATGGTCCGATTTGGACCGTTCCCACGCAACCGTTTCGGTTAAAAACCTAGTTTCAACCGAATCCTACCGGACCTTACAGACGCCTGGAAACAAATTGGCCACATGATCGAAACGTAACAGAAAAAAACAATAAATAAAACAGTTTTAAAAAAGAAAATGGAGGAAAGCATCCTCATTACGAATCACTTATTGTGCTTTAAAGCTGTAACAATAAAACAGTGAAAAAAATACCTAATTAAGTTAGCGACAGTGGCGCTAAAAGGGATCCCTACTCAGACAGAGTACAGGATACGTCCTCGGAAATTCACCTTTTATTTCAATATAAATTATAAAAATTATTCTGGGCTATTTAGTCTATTCATTAAATCATTTAGTGTGGAGTCTCTCTTTGTTCTAAAGACCTAAAAGACGGAAGATCGAAAGAACTATTGTACAGTGATAATAGTCGTTGGAGTAACCGACCATTTCTTAGGCCGATAAGGGCGTTTTCGGCACATTGACGACCGACAGAAGAAGCGAAGGCGGTTATTTACGAGGGCCGACTTTAGGGCTTTCTATTCGCAATCGCAAAATAGCCCTAGGACACATGACCCGAACGTCCCTTCGGTCGGAATTGATTGCCGTTCAAAGGGAGGATGGATTGTTTAACAGCGCATTTACAAACGTCCACCCTAATTGACGCTTCGTCGGGCGTTTAAAAGGAGGCCGTCCGAAGGGCCCATAAATCTGGGCCACGGCGGCCGTAAAAGATTTCGCAACAACAATTGCGGCCCTTGGGGTCGGGGCGACGGGACGCGTCAGGGCTCGTAGGAAATGGGACGAAGACGGGGGAAAAGCCATTGACGCGCGAGAGCTATTCGGGGGAAGATGGATTAACGGAGTCGGAGAGGGCCATCGACAAATTGAATCCTGAAGGCCAGGATTGAAATTCCCCGGGACGTCGGGATAAATAGCGGTCCCTCCTTTCCCGGATTGAGTGTGTAAACTCCTCTATTTCTTTCCCTTCCAGCCGCCTCCGCCATAATAGTCGCGATGTCTTCATCCCTCTCTCTCTACTTTGTTACATAGGAATAATACTTCCAGTTTCTTATAAGATTTTATAAAATACGACGCGTTATTCGGGGGCGAAATTTGCTACAAATTTGTATGGCAAGATCGTGGACAAACGGTACTTTAATATCTGTACGTGGGGTTGGTTATTTTCCTTAATATTCTCGACTGTAATTTTGTCGATATTTTTAAATTTGGCCGAACCCCACAGTTCAAGTACGTATGTCCAAGATAATTATGCAATTCTTAATTCAATTCTCATATGTGAACCCACGTGTTCTTGATTCGTCTACCTTCGTTATTTCATAATTTTCAATTAATTCAATATACCTATTGATAGGTAAATAATATTCGTTACAGCACAAATTAATCAGTTTTAAGAGTTAAACCTGTCTATTGACCGTTACGTGCTTATTTAACCTGTTGAGTCCTCGTACAAAACTACAGTTTTACATCTCTGTCATTGCACTTTACCAACTTAACGAATATAAATCGTCATATCATAACGGATCCGACTGGGGCGGATGTCGCGGGGGGGAGCTGTCAATATTCCACTGTCATGGGGGTGGGGGGCGGAAAAACCCATCTGTGGAAAAGTGCTCTCACTGCCGATATATATATATATATATATATATATATATATATATAAGCATAAGAGGATGTATTATTATGGGCCTTACGCTTTCGGGCGGGTCCATTTGGCCGAACAGGTGTCGGGTTCCTGAGGGAAAAAATCTCAAGAACCGAGGGCCTACGGCCACATACGGTTGAATTGGAAGCGAATGGATTTTCAGGAATTATTCGCATTAAATCATTCTTCGTGAAAATATCTAGGAAAACACTACTATTTGGTCGACAACTACTAAGTCGTTGAGGATTGTACCGATAAAGTTATTAGTATTTTCACGCCTGTTCACATCTTCGAACCGATAAGTCGTTATATTTCGTTTTTATTTTCGTAAATGTTCAATATACGCCTTAAAAGAGAGTCCGGTTGTGTGGAGCTCCTCGCCTTTTACAAAACCCAACTAGAAACACTAACACTTCCCAAGCAAATCGATATTAACTTCCCCGCTTCTTCTCGAGAAGGAAAGTAGTAATATGTCGCAAGGGAGTCGAATGAAAGAACAAATAAAACGGTACGGCCGTCGCCGAATTACCCAAGTGCAATTGACAATTGCGTTAACTGATATAAACGGGCCCAATTCTATGGCGCGAGCGATCGAAGTATTCCGAAACAGACGGCACTGTTTCACGTTTAGTTCGTTCGATCCAATGGCCAGAGATCGGTCGAAATAAAAATTCTATTTAAGACGTGCAGCGGCTGTAACAATACCTCGTGTCGACTGTAGATAAAGATTATAAAAATTGACTTTCTTCGTACCGTTTTTCCCATCAATACCACAATAAGTGACACTGTTACTATTGAAACTTTAAATGATTGTTGAGGTTGAGTAATGGAGCATAACAAGAGATATACACTGGTTACTTCTATTTTATTGAGCCACTATATTTTTCGGTCTATATCTGGAAAATGTTCGGAATAAAATTATGTAAGATTCTGTAAAATATTTTTACTTATATGAAATTTATAGCGGTGTTTATCTGTCAATTATATGATGACATGTAATATCAGGACATTGGTAAAACGTTGAAGTTTTTACTATAAAATGTTGAAGAAAATGTCCGTCCCTGACTTTTTCTCACTTTCATAAACCTTGGTATATTAGTTTCTGCTTCATATATATATATATATATATATATATATATATATATATATATATATATATATATATATATATATTAGATTCAAATCTTTCGTTTTTTCGCCGTTTTTTCGGAATTTATTTAGACCTTAAAATGGCACTAGGAGACGTAGTGGAGTGCGTGGATTATTTTTCTTGAAATCAATTACTCTCATTAATGTTCGAACATCTAGTTCGAAGCCGAAATTCCAAATAGGTATTGTAAATAAGTAATTTATTGTTGAAGGCCTGTTGTCCGTTAACCCCGGTAATGTGGCGGCTGTATATCGGAAAATCATCGTAGGGGGTAGTTTTCATAATATCGGAGAAAAACAGAAGCCTGTTCCTCCATTTTAGGGACGTTCAGAATTATTTCGAGTTCCATTCTTTTACAAGGTCTACCCCAATTGGGAACCCGGCGGATGGGCCTATCTTCTGTAGTTGTAAAAAACCTAATATAACGTTTGGCAGTGTTATCGGTGTCGTTCTTAAGGGTGATTTCCGGTATAGGATTTTCGCTGTAAGAAGAGACGCCCCTACCGGAAATACCGTTTAAGCCCACGTTAGCCGCTGTGAGGGCCTCTTAATGCGTGATCAGAGCCGGTTTTATTCGTGATCGTATCCTCCTGAAGTTGGATAATATCCCAACTATTTGGCGCCGTCTCCAATCAGTAGAGGGGTCGCGGTTTCTCTGGGGCCGATACGGTCGTTGGGCAACCGACTTAAGTCTCGGATTTGCAATAACTCGAGCGCCTTATCTGGCGCCGAGCTTAGAGCAGGCCTTCCTGCCGGTAACGGCCCTATTATTCCTCCTGTTTATACATTCTCGGCGTAATAATAATCATTTTTGGGGGGGGGGACAAAAAAAACCGATGATTCGAATTAGGCTTTATAAGTACACTTTTTATCGGGCCCAAAAGCGATATAGAATGTAGATGTTATTATAGAAGACTCAACAAATTTCTTCAGCACGACCACCAGGGATGCGGGTATTTGGAAGCAAAGGGTCGGGAGAAGTGCGGTCCCACAATGGACGCTGCGGGTCCGTTTTCACCCTGTGAGACAATATTCTTGGTAAATAAACTCGAGGATTTATATGGGGGGGGGGGGGAGAGCACCCTTCTGGCCGCAGGGTAACATATGTTTCTGTTGTCGGTGGGAGGGAGCAGGAAAAATAAAAAAGGGGGTGGCGGCGGCGGCGGCCGGGGGGGGGGGGGGGTTGAAGGAACGGAGCAAAGGGTTATGCGCTGTTCCGGAAGAAGGGCCGATATCTCAGGAGAATGCCCTTTGTGCAAGTTGTCCCCAAGCGCTGTTGGCGGTGGTGGTAGTAAGGGCCGCGATTATTCAACTCCATTCCAACCCCACTACTATATATTTCACATTTGTCACTGAACTTCTCAACGAGATACTCTCCCAGTGTTGGCTCGAATGGCGGCAAAAAGACCGAGAGCAAAGGGCCAAAATTAACAGAAATTTACTCGCCCAAGCAGGTCTATTAGGAAACGAATCTGGAGCCGGGTACAGACTGTACAGTGGTAAAATCACCACTGAAGATGCTAATTTAGAAACGGTCCCGAAACTTAGTTAAGCCTGAAGTCAAGCAATATATTAGACCAAGTGCCCCCCCACAAGCGTCCCAAAGGCGCTGAATTGACTCACACCGCTACTGAAGATGGCGAGCGGCCGAAACCGGCGACAGAATAACACGAAATCTACGGTATTCCAACCGCACGGAGCCCACAAAACAAAACTATTAACCTATTGAACTATTAACCTAACAAACTATTAAACTATTAACAGCCAACCTACATTATGCAGAATTTCAAATCGAATTCAACTTTTTTTTTCCCAAAAGAACATACAAAAATTTAATCTGCGACAATAGCGCACGGTATTCTATTGCCAATGCGATTTGAAAATAGATTCCAGATAGATTTATTCGAATTATCGGCTATAGAATGTAAAAATGAAACTGGTATTTCTGCTTTTCAAAAAAAAATTTCACGGAAACACTACCAATATATTCCCTTCCGCCCTCCCTCACCCTTCTATCTATCTTTCTCGTGTATATACGTGTACATTATTGTGTTTAATAGAGGGACAAATGTACACTGTGCTGTTCGGAAGCTACCAATAATTGTGACAAAAACGAGACTTCGACACTGTGAATCGAGCGGGCGCCGAGTGGCAGTCGTAGAGCGAGCCCACTTCTGAATAATCTGAATAATTTCGGTTAAAGCCTGTTAACGTCGAGCGGGCTAATTTCGGGAGCGTAACTCGATTTCTCAAGGCGGTGGGCGGAAAAGGGATGGAGCGAGGGGTCGACACTGGGGATAACTCCAACAGACTGGACCTAACTATACGCCGGACATTTTCGATAATTGTACATTAACCTTCGCCCCCAATCCTCTCTCTCTCTTTATATATATATATATATATATATATATATATATATATATATATATATATATGGTTGGCAACTAAATAATTGCGGATTCTTCTCATCTCAGGGTGTGTGCCCCGCCCTTATGTCGCGCATTTTTTGTTACGCACGACGAATAGTTGGCATGTAATAAATGTATTTCAGAATAGTCTATATAGATTTGAAGATGTAAACGCGCGTAAAAATACAAATAACGCCATGTCCATCTAGCGACGAAACCGGCAATGACTTAGTTGCCGACCCAATATATATATATATATATATATATATATATATATATATATATATATATATATAATTCTGTGTGAAACCTTTCTATATACATATACGTACAGAAACGAGACGGTTTTACAAACAAATTATTAATTTACGACCGTATTTTATTCCATTGTGTAATCTGTGTTTCTTACCCCAGGAATCGTTCCCCCGAAATAAATCGTTCGAAACTACCCCATCACTCCAATTGAAAATCCTGAGCGACGCCTTAAAGTTACCATCGACGTGTTGGATCGTTCAAAACTAAATTTGTAGTCATGACTAAAATTAAAAAAAATCATTTGGATAGGTCGGATGTCGTCCGAACGCCAGGGGTTGTTGTTGTTGGTCCCGAACTTAGGGGATTCAATGGGCTATATATAATTCAGATAGGGCATTCATAAACAGATGCCGGGCCACGCCGTTGATTCATTTAAATTATCGGGCATTATCTACACTCGCGGCGGACATCCAGACATCATTAGCGCCCCCCCCCGCCCAGCCCCACAGCCGATACTCCCAGCGCCTGCCAACTGCCTAATTTCTTCCGCTTCCTACCCTCTCGCAGAGATTAACAGACGGGCAATGATTAATCGCGCTGGCTCTCTAAGTCCTGCCAATCTAGACGCACTTTGTACAAGCCTGTTTTCAATAATTTTTTCCACTGCTGTGACAGATTTCGCAGTTTTCGGTTCGCCCTCTACTAGAACGGACAGTCGGTCGAACACAAAAGACGCCAACTAGACCAAAGTACAGATAAAAGTGACCGTTAATAATACGTAAAAGATTCCGGAAGACCGTCCATGGAACGGCCCTTAATCTTTCAATATATTACCGGATCGATATCGATGGGAGTAATTTTACGAGCGCTCGGTCTCGGCGAAAGGCCGTCGATAAATCATTTGAATACATCCGCCCCTTATCTAAATTACACTTTCAACCCCCCCGACCCACAGTTCCATATTCACCCCCTACCACAACCACCACCACCTATTGCACACCGCTAACGGCAAATTTAATTAACGCCCCCCACCCCCACCCCGAAGATTCGGACCCTTTGTAATTCGGTCCAACTATAACAATGAATCAATTCCCAGATTGAGTTGAACCGACGCCAAGTCGAAACAATAATCGGACGACGAACGTGTTAAATAGGGGTCGTGCGGAGGGTGACAAAGTCGATTTGGATACGGATAACGGATACTCAATAGAATATAAATTGGGTATAAAATTTAACGAGCGAAAATGTTATGCCGGGGGATGCGGAAATGCGCGGACCAAATAGTCGCTCAACATGGTGCGTTCCGGTCGGAATGCATTAAATGTTGTTTATGATCAATCCGCTAAAGGACATAGTTTACCCACTATATACTCTGATAATTGGACGCCCAAGAAATTTTACGATTATGTACAATAACAGTCATATATGTAACCCGACGGGGAAATGTACGACGAGAGTTTGGATCCATTGCTACTGAAGACGATCGAAAGCCGACGGAACGTCTGAACAACTTGAGATGTTCAACAGAAAACATGATCGTTTTTATACTTTTAGGGATTAGAAATATTCTTTATTACTGCACAAACGCAAACAGTTAAAAACTATATGTTTTTCATTCATATTATGAATCGTTCAGCCTTCAATCTACAGTCCAAAGATGTTGCCGCAACGGGTGCATTTCTCCTGAATTAATTTTAAACCTTATATATTGCCAAATCCTACTCGTCTATATAAACTACAGTTAAACAATAGTGTCCAAAATAAATTCACATGTAAGCACTGTCTATTCCGTATATATTTATTACTTTACCTACTGTGTATGTGTATCTACTGCGGAAAATGGTACATCCCGGGCTTATACACTCCACATGATCTTTGTATCATGGAGATTTATTTTAAAATTGATGCGTTTAACGGTGCTGCCGAATCATCAATAAATATAACCGTGTTCCGGGAAGTCTTCAACGATTCCCCAGGAAATTGGGTTTAGAGCTTGGGGGGGGGTGGGGGGGGGGGGGCTAAGGTCGCTTTCATTGTAAATTACTGTACTTCGCTCAGTGTCGGTGTAATTAATCTCTTTTGAAAGCAGGAAGGATAAGATTAGTGTTCATAACTAATTTTATGCTCTCTACCGAGCCCAACCACCCCTATCCCATCACCGACGAAACCTCCCCTTTCCAGTGGCAAGAAGAGAGAGAGAGAGAGAGAGGGATAAAGGGGGTTTAATAAATCATTAAACATATCAGGGCTTTAATCAGGCCCAGCTGCGGCGGAACTGCTACATCCCCGGCCAGGAGGAGCTATGCGCCCCTAAACATAATGATTTATAGATCAACGATTGTTAAGCGCGAAAAGGTTTTTCATCAACGGCAATTATCGAACTCAAATCGGCATTTGAATAGCTTTGATAAAAAAACCATATAGGGCGGAGGTAAGACGACAAATTACAGTGGCAGTCTGTACATATCTACATTATCTTTGGCAACATAGGCCAAGAATTCTGCATGGGCGACCCAAACTATTCCGTGGGGGGACTTAGAGCTTGGGGAATATCGCGGTTTGGGAAGATTCCCAAGCTATTATAAGTAAGCCCTATGTAACGTTACCCGATATATGCAATATGCTTCCGAAAAATGTATATACGGTGACGTCATCACCAGCAGTTTTCCCAACCTATTGATTGGTCCCATTCACAAATCACATGAAAACTTCCAGTTTTTAATTAGAAAAGTATTTTATATTGAGAGCTTTATACACTTGCCCGAGGTGAAAACAATCGATTTTCAAAATTGATGATGGGAAATCTCTCACAACAGTATTCATTACATTATTACTCAGGTAAATTCGTGATATATCGGTTTTCGTGAAATGAATCCGATTGTCGGGTTGGTCGTTGGGCGTAACCCGAGACCTCGAATTTCGACCTTAAGCCGAGTCTTACTTAACGTAACGCGATCTTAACTCGAGGTTAAGTTCGGTTACGGGTCACTGGGCAAAGGCCCCCTCCCTCCCTCACCCCACCCCTCCGAGGGTCACACGAACCCCTTCATTAAACCCAACCACCCCTTGAATATTCTAACACGACCCCACTGAAAACACCTTAAGACACAGTCCTCAACACCCTGGGGAGTATATACAACATTATATTCCGACTAATTGGGGAAAAAGTATTTCTAATTAACTGGAAGTATATCTGAACATCTGACACTCAGTATATATTCAATCAATATTGTTTAGGATCAATTTGTCGAAGAACTTTCATTCCCTTATATATATATATATATATATATATATATATATATATATATATATATATATATACTGAAACGAATAGATGACAACAAAAAAATGTGTTCAAAACAGTTAGAATGTAATTAAAGTATATAATATTTGTAATCTTCAAATAAATTCTAGATACAATCCCAAAATTAGGACGACTCTCAATATAACTTTTTTCTGTTCGTTATAACCAGATTTTACCTGTACGTTATAAGAGGTTGTGCGTGAGGTCCAACCGCACGGTTGACGTCCTCATAAATTTAATTGTTAAAACATCGCGATCATTTTTAATACGTCGGAATGCAGTTGAGTCCCCAAACCTTTAAAACGTAACATTATAAGTGTCTATTATATGGCTATTAATCGGTCGATTTCGATTCGCCAATTTGATAAACCAAGTACCAGTTTCTGAGAAGGGCCCTGGCCTTGCTAATGGATGGGCACTTCCGGGAACTCGGGGGGGGAGGGGGGGGAGGGGGGATCTTTCTAGAGATGTGGGCCACTGGAGGCGGAATCGAAGCCTGGAAGTACAAACAAAAAAAAAACAGAAAAAACAAACCGAGACTGGTTGTTTGGCCGGCGGCCAAACAATGTTGTTCTTGTCTGACATACCCGTCTATTGTCGGCGCCCCCGACCTACGGTTCAATTATAGACATATTACGAGTCTAATAATTTATTACGCAACCTATTAAACCGGTCATATCCCTTGTTCCTTTCTCCCATTGATGTACCCGAGCATAAAATTAGGTTTTATGCCAGTAAACGCTGATTCGTGACAGTACAAAACATGAATTTATTTCATCCGTTATGAAAGAACTAGGAAAGAGCAACGAACCGATTTAAATTTTAGTTTTACATTTTTTATTTGAAAATTAAAAATTTTTTTTTTCATATAAATAACAGCGGTGTCAGTTGGCAGTTGGAGTTACGTCTGTTACGAAATATCAAACTTATATAGTAAACTAATTAATATATAATTGATAATAGCCAATCAATATCAAAATCAATATCCCGAACAAATTTTAAACTCGTCTATACGTTGCGGTTGTCCGAAAATGTTTACTTTAAATATACATTCGACACCTTATACACGATTGATATTACTTCACTATGTACTGTACATGGCGGTGAAATTTCTTGGGATAATCGTTTTTTGTATTATTATTTTCTATTTGTATTTTTAACTGTTTAATTGCCACAACTGTACAGCACAATCGGTGGTGTTAAAGTAGCACTAATAGAAATAGAGCATAATAGAGCAAAACCCATCTTATAAAAATTTGTTTTATTTATTATTCTGGCATGGTTTAGATCACGTGACAGTTCTTTCAGGCTTTTAACTTTTATTAAAAATATTGACAGCGAATTTTGACAGTCAATATAAAGCGGAATTTCGTCTACCCCAAAACAAGTGTTCAAGCACGAAAAATGGAAAGAATATAAGGACAGAAAAGTGGATGAAAATATTAATAATTTGATTTGTAACTCTGTAACACATGTAAAAATGTTGTTGAACAAAATATTTAAACCCTTAGCGTATGTTTTTCCCTTTGTATTCCCATCAATTTACGAAATGTGTCGCGTCAAATTACTGCCCTCACTGTTAGTACTAAAGTACCAAAAATTATTTTAACCCCCCACCCCCAAATGCTACCTTAGTAGAGTAGAGAGTTAATGATCTCGATCGGCGTGCTAAAGGGTTACTTGAAAGGGCGGTAATTTGAGTTTTCTACCGAAATATAAACAGCCCTTTCGATTTTCCGACCCCCGGTTGGCCCTACCGGGAAATTAGTCCTGAGTTACGTCACGACTAACGTTTTATACGGGTAATATCTCGTTACAAAGAATTTATATAACGGAATTCTCAGTCAGAGTTCCAGCATCGTAAGATTAAATATTTTTTTAAAAAAATCAATTTTTGTACATTTATCATTGATTTGACTTTCATTAAAAACGTATTGATGCAAATTCTATACAATAGTAAAGTACTTCCCTTACTATAGACCTGTAATTACTGAAATTGTGAAACAATTAATGGAAAAAATAATTTAACCCTCTATGGGCCGAATTTTTATTTTAAATCCAAAAAAAATTGGGGGAACGAAAAATCACCAATTATAAACCTATATATGCGAATGAAAAAAAATTGATATTGATATTGATTGTCTTGACAACGTTATAGGATTAAGATTTATTAGCCATCTCGCGAAAAAAGCTATAATTATTTGGTAAAATCTCGATAAATTGAAATGTGACCTGAAAGTAACAAGAGTGTGAAACGATATTTGCCTATTTTAAAATTTTCGATTGGCTTGATTTCACGTTATATCCTATTACGTTATTTTCTGGTATTTCACCCTGTATTTATATCCGTGTCAGAGGAGAAACGGGGGTGGAGTCTGAAGTCCGTAGTGAATCGGATGGCTGCTAAACGCCCGTAAATTGGTTGGGGGGCGGGGGGGGGCGGGGGGTTTAGGGGGCCCCTAATGTGGACCTATTGGGGACACTGCACGAGCCCAACTACTAAAGCCCAAGCTAAAAGCTTGAGATCGGGTAGGACGGAAACCGAACTGCCGGTGAACTCCGACCGAGCGGAATTACCGACACAACACCGAGTCCGATTCGGTCTGTTTTAAGCATTAAGTCCGTTAAGTTTACCTACGCAAAGCACAATCTGCGAGTTAAGCGGGTGTTATATATAGCAAGTATTCTACCGCTGGAACTGGAAACTGTTTCTTGGAATTTCATAATGTACGAATACAGAAAATGATTTTTGCTTATACTCACCTTTCAGACCCTACAACGTACGATGTGTCACATTTTCTTTGAAAAAATTTACATGTTTATCAAATGCAAACAAAATCATGCACCTCAGCGTTAAAGCTAAACCATTACGTAGCATTACGTCAAGAATGTTTCCCTGCGCCACATACGATTATACGATTTTCAAATAGCTATAAAGCGTCACGTCCCCGGTTGAGGCATTGTATAGACAATTTTGACGTATCAAACGGGGGCCGGTTCTTCGATTTTAATTTCGAATTCGTGTGTTTGGCGGCCTCTACTTTCGTTTCGGCCCGCCGTTTGATCTTTCGCCTACCCGTTTTTTCAGTTGCTTTTCGTCCGAAAGGGAAAAAATACGCCGACCGACCAAAACCCGGTTCAGTGGTTTCCCAAAATTTATTCCGTACGTACAGTTAAATTGGCGTATTGTAAAATAGAAAAGGTTCCTACAGGCATTTTAAAATTCCCATCGAATGTTTTCCGAACGTTTGACGCGAAATGAAGACCTACGTTTTCATAGTAGATCAATTTTACTGTCCTAAATTGGGGGGGCTCAGTAGTATCAGTTTACAACAGGACGGTTGTAAAACACATTTTGAATTTCGTACTGTCCTCTCGATCGTATTCTTTTTTACGGAGTGTACGACACTGCATTAAACCGGGCTGCTTTATTTTACGACCTGGACTCGGAACGGGACTTAGCTGGATCGCCTCCAGTTTTTCAACTATCAAATCGGATCTCCGCTTTTGTGGACCACGTCGTTGCACCGGGTTAGGGGCGGGTTGAGGGTGAAACGGGACCGCACGCTAACAGACTCGGAACAAATATACCCCCAACGTTCGTAGAACGAGGCTCATAGATTATTCAACGCCTGGAGGGGGGGGGGGGTTAACACCCCTCAGAAAGTTGGTGGGCAAGGCGACAAGAACTTCGCCGGCTGAATGGGACCCGAGGGGACAGCCCCCCCTCACTTATCCAGATTAGAATAATCACACGAAACTTGAATGGAACAGGAATAATAAGAAAATTAAAATAATAAAATGAAGTCGATGCAAGATACTCCATTTTTACGAAACATGTAACGTTAAATTTGAACGTTTTATATTTCAAAGACGACAGGATTAATGTGGGGCCGTAGTCAAAAAACTGAAACGCGCTAAAAACGATGGAATAAGAAAGAGATCCGCTTATATTTGGCGTCGCGAATATTTAAAGGCGAAAATTCCCCTATCAAACTTCACGGCGCAATAGAGCGGCAAGCCCGCAATACGGCGGTACATTGCATTTAGCATCACAAGTCTAAACGGGGCAGACAGGACACCGACAACTATCTATTACGTAGATAAATGGACAATAATAAATTTTTCAGTGTCTTCACTCGTAAAACACTTAAATATCCGGCGGTAGTTATAATCGACTAAACTTTAACCGCGAATTGGAAATCATTAAATTCGTCCCGTATGAACCGGAATCACTTTTTTCCCGTTCAATCCTCCATTCTCATTGTTTATCCCCTTCATATATTTTATCATTATCTGATTGGAATATCTCGGCTGTGGAATAGTATTATATATCCTACGTATAATATAAAAAATAGAGTATAAAATTATTTTATAATAGGAGATAAGTCATAATGAAAATTAAAAGCAGTTTGCGCCAATATCTTTAATTTTGCTCTAGTTTATAATGGTAGTACAGTTTATATTGTATTTTCTGTTAGATGCAAGGCATAATTTATATTAGCGCGTCTCGATTTGTTGTTTCATTGTTATCACGAAAGTGCAGCATTTGTAATAAGAGATTTATACCTGTCTTTTGTCATTATTCGTGGAAAACTTTCCGTTCGTAATAACTCGTCGGTTGACCAATATTCTTCTATCGATACTTTTTTTAACTTTCGACATTAACATCGACAGAGCAAAAAATCGATACATTCCGGGCACTTTTGTATTTTTCCACGCCATAAATCGTGAGTGCTTACTGCGTACAGTTTTCGCGGTATAATAAGCATCGCTCTCTCTTACAATATGTTCGACCATATTTTCGGAAAAAAAAACGTTGAAAGATTTCTAATATTGACGATTTATCGTCAATATTTGCTTTAATTCCTGGTAGATTTTGATCGAAATCAAAAACTTTTGGAACCAAATTTTGTGCTCTCCAAAAAATTGAGCGCTTAAAGGCGCTGTTCGCCGCGAAAGGGTTAAACACTACCGAAAATACGTACAATGTACAGTGAATAGAGAATAAATAGACAAGATATAGACACAACTGAACCCATTATGTACCAAATTTTTTTTTCTGAAAATTGTGCATAAAATTTACTTATTATGATGTATTATTATCCAAATAGTACCTCCCAATATGATTTTAAAAACCAGTTTGTCAAATATTTTATTTTTAAATCTAGTCCCATCTGGGGATTTGGACACTACAGAGTTGAACCGACACACCTCTTTTCACCCTAGGCCCCAAATGGGGCAAAAAAAAATTAAAATAAAGATTTATTTTAACAGCTTGACACGGTCAAATATGTAACAAAAAATATGTAGAGAGCAAATTCACTCTAACATCCACTGCGAAGGTATATACAGAACTGACAATGGAGGTGAATTTCTAACTACCTTATCTGAGACTTTTTGAAATTCACGCCTCGATATCTCCTTATCTGATGCTAGGAGTTGAAACATAAAAGCTGGGACAATGCAGTGTCATACCTACTGGTAGGTAAGAACAAAACTTCCTGTAAACACATATGCCATATTAGAAAAAATTAAAACAATTAACCGATCCCCCATTTGGGCCCTACGGTACTTAAGGGGTTAATGTTGCGAAAAAAACAGTAAATAGGAAATAGTTGAGAAATAAAGCAGACCATACAAAACCCAGACAATACTAAATTAATTCTACAATAAATATTAAAAGTTTAACAGGTCTCGATGCCGTGTTATCTGAAGTTTTGGCCCGGATCTCTACAGAAAGCAATTATATTTCTTGAAGTATAATAGCCTCTTCATTAAGCTCATAATCAACAGGTTTTCTCGAGCTGTTTTTCTTCGCCCCCGCAGAATAATATAACGGGGAGGGTGTTGCCAAAAATATGTAAGTGGTCGGGAGGGGAACGAAGTGAAGGGGTCTACGACCCCTCACCGCTTATTTATGATATTACTTCTCGTCCCGACAAAGCCCAGAACTTGGCTATCGCTGTTTGTTCTTCGGCTCGGAGATCTTCTTCTTGGCCCGACATTCGGTCGAACTTTTGTTGAAAAATAAAACTTTCCACCCTCCACTCGGTTTGTTCGAGACTAACGAGCCGGCTAATTAACGCGAGGGAGAACGTTCCGAATTGACAATTATTATTATTGTCAATATTGTAAAGAAACATGTTTTTCGATTATTCTCACATCCCGAACCGGACCTATATCGGCATAATAAGAACGAGGGGAGGGGGTAATAAAACTTTATTGCAATCAATAGGAGGCCGCCCCCGCCGCCTTTATAGGCGGGCGTAAATTTACCGTTACCGGTCGGTTTCATCGAGTTCCCCTTCGGGCGAAAGCGATATTCGAAAATCGTGAATATATCCCCGTCGTTTAGAATGAAATTCCGGAAAATTGTGGTCCATACAACCGTAAGGGACGCGTAGATACCGCAGTAACAATCACGATACCGGTTTGGCCTGAAATCCTCAACTGGTCTAAACCGAATACCCGGCTACAAAAAGCTGGGAAAATATTTGTTTTCCTACAATATACAAGAGCGTAGATTTCGTGTATTTCCGTCTACTCTCGCTGGTTTGGTCTTTCGCTAGACCGGTTTGTCGGCCGCTCGCCATCTTCAGTAGCGCTGTGTTAGTCACTTTTGGTACTTTGAGTGTTTTATAGGCATCCTCACTGCACCGTCACTGTCATCATCAATGATCATCCACTGAGGTCATTTATAATATATTTTAATTGTAATATTCTACTATTAAAACTTGTAGTTTTACTAATACTAGCCCGCAACAAAGGACTGTCTTACATTTTAGTATCAGCGCCTTATAGTACAAGTGACATACAAAGAAACAACCAAAGTGCCAAAAGTGACCGACGCCGCTACTGAAGATGGCGAGCGGCCGACAAACCGGTCTAGCAAAAGACCAACGTTCGTCAACGCTTTTATGTACCTCGTGTGATAATTAAGGATTACGAAATTAAATGAACAACGTTAGATTGACGCGCGTGCAGGAGATAGACAGATCAACCGATCATACCACTCGTAGTATTATAAATTGCACGCTTTAACGATTGAATTTCTGTTGGACTTATAGAGGCCTCGGTGGAAAATAAGGTAAGCAGCAATTTGTAGCCTCGTTTTCGTTTCTATACCTTCGAAGTGTTTTACGCGATTTCCAAGTCAGTCTTGTCCAAGTGAAGTCCCAAGTGAATTGATATAAACAAAACTGCTTTAATCTTTATATTGTTTAAATAATCGTTCGGAAAATAAATACGGGGCCGTATCTGTTGTATTGAGGCTGTGAAAATCGGACAGAAATTTCTCCCGGTTCAGGGCGTATAATAGCGCGATATAACTTAGGAGTGGCCCTAATAAAGACGGTGGGCCCCCAGTTTTATATCATCAAAACGGCCCCCTTTTATTCGTATATATATATATATATATATATATATATATATATATATATCGGCCAAAATATATAGTCCCTTATATAGGAGATTTATGACGGCCGTCAATAAAACAGGAATCTTCCGGCCGCGGTATAATTTTTTTTTTCTTTCTTCCGCCCCATAAGTTCGGCTGTCAAAAATAATATAACGTCTTTTATGGGGCCCATTTTGGCGGGGGGCCGAGCCACTGCCGAATAACGAGCCTTCCGTAGGTCGATAATGTTCGATATAGCCGACGCATCAAAATATTATACTAATTTACTGTCGATTATATTAATTATTATATAATTTTAAGTCAAATGTACGTATGAACATGCTACTGATTCGATTCTCTTTTCTGGTCGGCATGTGTAAATTTTTTGCTCTCAACACTGCCCACTCGTGACCGGTTAATTAAACCAATATTCTGAATTCGTTCCTCAACAC
This sequence comes from Lethocerus indicus, assembly GCA_019843655.1. NCBI lineage: Eukaryota > Metazoa > Arthropoda > Insecta > Hemiptera > Belostomatidae > Lethocerus > Lethocerus indicus. The sequence goes on along the minus strand of JACDQD010000008.1, from coordinate 27,809,900 downwards.
GTTTTTTAATTTTGTATTTCATTTAAACAAACTCTAACAAGTGTTATGAATGTCACAAACAGCATAAATCTCAAAATACAATATTGTTTTGGTCGTGAAACCAATATATTATAGAATATTCGAGAGGAAAACGAAAATATGTGCAAGTATATGATCATACCTTCGAGTGTTGTATGAAATAAATATGTAAAAAAAATTATAAAACCCTATGTCACTTTGCCCACCATTGTTCGGTGGATTGGATCGGTTATCGGGCTAACTCCTAATTTAAGTATCGAAAATGGATTCCACAACCGCACGAATGTTTCGTGCCGAATTCTAGGTAAAACTATACAAAAACAGCGATGTGTGCGAATAAAAATGATGAAGTTGGGACAACTTTAAGTTTGTAGAGCGATTCAAGTTTCGGTTGCCGTCTTATAAGTGTACAGGATAATAATATAAATGCCCGGATTTTCGGGAGGGCGGACACAATCGTTTCCCTGGAAAATGCACGGAGGCGGACGGCACCCTTGTCATCACAGTCGGGGGGAGGTTCGGGGAGAGAGGGAGAAAACTGGCAAAACGGGAATCCGAGCACACCGCGCGTTTATGTTTAACTTGGCCGGAGCCGTTCGCCGCGACCGGGATAATAGGGATGAAAATGAAGGGAGAGGGAGAGAGGGATGGAGTGGGGGGGGGATGCGGGCCGAAAACAACTAGAACAGAGCGTTTATGGACATAAAGACAAAGTCCGTCCGTCCAGACAGAAACCGGTTCTCCGCTATATCCATCTCGGGGGCAGAAAACAATTCCAGACTTGTTTTTCAATAGTGACCGACCAGAAGGGAAAAGTCGCAGAACCGCCACAAGAGACTGTACTCGCACTGAATACAAATATAATTTAAAATTTAATAAATGCTGTAAAGGACTTACATTCGGGGAGGATCGAACAGTGTCACGCGATAACCGAAGGATGCGTACCCACCCGAAACAATAAAATATGCACATTAATATATAATAAGCGAAATGAAAAAGCTATATAATTATTTGATATAGCTCAAATTATATACCGCAACGGTTTCATATGAGATACGGGAAAATGTCTTCTTATTTTTTGTGATACATCGAAGATTGTCCGTTACTCTTACAATATTTCTTTTGTAAGAAAGAAACGTTTTGAAGAAGTTTACAAACCGTAAGGGAAAGTTGCTACACTTAATTATATGTAAAAAAAATAACTGTAATATTAGTTACAATATAAATTCTGTGCCTAAACTGGGAATCGGCCCTTATTATTATTATTAAATAAATAAATATAAGAAACACTCAGGACGCGTAATCAGGAGACGGCCTATGGTATGTAAATAAGGCCAAGGATATGTAAATAAAGTGTATGCAAATACCCTTTCGGGTCCGATTCCAGCTTGCGGTAAATAAACCGTGCCCTGGCAATGTAACTGTATATACTGGGCGAAACATAATTTTTGAAACACAATTTTACGGATTTAAATTAAGCGAGAAAAACACCTCTAAGAGTCTGCTCAAATACAATATGTAATTTTCGGTACGGGGTAGGCCCCTGGGTGACTCGAACTCATACGAACCGATTACGCCCTGTTAAATAAGTAAATTACCCGGTAATAATTTCCTACATTAAACTGAACGAAATTACACTGCACGATATTACTTTATTTTAGTGTAATTTCAGAATACTGTAGTTCTGTTACGGATAACAATTCTGGCACGACATTTAATACTTCAATTAAAGGCCTAAAAGCATTATAAAGTAAAATAAATATAAATTCCTTTGTATTCAGGGAGTTGAACCGAAGTTCCCACAGTATTACGCGATACTACCGCAATTTGGTTAGTGATAATTATTATTTATTTTTGTCAGTTGTAGTATGATGGTAGTAACAGTATAATGATAAAATACTCTATTACTGACGGAATACTAATGTTTATAATGGTGATTGTATAATATAATATGTTCCTGCTTATGGCTTAAACGGTATATACATAAATAATATATGGTAATATATAAATTATGGATACGTTTTCTTATATACGATTCTTACAATGTGTTACTGAAAACTGAACAGTGCGCAGTCCAATTCGTGTATTGAGACGGTAGAATATTTTTTTCTTCTCTCCAACAACACCAAAACTATCTTTTCCCAAAAATATTTTCCTCCACTTGGGAAAATCTACACAGCGTGTTTAATTTACATGCACACTGTGTCTCGGAAAATTTCGAAGGGCGAGTTTCAATTAGTCAGGGAAACTGCTTGGTGATCCGGACCAATTTAGTTTTTGGCACGGGAACATCTCCCACTTCGTTCGGGGGAACGCGGAAAACACGAAAATGGAATCCTCCCCTCCACCCCCTCGAAATCCATTCTTCGTTCAGTTTCCTATTCGCAATGAATACACTACTGGCTCGGTCCGGTTTTTTGAAATTGGGCCAAACTTTTATGATATATTTGTTGGACATCTCACTCCCCTCCCTCCGGCTCTCCCTCTCTCTCTCTCTCTCTCCCTATCGTTTAGGGTCAACGCAGGTTATAAATCAATGTCCCTAGGAACGTTCATCAATTTCTGTTCTGGTCGACCTCAGTCTCATGAAAATTGGCAGACGGCTTGAGGGGGGGGAAGTAAAGAAATATATTTACTTTATAAAATATCGAGATTAACGATCTCCCCCCCCAAATAAGAGTAAATAGCTAGATATTTTGTCGCAGTATACTTTGTCAGATTTGATAGGACTTATCTATCAATATTTCGCCGAATTCGCCATCATCAAATAGCATCCCGTCTCAGTCATAGGGTAAGGGTACTTAACTCTTAACTTATACTTATTACTGCAGCGGTGGTCCTGACATTCGACCTGCATGCTGCTGAAGACTGCGAGAAAACCGGTCTACGAACGATATTTGAAACCCTTACGGATCACCCAAAAGGTATAGTAAATTAGCCCTTAACGTCTGTATTACGATTCTAAGATCGCAGGCTAAGAGTCGTGCTTCAGCCGCACTAGAAGTATTTAAAATATTTATTGGTAATTAAAAATATTAGACGCGGAAGGAATATGTATAAAACCGATATATGTAATATATAACGTTGTGCACCTAGTTTGGGGGGGGGGGAGTTTGAGTACGATGTTGGCGAATCGACGTGTCTAAGCACCGAAATAAATTATGAATATAAAAAAAATACAACATCCTATTTCTATATTCAGCAACCTATATGCCGCCTCCTGAATAGAGAGGCTTGGCATAATAAACTTCGCCCGAAGTATAGTTAATTGAGTTCCACATTCTGTAGTTCGGGGCGGATACATTTTTGCCACTAAAATAGTGTTCTTTTGGTCAGTGCACCCAGTGTTATCTTCAATTCATAGAGGCAGGGCCCCCAGTTCTAGTTAACCCTAGTTGAAACATCCTATTCACTATTCTGTGTTTGGACCTAAGCCTACTTCAATTCTATTCCCAAGTATACTTGTGAACAGCGAGTTTTCAAGCTCGCGCCAGCTCATTTGTCCTATTACTGAGCTCTGTACGCGTTACTTTGTTATGTTGTGAATTAAATTCGTCCAATTACAAGTACCGCGCTCAATTAAGATTCAAATAAAAATAAGATATAAAAATCGTTTCAAAAACGCAACAAATATGAAAGGGAATTTCGACAATATTTACAACTTAAGTTCCTACGTATAGCATTCTATTATCCGTGTTGTATACTCATTTATCGTTATCTTTCTACGTGCATTCGTTCGTTTGGAATATAAAAATTTCAATAATAAATTAGAAAATAGTCTTTCAGAGTGACCACCCTAATAGAGCTTAACGGAACAAAATTGGGGTAGCTACAACCACCCGATCCGAAAGAACGATGACATCCTAAAAACACCCGAAACGAGGACCGAACATTCATTGAAGATGGCGAGCGGCAGAAACCGGTCTGGCAAAAGACCGAACGGAGAGGAGACAGAAATCCTTACAAGTGAAATTAACATGAAAATAATTCCGAGGGGCTAAATTTAAAATTAAAACACCAATTCTACCCCCCCCCTCCTCTAATAGCCAGGTAATTGTATTTGGACTACTTGAATAATCTATGTATAGGCAAGTGTATATATTGTATAGGCCGAGGGACGACCCGCATCAATGATTTACCACCGGCGGCTTCCTTCCTTTATAGTGCCATCTAATTCCGGAAATTAGATAGTAACATATTAATTTCAGTGATCCCTTCGTGCGTCTTTAATTCTGTTTTATTCAAACACTTTCAGCCCACTCGGGTTATTTAGGCGGTTCTAATTAAGGGGCATTAATTATCGCCGTGTGTCTTCCGACGTTTCGGAACCGTTTCCAGGTCCGTCTGTCCAAATATAAATTTTTGACCAATTTATTTGAACACTAAGGAGCGGGATTTTGTTGTTAAGACTTTTTACACACACACACTTAAGACTTAAAATTCAAAACAATATACGAAGTAGATTTAGTCTAAATGTACAATATTCTATATTATTAATTATTTTGTGACTGTAGAACCTAAATGCTCCATCTGTACAGCATTTTATCTTTATCAATAACATTTTAATTATTTTGTTCTCTAGTTAACCCCTGTATATTGGCGCTCGAATATTCACATTCCACCCTGCGAATATATTTTAATAATGTCTTCTATTGGGTTGACAACTAAGTATAATTGCGGAATTCACCGACAAGTGGCGTTGTACATATTTTTATTGTACGTCAACATCTTTGCACAGATAAGCCGTAGACGGTTTCGAATGCACGTATAAGATACATTCGGCTTCTCTGCAATGTCCCTTGTTGAACTGTGGCGATTTGAATCAATAATGACCTTTATTTGGTCATCATCGACCTCAACTGGACGTCCAGAGCGCTCCTCGGTACCGGAATTTCGCGAACCGGTACCGACACTGCCGTTCTTTTAAGGTTTCATCGCCGTACACAGCGTACAACTTTGTATGAGCCCGCGAGGCGTTAACACCTTTGCGAAAATAGAAAAGCAAAATTTGACGGAAATGCTCACTTCGGTTCAATGTAATTTTGATACCGAATGTTTCAGAAAGGACCAAATAATACCGTATCAAAGAATCTTATCTGTGCAAAGATGTTGACGTACTTAAAAATATGTACAACGCCACTTGTCGGTGAATTCCGCAATAGTTGTCAACCCAATATTCATGTTACCAGGAGGAAAACTACTGTTACCGGTTCCGTTGCAGAACCAGAATTTTCCATCTCCCTGTACCATCATTATTATTAACCATTCGCATTATTTAATACGGCGGTATTCTATAGTAGGCGGTTCGTTGGTTCCTCGAGCCGCGGCGGTCCACGGAAAGCGGAAGCTGCAATACGTCAATACCGGTGTATAGCAGAGAGAGAGAGAGAGAGAGAGAGAGAGAGAGAGAGAGAGAGAGAGAGAGAGAGAGAGAGAGAGAGAGAGAGAGGGGGGGTGTCTCTCAGAGAGTAATGGATTTCACGAACCGCCCCCAACGGGAAAACTACCCTCGATAGGATTTGATTTACGATCTCCTATCGGAAGAATTGGGGTGGAGCGGGGCGGGGGGGGTTGATCTCTTATTGTTTTCACCTTGGGAAGGAAGGAAGTTGTAAAACTCTGATATTTCTTAACAAGCGATCCCATTGCATTGGGGCCAACAGTTGTTTGAAATTAGAGTTCTCGCATTTATTAACTTCAGATATAAAGATTTAGAAATTTTTTCAACCATCCTTTTTATAATTCTTTAATTGAGTAACTGACTCTGCTAGTCGGTAATACGATAATGATTTATTTCTTATTCATTAGAAAACAAACGGATTACCTTATTTACATAGCCCTTGAAAATTTGGCACCTGACTCCGTTGAAAAAACAATTTTAAAAAAATATCCCTAATTCGACACTGCGGTTCAAATTGTATCAGAAACCGGATCTATTGAACGAAGTGAACGTATTTATCGTAATCGTTTCAACTCCTGAAAATCATCGGTTGCCAACACAGTAACAGTTCATCGTCCAAGACGCGATTGGGTACATATTTTTTTTCAACAGAAAAAAGTCACTGACCGCGGCCCGTAATTCTTGTTTTAAGTATTGCCAAAAATAGGAAAAAACTTAAAATTGTAGCGGTTTAATTTTTCGGCCAAGCAATATTTCCATATTACAGGAGTGTAAAATAAATTGGGTCGGGAATGGGAGTGAGATAAATTTAAATTAAAGTACATTAATCCGGAGGACGCGCTCATCCTCGGCACCGCGATATAATCAAGTACGGGCTGTTCGACCCGAAAACGAATCCAGTCGGCCCTATATTACATCGCCAACTCTTAAATGAATTTAATTATTGCGCTCGGTCTTCGCTAATAATTCATTATAATTTATACCGCCGTTCAGTAGGAAAAACGCTGGACAGTAGGACGAATTAAATTTACGCATCGGGCTTTTCGAGAATTCGGTATTACATCACCCAGCTGTATGTATTGTCTGCTGCGTTCACGTAGATCGGCGATGGGACTGGGGACGTCGACACGTCCAGAACGGTTTCGGCTCATCGCCATTATCGGCCGTTCCTCGTTTTGACCGGTAGTTGTACAATTGGAAACATTGTACACAGTCGTTTGTACGCCCCCGATGGGACCTCTCCGCGTACCTATTACCGATTTCGGCGCAACCGGGTTCGCTAATTGTACACCGTATACAGAGTATGTAAAGAGATCATACAATGGCACAGTCTCAGTTCTCAATTGTACAAAGAACCGAAATTTGCGGATGTTTCCCCGACCTGAACTTCAATTTTCGCTAACTTTGGGGTTTGAAACCCATCAAACAATATAAGTCTATACTTGTTTACAATATTGCAATTAAAATTTAATTTTGTATCGAAACAGCGGAATAAATTCTGTTATTATCAAACCTCCAGTAGATTCCAGTAGCTCAATTTACAAACTCTTTTAACGGCTTTCACAAGAATGAATATTCATAGTTTAATCAAATCGTCTATTCAAAGTCTTAATTGATTGAGAAACTATTTTTATTTGCAAAGAGCACTCTCTAACTGCAGTGTATAATAGAGATAAATTTAAAATAATGCAGCTAGCAAATTTAGCCGAAGAAAGTCACCGCGATTATTGAACTTGAAGCTCTCGATTTCTTTGTATATATTTCCCGCATTACGAAATAACACCGAATTATGTGACAATAACTGGGCGCTGCAAGTTGAAATAAGAGGATCAAAAATGGGGCCAACAACATAGTCAAAGCGTTTCTCTCGTATGACATATTCTCAAAACAAACCCGGTACAGATTATTAGCGTCGCCTGCAGAGACGTTTGAAACCGAGTTGAAAACTTTCACACAATAAGCCGGCGAAATAATGACGTTCCGCATTTAACTTTCTTCACGGGGATATCGCCTCGATATTTCTCTCGGCAAATTATAGACCAACAAAGTGTCGGATTGGAAATTAACCGCGAATATTCTCCTGTATAAATGTAATCCTGAATGTTTTCACGAGAAACAAGGGGATTTTGTTTCGCTGCACGTTAACAAAAACACGTTAAAGCAATCTGGCGGTTCGTTTTAGTAACGGCCTTAAGAATCCAAATTTTCTGTCGATTCTTTTGAGTCGTGTATGGGGGATTCCACGTGACTCGTCTGTCCACGTGGAGCCTGCTGTCGGGTGGAATTACAAACACCACTGGAAATAAAAATTTCAAAAAGGCTACATCGCTCACGCGACGCTTCTTCATTTCACAAGATATGGTATCTCTCGAAGGTATGTTAAACCTGATCGTATTTAACATATTCTCGATACAATGCTCACTATCCGGAATTTGGCCCAGGACAGGGGCTTTTGTGAATTAAAAATTGGGGCGGTAATTAAACAGGCTATTAATCGGTCCTGCCATCGGCTCGGCCGGGTAGATTCGTTTAATGAGCCGAAACTAAATCCCCCACCGCGGGGTAGAAACGCTTTTGTTGTTCAACCAACGCCAGAGTGGGCGGCCACTCGCGTTACTTTTTCAACCCTAAATGGCCTCCCATTTTTTCGCCCCAAACTTTCGCGTCCTTTTTTTTCTTTCCCTTGTCCGTTTTTTTTTTTTCAACCGAGAAGCCAGACGCGATTAGCCCAATTGGACAGGCCGAGTTTACGTACACAGAGTTTGCTGTTATTACGGTTGACAAATTCGACTCCATTTCTGTTAGCGGGGCGGGGGTCTTTGTTTATCACTGGGAAAAAGGCAGCCCTATTTGAAGGTATAAAACAGGACATTAAATTTAAATTTTTCATTTCCAACTATCATCGCCGGTTACATTTTTATAGGGCCGAAAAAAAAAAAAAAAAAAAAGATTAGGGCAGAAAAACCGCGTACTTTCCCCTCTCCATTCCATGTTATACGAATATTATTTCTGTATATTTTAAAATTCCCCTCAGAGTTAAGGGTGAACTCCATTGTCATGTAAATATAGGCGTACGCTCCTTGAATGTAAGTATAGGACAATGAAAGAAAAAAACCCTATGAGAGGATAAAATAATATGAATAACGAAGTATAATAAAGTATTAGGCGTTTATTTAGTTGCCGTTAAGATTGCAATTTATGTATTTATTATACGGTTTGTATGCAAGGAAATTGGCTCAGTAGAATAGCCTCAATTTCGTGTGACATAAATTTTACTATTTTTTTCTCCGCTCGCCAATTTGATACTGGTTTTTAATTAATTCTCAAAGTACTTCTACGGCCTTTCGTTGATCTATCCCCAGTAATAATGATAGTAATAAGAAAATGAACCACCAATAAGAATACTGTTATTATAACGATAATATAAACCGTAGTAACCGCACGATTGTTATTTTGTATTTGCATCCCTCGCTCTTCTATAATTAAATTACAAACCCCCAAACGGACATTTCCCAAACTACCACCTAAATTTGGTGACCTCTCTCTCTCTATAAACACTGGGCCCCAGGCAATAGGTCGTAGTGAAAACACTCGGGGTGAATTGACCGAAATTGATGATGAGGACGAGGATGCGTGGGGGTGAAGGGCTGCAGACGTCGAGATGTCCTGAACTGGCGCCGGGGGGCGCCCCTCTCAAGCCCCACTCAAGTTCCAAACTTTTATTGCTAACTTTGATTGCGACCCGCGTTTTATATCTCGCTAGGGGGGGAGGGGGGGGGAAGTGGGCTAACAGCGGGTCATAATTTGAAATAGAAAATACATTTGAATCGGATGAGAAGGGCAGGAAAAATTGCAGACCGCTTTTATTTCGTCCCGAGAAAATAACCTTTTATACCTCTCATGACCTGCGCCAGATGAGATTTGTACTTTTTAGTAAGCAAAAAAAATATATAATACTTTACAAAAGAGGGCCAAGTCGCGGGAGGAGTAGTGCAACAAACACTGGTCTAAAGTTCGAAACTTGCTATTTGAAGCAAAGTTGCCGAGAGAAGGAAACTTTTGGTCCGTCGCCCTACTCCAGAACTCCAGGGCTACTAACAGAGCCCTTACAGAGGGTTAACGACTAAAACTGCAGATGCAACCCTCACAACATTCATGACTATTGTATAACGAGGCGAGACTGGAGATTGGAATTAATGGACGATAAAAACTGACGGATATAGAAAAAATCCAAAGTTTACAGTCGAAAATATTTGGGAAAATATCCCCTACTATAGTAGATTTGTTGTGTTTCTGTCGCCTCTCGCTGGTTTGGTCTTTCGCTAGACCGGTTTCGGCTGCTCATTACTTGTAATTACTTACATTATTGTACTGTACAAGTACAGAACGACGGAACACAGCGTACTGTACAAGCACAGTATAAGTGCAGTGAGGATGTCCGAAAAACATCCAAAGTGCCGATAGTGACTAACACCGGTCTAGCAAAAGACCAAACCGGCGAGAGGGGGCAGAAACACAACAAATCTACGCTATTCCAAACCCCTCGCAGACCACAAAACAGGTGTGTTAAACTACCCCATAGTATGTTTCCTACGTCCGCCACCCAGCCATACAGAAATGTACCAAATTCCAGTACCGACATTCCAAACGTCGATCTAAATGTATAAGAAATAAATAAAAATAATAAAAGGGGGAAAACCAGCGTGTTTCTCCACCATTATTGTCCACTCGTTGTTAGTGCTGCTTGAGCATTAGTGTTGCTTAAAGTATTATGAAAATACATCTATCTGTTCATGTAATTTAATAATAAATTCTTTTTATTGTAATGAAGCGTTTCACTGTTTATATTGTTAATTAATTTGCTATACCCAATTGTACTTAAACCCCTTGTGCCCTCTTAACTTGAGGCACTTGATGCGGGTTCAATGGGGGAAAGCTTCATTTACGGCGCGGTAAAACGCCAGTGATGATATTCGGATAATATAGTATATTATAGGATGGGCGCGTTCGGCGGTTGACCCGGCCCGTGATTGAGCTAAGTTGCACGTGCCCCACGCGGACTTCACTTTCCCAAGTTTACCACCGGCGAGGCGTTGGGCCGGGGGCTTAAACATGGTCGGCGTTGGGGATATTCGGCCAACTATTCACTATGGGCGCAACTATCAACTAAGTTTCCGTCGGCCCGCCACACCTGAACGCGTGTTCCTGAATCTGAAGTAAGTCCCTCCATTCCCGCCGTCCATTTCCCGTTCATCCCGTTAGACGCGTTCCTGGTGAAATTTCATTCCTCATACGGGAAGAGGGGGGGGGGGCGTTATTTACATAATGGGTTTCGACGAAAGTCCCGACAGTTCATACGAGAGGTATAATACACTGGTTGTCTTGGTTCCTAAGTGAAATTCCAGGAATTTTAAATACAAAACTCTGAGAAGAGATACTTGTCCTTCCGTTTTCCTGAACCGGCTTCCTATTGAAAATCGACCGCTGTACAATTGGACAGAAGATTGACTTGGAATCCAGATATGTATTAATTGTAGATTTGCTGTGTTTCCTTTCTCCTCTCGCCGGTTTTGCCCTTTTGCTAGACCGGTTTCGGCCGCTCGCCATCTTCAGTAGCGCTGTGTCAGTCACTATTGGCACTTTGGATAATTTTCGGGTATCCTCACTGCCCACTGTCACTGTGTCACTTGTACTGCCACTTTTCAGCAGTGATGATGGCACACCGCTACTGAAGATGGCGAGCGGCCGAAACCGGTCTAGCAAAAGAGCAAAACCGGCGAGAGGAGACAGAAACAGACAACAAATCTACGGTATTCAACCCTCGCAGACCACAAAACGGGTATGTTAAACTGTATATAAAATTGATGGTGCCGAACAAAAATTTCAGGCTGGAAAGTGAAAAACATTTTTTTTTGTATTTCAATTTTATAGAGACGGAATATTCGACATACTTTATTGATATGTCGGTACCGCTCCAGCGAATACGGGACTGAGGAAGTCAGTAATACAGAAAAGTATTATACTGCCATTAATACCAAAGTTGTGGGGGATCCTGTAAGACCCGGGGATTCTGATTCAATTCAATTGAATCAGAACTTGGAATACTTTCAAGATGGGAATTTATTAGAGGGAAAAACGGGGAAAACAAGCTAATTTTGGTCGTATTTGCATGTTGTTTTTTGGCTCGTGGTAAGAAACTGTTTACCCCCCTCCCCACTAAAAAAATTCCGACGTAGTCAAATGTCCCTCAAACGTTTCATTGAACAATATAAAATTGACGTTTAAAAGTTGACGATTAAATCGTTGAAATAATTTAAATCTAAATTGGCGCCATTCGGTATCGCAATGTGACACAACAAAAGCAATGTACGTAAAATGCTTCTTGCCATTAATTGATTTAAGCTCTTTTATGGATTAACCCTCGTACATGGATATATTTACAGGTACAACTTTTTACCATTCGAGTTATAAAAAACGTATTATGACGTTATATTTGTCAATATAAATATTTCGTAATATTTATCGTTTTCATAATTTTTATAACCCGTTTATCTCCAGCCGGAAATATATTCTGTCCAAAAGAAATTTTAATAGGCGTGCCTATTTCCGAGGGCAATCTGGGACCGAACAAAAATTTTGATCATTTCGCCGAAACCCGTTCTCCCTTTTGAATGTAACCATTTTCCGGCTGGATTTCATTTTGGGGCTCAAAACCCCGCGGAATTGGATCGCCTCTCTGTATATCCCTCGGACGTATTCAGACTTTATTCGCAGTAAAAATGTCTCTTTTTTTTTGTTTAAATATTGGACTTTGTTAATAATAAATCCATCATACCCGAGTCGTGCCTACAGCCACTGCCGGATTCGTATTCTCGTCAAAGAAAGTAAAAAGAAATGTGCTGTCAATCGGCTGAGCGGTTTTTAAAAAAATATGTACCATAATCGTATTCTGGAGAATACTTAATTAATAAACATTTTTTAAAAGTATAATGTTTAAACAAATTGGTATTAACATTCTTGCCGTGCCGAATCGGTACGGTCCTATAAACCGTATGCACTTCAAGAAAATAAAGTGCATATTTGTAAATTACCTGGTTACAAATACATTATTTTTATTCGAATATACACAGCAAAGAGTAAGGGATATACAAATTTTGTTTGATACATGCCGGCCCGCATGCCTTTATACATTTATATACACGAAAATTAAAGACTAAACTGAGTTTTTCCTGTTTGATCGAGGCAACTAATTGCGACCCTTTTTGCGGTAATTATTGCCGATTTGGTATTGGCAAACTTTATAACCAATTCAATGTTTGGTTGTAAAACCGGTAAAAAAAAAAACAGTACAAATCTGTGTATTTTCACGCGATAGGACCCGAAGACGGAGTATATCGCTCGGTCTATGCTCCGAATATGTCCCCGTCGACCGGATGAAGGGAATTTTCGTCAGGGGTTGGCATTACCGGGCGTATCACAACCCCCCTCCTCGCATCCCCATCCAACCAATTCGTCAATACGGAGAACAGTTCTGCCGCTGTCGCAGCCGGAGCCGGAGCTGGAGTTGGAGCTGGAGCTGGAGCTGGAGCCGGAGCTGGAGCCGGAGCCGGAGCCGGAGCAGTTGAGTCATTAACAAATCAACTCCGAAAATTTACGACCGGATCTCTGGCGGCGACGGCTCCTCCTCCTTCTGCGCTCTGCCCGCTGCCAAAGTTCAATTCGATTTTCCGCCCGATAGGTCAATTTATATAAATTCAAATATACTCGAGAAAACGATTGTGGGCAATGAGGCGTCGAAAAATATCCGGTGGGTTTATTTTATTTGCTATCCGGTTATTTACGGTCTTGGATCGGGGTCTTTTCCCACTACAGTCAAAGTCAAGAAAATCTATTAGTTTAAATATTAATGAATAATAATGAATTTCCCGACAACCGATCCTGCGTAAATGAATAGTTTCGTCCCCCTCAATGAAGATACTGAGGAAAGTTGGGGGAAACTCAACTCGTACATGGAAGTTCTGAGGGTAATAGAGCCAATGAATAGACAACGAAAATAAATTTTTAAATATAATTGATGAATTAACTGACGAATGATTAATTTCAGTATATATATATCTACGTATCGCGAACCGTTTTTAAATCTGTTTCATCGGTTTGGCCCGAAATGAAGGCGGCGTGCATTTCAGTGACAACTCGGGGAGAAGAACCAGAGCCTGACCGTCGGAATAAACCCCTGACTTTACATCCACTCGCAGTCGAATGCGAGAGTACTTCATGACTTAGGTGGGGGTGGGGCGGCGGGGACTAAAAATAAAATTTTATTTTCAGAGGAAAGTGCCCACTAACGTGCACTCTACGTTTGAAGTGCACATCGGTACTGTTTCTGTTTGATTGGTTTAAAAGAAGAAATTTCTGAAACGCTCAGAACTGAAAACAAGACGAGAATTTGATGGACACTGGAGGGACAGGATTATATTTTTACACAGAAATATTATATCTCCTTGAAAATTTGCAATTGAAGGAACCTCTCTAGTGGTGGACCGAATTTTCCTTCTATTGAAAATTTCAAATCGTCTGTTCCAATCGGGTAGAATTTCGAACTTCGGGCGAGAGAAAGTATTACAGCGAGGCTTTTAATCGAATGCAGGGTTTTCATGAAAAATAGAAGTTAACAGGAGGGCCGAATTACCGTCCCACTTCTTGTAAGAACCGAGAATTCGCTCTCATTTTCTGGAGTCCGGTCGTTAATCAATTACCCATCCCCTACTTCAAGGGAAAGAAGGGTGGGGTGGGGGATGGGGGTGGCAGAATTACACAACGGCGTTTTGACGAAAACAAATTGCAACGGTTTTCGCTCCGCCGGCCGTCGGGCTATCAATTAGGGCCGGAAGTTGTAAGGGCAGAAATATGACCGGAAAGAAAAACAACGAACTGAAACGTTTTGCGACCGCGAAAAAAAAGGGATAAGTTTTCGAGTTTCTAAATATGACTGATGTCGGGCTGTCAGTCGGCCCGTACTCATCAATCAGGTTTCCAACCCCCAACCCCTATTCACGACGGGGGATGAAAAGAGGGTTTATTAAACATATTAGGGCCGGAGGGGGGGGTGTAAAAACCGAAAGAAAATAATGCCGGGGATCGGCACGGAGGGTCAAAACTCCCCCCTTGGGTCCGCTAAATTACCGTGTTTAATTAAGAAAGGATTTATTAATTTCACCTTCCGCCTCATCCTGCCGCTGTCCGCCTTCTGGGGGCCCTTCTGCGAAACGAAAAAGGGCAGGATAATTGAGAGATGGGGGCCGAAGAAGACGCGGATGGGGGAGGGGGATAATTAGGCGGATTGAAGAATTACGAAGTTTGAACTTAATCTCTGCCCCAAGGTAATCTGCACAGGCTTAAAAGCGCGATATTGGATTAGGATCAGTTCGCGAATAGTATTCTCGCTAACTTCTGTTATTTGAATTTGGGTTTCGGCTTTACGCCGTAGTCAAGTTTGGAAGATTAATTTTGATAATCTAGCTATTAGACAGCTAGAACAGTTACTATTATAGTAGGCGTGGATCCGTACCACTATCTAGCCGCGGAAACTCGCAAAAACTACTATCACTAGGTGGCTTTCGCTAAGCGCGAATCATCACTGTGACTCCGCTGTTCAAACCGATACCGAGGGAAGATCTTATAAACGAACAATGTTCACGATGATGAGGAGTAAATTAGTTCAAAATTTAAGGTTAAAGAACCAGTGACCAGAAGTATTGACAGCAAAAGTAGCACAAATAGAATGAAAAACGAAAAAAGATTTATATTATTATATATCGATATAAGCAAGTCCAATAGTGAACTATCGAGAAATACAAACGTTTAAAAAATATTTCAATAAAAACATTTCTATGGAATTTCAAATATAAAAGGGTTGTTTTTTGAACAAGCTTTCTCCGAAAACCGGGGTTCAAATCCCTGTATGGTTCCGAATTTTCTTTCGATTCGAAAACGCGTTCAAAATGTTTACCTCACTTAACATATCGCTCTCGCATTATCGTCCACAGGTAAGATATCATCTTGGGGGGGTATTAGGGCAAGGACGAAAGGAAATCAGGACGATCAGTTACGACTACTGGGGATGGATTGATGCGATCTAGACCGATGCGAAGACGCTAGTGGTAACTTGGCCGTATTCGGTGTTTCGGGTTAAGGGTTGGCGGGTGGGGGCGAATCGTTGCCTCGGGGCGTGCGCACTTACAGCCAGCCCTCGGCCGGCCACGGCCCCAGTAATTCCAGTACAACCCCAACAGCCAGTCGCCGGGGCTTATGCGGAGCTACGTTCAAAGTAACGAATAGATGGAACAAAAAAAAAAAAACCGGACGACGGCGCCGGTGCAGAGTTCCGAAACGTCGGAGAATCGGAAAACACGAGGGAGGAAAGGAGTGGTTTTCAGAGACGGGAAAAATCATGAAACCGGAAGCCAGTTCACCCCCGGATGTTCGCGAAATTGAGGTCAAGGGAATTTACCAAAACGTCAAGGGCTTTTCTGGAGGGTAAGACCTACAGGTAAAAGGTAGACTCGTTCTAGAATTACTCCTCTTTACCGCCATCTTACACTTTGTGTTCCCCTATTCCCAGTAGTCCCGCGTTCCCCGTTTAAGGACCTCCTCACCTATCCTGTTCCCCCCCCCCGCATTGTTCGATAACAATATTGTAAAAATAACCGTTTAGCAATGATCGGTACGAGACAGCGTTTCTGTACCGAGATTTAATGCAGCAGCAACATTATTGTTACTGAGAGCCAATTACCCGGCCAATCGATGAGGGGGTAAGTTGAAAGATACACAGCGCAGAGGGGTCGCGACGACCGAAGCCGCAAATGTTCTCATCGACTCCGAGTGTATAATTCCCGAATAATAATTAACCGTCCAATCTACTATACACGAGCCGATTATAAGAAATAAAACCGAATCAATTACTTACAGGGGTAAGTAATGTTTTACTAACGCTATAACTAGGACTAGCGATAAAGAAATTTTAGGTAAAATAAGTTAACTCACACATAATCAGCACCACATGTACATTTAGTTTTGACCGATATTCTAATCAATCCTTACCGCCCGAATAACCCCCTTCAATACATAAGGAAGTTAGGACAATTTGTTTGAAATTAATAAGATTAATCTCGAATCGCACAACGATTTATTTATTTATTGATAAAATTGTCCTTTATTCTAAATAGAAGGTATTACCGTGTCGCTGGATGTCGAGTTTTAATGGGGAAATCTTGGAAAGGTTACGAGCGGTGGGGTGGGGGTTGTATAATAATAGGAAACGGTTCAGCGGGTAGTTGAGGGGGCCGGGAATGGGAAATCGATTATTGGTGTGACACTGACATGTGCACTCGTTATTCGGATTGCACCGGCGGTGCAATTATCCCGGGGGGGATTGTCGGACGTCGGGGGGGGATCGGCCCTAAAAACACCGTTGACCCGAATGGCACCTGTCGCCCTTCGGCCACGATTGCAATTTTTATTTATTTTCGGACCGGGACCCCGTCCTTCACCCCCTCTTCACCGCCCTTTTTACGAAATACGCAGTGGGGGTTTGAATGATTCTCCGACCGCCTGCTGTAAACGAGCAGCACAAAATAGGTCCCCTACGCTAATCCCCATCTATAAAAGTTTTCTAGACAATCAAAACACTTTGTCGCCCATCCAGGAACGCTGTCTCCAGTACTGGAATTGGAACTCCCCAAACATGATTTACGTCGGTTGGCTTTACGTCAGCAGTGGACGCTATTGCAATAACTCAGGAAAACAAATTACGTGTATATTTTCTCAGTTTTAAAACCAATTAATTAATATACAATTTACATCAAAAATTATTGGGCCGACAGCCTGATGGGCTTTGATACGCATATTTTTCAAATTGTTATATAAAGCAGGTAATTTTTTTTTTCTTTATGCTACTGCGGACGGGATTACGCCTGCTGGATCTGCTTTCAACGCGGGTCTATTAACGAGTATTTAACTTAGTCTAGTAAAATGGTACTAGTGGGGGCGGCGATGTTGACTAATGGGTACAGGGGCCAAGATTGGTAGCGCTGATGGCCGGGAATGCGGTTGTACCCAGCTGGGGTGGCCAATGTCCGAGTACAATTTTGGTAGGACGGGTACTGTGGGGGAGGGAGGGTTGGCGAGTGGTATCCGGGTAGGTATGCCGGCCCAATATCAGTCGCCGGGCATACCTGGCCGCGTTACAGGGAATTCAGAGCGTTCGCCAATCGAAGAAAAGAGGAAATTGGAGTGGGAGCGCCAACGTTGGATTTTCTGCGTCCCACTTTGCAAATTTATGACAGTCATTAGTAGGCCGAACGTGGTTGGGCGGACGGGGGTGGGGTGGGGCACGTTCACGAAACCGGTATCGATTCAAGACCGGGGTGGGGGTAATACGTTTCTGGTTTAATTGATCAATAAACGCGCTCAGGTTAGCGTAACGCGAAGGCCAGTCAATACCAATTCAGTAACTAGTTAAATATAATACGAAAAGCGAATGGGAGAAAAAATATATATAATACATTATAATGGCGCATGCAAAATAAATACCGCGACAACGGGGGTCGATTCAACAATGTTCCTTTCAACAATGCCATACCGAGCCATTCTCTTCAATATTTGATAACCAATAAAATCAATGTTCTTGTAATATCTCATTCTATAAGTGGTAATATAATTCGTAAAACTGACACGATTCCGCTTCTTTCGGATGTAAATAAGTCTGAGTCTTACTCTCGGGAAGGTGTGACATATTGGATTTCGAACGAGCCGTTTCAACTATTTTAATTATTAGATATTTAATTAAAGAAACTGAAATACGAGGGCGTCACATTTGTCATAGGGAAGAGTGGGACTCAAAATGTTACATATTGCTGCTAGTTACAAACAGCGGGGGCTTAAAATCAGGACCGCGGAAACACCCGGCAAGTCTAGGACGGCGTGTTCCTGTTATAGGGCGGTCATTCCGTCCCTTTCGACTGGAGGCCGGGCCGGTACCCCTAATTCGGGGTACGCGGACCATGGGACGGGGTAAAACACGGCCGTCTGTAATAATAGGAAGGGTTGCAACCCCCCCACGAGCATTGATCCAATCGGTGAAAACATGTATCGGACGGTGGCCCGGGTTAACAGGCAACCCTAAACGAAGGCCGAAATATATATATATATATGCGGCCCCTCCCAAAATCCCGAATTTTACCGAAATTTTGCGTTCAAGTTGAATGTTGAACGAAACCATTTAATGCTCAGAATACTAAGCGTAAGTTGATGAAGTTATTCAAGACCCAATATCGAGGTCTTCAAGTTCGTTGTTTCATTTGTCGGGCCCATAGTGACAATTATGTCCTCGCACGCTGTAAATTAACGCTGACGTCTCAGAGACATTTTCCTGACAGACGACCATTACCGCTTTTGAAGCGATTCTCCCTTCACAGCGTTCGGTACTGTACAATTAATTTTCCTAAATGCGTGGACTGTGAGGGTTGGGGGCCAGGGAAAGCGCAGCAGGAAGGCGGAAAGGCGGCTGTAAAATTGGTTCATTAAACGAGAGGTACCTGGTCTCCCAAGTGAGAATTGTAAAGGGATGAGGGGTTGGTGAGGGGCGGGGGTTAGGGAAAGGAACTCTTCCCTTAATATAATGACCGCCCTTATTGCTCCCCTTAATGAGAACTAACGTTCGGCCCACTTCCCGCCAAACCGTCCTGCCAATTATTGCAATACCTTTTTTCCTTCTTTTAAATAATAAAACGAGGCGCAATAAAAACTCTAGCCCGGAGAAACTCCCGGTTTAATAATTCGATTAAGGACTCAATTTCCAATATTCCACATTAACGGCGTAGATATTTTGTTGAGCGTCTTCAGTTGATGTGATCCGCTCAAATTTATGGCATCATATTGTAGGATTATTTGACAGTATAAATTGAATAGGAATATAATAAAATGTATGTCGAACAATCGGGGCTCTGTATTTGGAGAAATGTAAACCGACGGTTTTTTTTAAAATTAAATAATTTCGAAGTGAAGCAATATCAGAATATACGTTCCACCAATGAAGGAATTATACATTTCTGGAATCAGCAATTTTCAAGTAGCACCACGTTACGTAAAATCTAAGGAACAATGACGGTTTTCTACAAATTAACAATAAAGAACTACACTGTCTGTAATGCGACAATGTTTAAAACAATGTTATTATTACCTATAACTATACGGCAACAGACAATAGGGGGCCACAGAGGGGCGGATAGTAAACGATAAATAGTACCAGAAATTGGGTCATTTCATAAATAAACCTCCAGAGACTGCGTGGCTGAACAATACAAAAGAGGGAATGAAGTTATCTACTTCGATAGAGCATCCCCATTCGGTCGAGAGCACGTGGGAGCCGAAAAGGAAATGCCTACAAGTAATAATGGAGTTTTCCCTCTCTCTTTCTCTCGGGGAAAAAATGTCAGATTTCGCGGGGAATGCTATTTCAGAAGAAGACCGTTCCGGCCATTGTCAAAATATCTTCTTTTCTCCCATTGTGTCCACACCGACGGACGACGGCCCTTCCGATTCTGCGCCGAGTCGCCGTACGCAGGAAAAAGCTCGATTCCTGCGGCTAATTCTGTCGCAAAATAAATAAAATTTGGGCACCGACGTTTGTTCGGTGTGACACTGGAAAATGTAGGCAATGCAAGCCAATATTGATTTAATGTTAATTCGATATCTCGATATCGCATATTTCCTAGGCAGCTATTAAAATTGTCAGCTTATCGTTTCTGTAAAGGCTGAGACTGTTTAAGTTTCTAACCGGCGACAGTACCGAATCTGTCGACTGCGAGAACTAACCGGCTAATTCATTAAATTAGGCATACGGAGTCCCGTCGATCCCGGTTAATTAGTCCTTGGCCACTAACGAGGGCGGGTAGGGACAGCAAAAAAAAAAAAAAGGGAAGGGTTTGTTCTTTGGAATCCGCTAATTTGACACTAGTTGGACCCCCCTGGATGCTGCCCCTCACCTCCTACAATTTCTTCCTTCGACTTCTTTCGCCGACGGCGAATTCCACACCCGGAGCTCCAGGGCTTATCTGTTGCCAACCCCCAATGACCCTGTGTGCGGTCAAATTGACAATTTGATCTATTTTCTGGTCCTTAATCCCCCGCCGAACTGATACACACACAAAATCCGCCGTTAATTGCGGTCTGTCCAATTACACTGCTGTCGATTTTAAAGGGGGACACGTCAATTAACAAAAATCACTCGACAATGCCACGTGCACACGTGTGTAAAGTTTCGTCAGTTTTTCAGCGCTTTTTCAGGGATCATTCCCAACGTCCCAGTCTCTCCTGACTAGTGGATTGATGATATTATAAGAGAGGCCCGGGCTGTATGATTAATAAGCAACTGGAGAATAAGAGTTAGAAATATCGGAAACAGAAGAGATTTCGACTCGAACTCTGTTTTTTTAAGTCCTGGAAGGATCTCGGACAGACAGAGATTGATGAACATCTACTCCTCACGTTACTATTGGATCATACAGGACTAGAGATAATCCTCCAGAAATGTCTTTAAGGAAACAAAAAATAAGTTATGGCCAGTAATATAGAAACAGTTGATGTTAGAAATGATTGAAGTTAGTAAGAGTTTGACTTTGGAATACTCCTCCCCCAAGACTCTAGAGTTAACCCACACGGTATAAAACGCCTAAGCAAGTCGGTATTCGGACAACGCCAAAAAAATGGCTGGAAAAACATTAAATTACACCAAATTAAAACAATACCTCGGATATCCCCCTTTTAAAAGAGGCGAAAACGCCCCCTGCAAACAGGAAACCCACCCTACAACAGTGAGGGTAAGGAAAAGCTCGGTTCTGACAGTGGGAAAACCCTTTAATCGACCGTCAGCAGATAGGGGCGGTAGTTGGACCGCGGTCAGTAGCACTGTGACCTAGAAGTGTGTCCGACACCGGCACTAGCGACGTCCCAATTAGCCGGCTTATACCGCCCCCGCACACGCAGGGTTTCCCTTCCAACTTCGCACTTGTTTCCGCATCAAATTGACAAAGTTCAAAACTTCTTCTTCCAAGTCCCCCCACCACTCAGTTGAGTCTGTTTGACATTTCGCCTTGGATATGAACAAGAAATTGGCAATCCGCCAAAATAACTTTCGTACGATATACAAAACTTACAGTACAGTCGCCAATTGTATTTAAAAATATATCCTCATCGATACATAAAAATCATACAATTAAGTAAATACCACCTATTACTAATACCGAGCCCAAATTCAGTTTTAAATTCGCGTCTTTATTCCTGCAAATTTGTTGGCAAGAAAAACCAGTCAACTATCATTTCTTTTCTGGGGCGAAGGCAATCCGCAAAAACACGTTCCCCTTTTCCCACTTGTGCCCGACACTTCTGTATAATTTCGAAATAATAATCATCGTAATAATAAAAATAAAAACCCAGCTCTGGAAGCTGGGAGCACTAAGGGGATTAGCGACAGGTCACGTTCGTGCCCCGCGAATCGTAAAAAGGGTCAAATTTCCTTCAGCCGACCATTAGTCGGCCCTCCAATATTACTACTGCTCGATTACTGCTTTTGGAGTATAATGAAAATAGAATAATGCGAAATTATTCCGGGGTATATATATAAAAAAGTATAAGTCCCTTTATATTTATTATTAGTGCCCATCTACTTTATTTTAAATGAATAAGCTTCTTTCAATTTCAATTTTCTCAGTTACGGTTTGGACTTTATATACTGGAAAAAATAAATTCTAATTATTGATGATTCGAACATATTCCTTAAGTAATCTGTATTCGCAAAGGATTAATTTGAAAAACGGTACAAGAACTAACAGTGCCTACTGTTTAACACCTGAACGCCTCTCAAATTAGTCGATTTGCCGACTACTTGTACTTTTGAATATCGTTATTCAGAATCATCGAAAGATTTATTGGTTTGAATTTTGTGAAAAAACGACATTACTTTCCGGTCCCCCTAACAATAATGATGAATCTTCAAAAAACGCCTAGATATACTGCAATGCGTAATTATTGAATTATTAAGAGATACAGGTATTTAAATAATGTTTCAGTTTCGGTAATAAACTTTTATAATTTCAATTGAACAGTCGAAACGGCCGGTAGGCACCTTTGGCGATGTCGTGAATTTTCCGATATTAACGTTTGCTGCGTTTTGAATAAAATTTGCGCTAATCAAAATTTATACCGCATGGTGCATTTTTCAAACCCGCACGAATTAAGGGTTTCCTCCGCTGTAATTCAGTAAACTTTTGGAGGGGGGGGAACAGCAATAATGATATTACCGAGGCTCTATACAAAAATATAAAGTCTGGGGACGGAAAAATTGAATTTAAGGAGGGATGGGGGCGGTTTTAGAGCCTGAAAACAGAAAAAAATACTACGCTGGTTTTACCCTAAGAACAATTTGCGGGTACACCCTAGCGACTGCAGTAATTCGGGCATAATAATCCGAAGGGGTTGAAGAGACGGATACGGCCTCCGGCCGACTGGAGCCCGGAGCCAGGAGCCTGGAGCGTGGAGCGCTAAGGAGATTAGCGGTCAGCTAACTGCGTTCGTGCTCCGAATTTCAGAAAACTGTATATACAACCCCTTCAACCCTCTCGCTCCTTAAGGATTCAGAGGCCATCGGCCATCGCCCGGCCAACCCCCTTTTTCCCCAACCCTACGACAACAACCATTACTGGCGATAAATTGAACCCGACCCTAAATTATTGTCGTTTGTTCCAATAACATTTTAACGATTCTCGAACAATTTACAAATACTGTAAAATACAATAAGCGACACTATCGAGTAGCGCTATTAACTTATTAGCGAATAGTAACCACAGGATAAGGACGGAGTGAAATTTGTTATATTTTTGTTAACAGGGTGAGTTTGTAGGCGCAGTAGGGGCCCATTGGTTATTTTCCTCAATATTATAGACTCTGAAGTCTGTTAATATTTGTTGGTTTTGTTTCTAGAACTGTAAAATAGTTAGAGAAAAAAAATGAGTTAACCAAACCTCACCTGTGACAAACACCCTGCGGGTGATTTAGGAATTGCATTTTATTGTGAATTTCATTACGGTTATGAATTTTTTAAATTTCAATATTCATTTAAACCGCGAACGGTACAGAAGGTTTGATGGTGAATGCGGCATAGGATACGAGACACTTAAGGCGGATTCAGAGGGCACAAACTTACAGTTGGATTTAAGAATCGGATACAATATATATGTCCTTACCTTCCGCCTTTAAAGTCTTTTTACCAAAAAAAAAAACACTGGGCTTAATCGCATCGATAGAGCTATCGATTGTATAAGTATCTCGGGTCTTTGAAATAAAATAGTGGCCCGGGGTTAAAATCGACCTATTTAAGTTCAGCAGGGCGGTGGCGGACATTAAAAGCCGATTAATGCCTAGAAACTGCTAGCTCGAAGGGCTATACCGGGGATTACCTTCAGGGCATAAAAGGCGCCCATTAATCTTTCAAAATTCCTTTTCTCTTTTAAGTTAAAATGTATATTGTCCTTGGGGGGCAGCGCCAACTGAAATCGGGAATACCCTACCATTGATAAATGCCCCTCGTGGGGAGGAAGAGATTTCTCGAAAGTTTAATTCGACTGCCACTCTTATCTTTGTTTGGGCGGCACCGTTGATGCTCGAGAAACGTCAGTTAAGTTCTTGCCGGTTGAATAGCGGTTTTATTCCCTGTTCGGTCCTAAATTATTTCGGCTTTCCCCACCATCAGTAGATCAGTGATGGACTCTTCACTCTGCGAAACTCGGCCAGAGTACTGTTACTGGCGGCAGTACCAAAGTATGGATCTTACGATTGGCAATGGGAGTAACGCTTTGGAAACAGGATGCAGGTCCCGAATATTAAGGAACACAGAGTAGGCATATCAGTTTCGTTTTCATTGCAGTAGGCCGTCAGCACCTGGTGACGTAAGGACCGGTAGGGCTTTTCCAAACCCTACCAGTGGACTTGGCACTTAGGGTGGAGGACTTAGAATAGGCATATTATAGCCACGTTTTGGAAATATTTCCAAGTCTCAACTAACAGGAAGCAGTAAAGAGGTTCAGATTTGTGCCACAGAAACAGATTTTTCGATATTGATTTCAAATTTTCTAAACATTATAATATGTTAAACTATATAACGGGTCCTGATAACATACCAGAAGTTTGGGGAAATAAATTATTGTAACCTGAACTGATGTCTTACTGTCGCCATTCTAAGGATAATTTTATTAACTTCCTGTATTCTTTTTTCCGTTTCCACTAATTTGGATCAAATCTCGAAATGTAATCAACGGGACAAAGAGTGATTACACGAATTCCTTCTAACATTGTTGTTACAATGTATTGTTGTTGTCGACAGTATTGTACTAATTGCAGTGAACAAACGTCCCCGGCGCGTGTCCCGATCTTCTGCTTCCGATAAGCGCACACTCCGTCTCCGGAAGATCAACTGTCCATTTGTAAACGTCTTGGGCTCGGTACGTCTCTCGGTTTAAGTGAATCCTCGTGGGGAAACTGTCGTATTCCGTTGGGGACGGGAAGAAGACATCCATTGGCGGAGAAAACAGTTCCTGGATTACCGATCCGTCATCCCTTGAAATTATCCATTTCGAAAGGGCGCTCATCATTAATCGTGAAGGGACTGTCAGGGCGGACCCATCGCCAACGGTTAATATTCGATTCGGCCTCGTTTCATTCAATGTCCTCCCCTACATTACTACCGTCCCACCTACAGTAGTAATCCCCCAATGTCTGACAATCCAAATCATTATATCGGTATTTCTATAGTGTCTCCGTTTATAACACGTACGTATATAGTATTTGTTAAATTTAGGAAAATATGAATTTACCGGGAATAACATCGCGTTTTCACCATCGTCAGTAGAATCGGTCATCAGTAACAGTTCAGTGACAGTTTTCTTTCAGTTAATTCTCCGTCTCGAGAAAGTTTTACAACTTGGTTCTTGAGCGGTATGCGCTTAGGAGTGACGGTTCATCCCTAAGTACCTCGTACAGGGAAGATGGAGAGGCAGGCAAAAGTGATAATATATCAAAACCCTCGGGCTGCTTATATTAAAACTTTATTCCGTGAAATGGTTCAAATAACTTTTTATTCATTCTACAATCAACCTTGCAGTTTTGGGGTAAAATGGTGGTACGATTATTTCTATAAATCATTGTCTTTGCCTTAATACAAATTAATTGTATTAATTGGAAATTAATAAACGGTCTCTCCGGTCTGGCTTCTAGGTCCGACTGAGCGAAATACCAATTTTTTCTATCCATTCATTCCACTGGGAAGGTTTGAGAGATTGGCCAATAAAATCGACTGTTGGGCCATTTTAACTTTTACCGTTCCGGCACTTGACCCGGTTTTTTGCCCCTTAAACCGGAATAGAAATTTTATATTTTCCCCGGAAATACGATTCGGGATGGGGGTCAGAGAGAGGACGAGAAACTGTTCGAGGGTACGCTCAACACTTTTTGTTGACCTGCAGTTTAAAATCTATCTTAAATTTATTTGTCCAACAGTCCGATTATCAATTATTTATAATGGTACCAATAGATATATATATATATATATATATATATTGTTCATGATGCGGTTTCGCTTAATGAAAATTGTTAAGGCAAATAGATTCTGAAATAATTTTATCAGTTTTGAAACAGAGTGGAAACAGTACGTCTGAAGCCTAGATGGTCAAGTATGTAAATATATGGTGGAACGGTACTGACAATGGGGAAAATTCGGAAAACAAGTAACACATGGTATATTAAGACAATACAGTACTTCATTAGAATATTCCCACAAATCTAGAGTGATTATTGCAGTATTTTTTAAATATTTTTTAGTTCAATCTCTTTGGTCGGAATCAGTGATAATCTGGATCTACTTCTGGTGCAGTAAAGCTTAATACGTATGTAATATTTTCAAGTGATCGTTGCAGAACAAGCCGCATTTTTTCAAAATCTCGAGAGACAGTTTCTAAACTGTTCTAAAGAAATGTGAGAGTTGGAAAAAGAAGAAGAGAGGGAAAAATATGAATATCTGAGGGGAAAAGGGCGATGTGCAATAGTCATGGGGCGCTCCGATATTGATCCCATAACCGGAAAGGGGTTGCGTAACGCCCGCTTTACGTAATGACCAAGTTGGGCTGAAACAAACGCAATTTCGGCCAGCGGCGAAATTTCAACGACCGCGTAACCGGCACGAAAAACACCACCGAGTGGACCGTTTCGCTTTACACGCAGTCGGAAAAGCGATTTTCCGCGCCGCACTGTTCAATCCGCGGACGTTTCTTCGAAACGAAGAAAATGTGACTTTGCTTTCTCGACAGAAGACGTACAAGAACGGTACTGATAATTGTAAATATAAGCGGCCGCGTCAAGGGCAGCGTGCCCTCATCATACTGCCGAGATACTCTGTACATCCCGGTATACTACCGGCAATGGCGAAAAGACCAAATAAGCTCACCGACCGCAGTAACAGTGCAAACTACGGTTCAATAGAATGTATGACCGCGAGTGTGAAGATCTTCCCCATACACGTCAACTTCCCTTATTTCGTTAAACCCTAATTTAAATCAATTGCTTAAACTAAACATCAAAATAAACGTTTTGCACTGAACGATTTAAACTAAATTCACAAAATACAGGGCCTATTTAAAAAAAATAAAAGTTTATGAATAGTACGGCGCGTCTGATATACTAAACCGGCATAACGGCCGTGTAAGGCGGCATAGTATCAAAACCGCCGTACATTGCTATTAACTATTGTTAATTTCTCTACGTTAAAATAATATGTTAACCGGCGATTCTCCGTTTTCTTTCGATTTCTTTCGGCCATCTTTCTTCGGCCGTTTATTTAGTTCCAAAATTGACTGTCAACAATATAATAAACTAATCCCTTTATTTAGCTAATGTTGACAAAACAGCCGTATGTTTGATAATTCCCGGTTAGCAGCAGTTCGCCAGCGACGAAATAACGTAACCTAAATTTTTCCCGTTACACGAAAGTTTACACGAGTGAGCTGGCTGCTGAAATATACCGACGCCGGGCATCATTAAGCGAGGGCGTAAATCGAAACAAACGGCCTTCTTTCTCAACAAACGGGGCGAGCCCGAAGCGTTATTTTCATATTCATTATCCGGAAAGATTCGAGCGGGCCGACGGAAAAAAAATATCATATCCCCCGCACTTACACCCGGATTTTAAAAGTTTAAAACTTCATTTCAATTAGTTTCCCTCCCCTCCCCCACCCCTCCACGGCGCTGTTTAATTGCATCAGCGCCATATTAAAAGCTCATTTCTCTGCGAGAGTGAGAAATGAGAGCCCACTCGGAGACCGAGAACTTCAAACTTCCGGCGAAACGCCAACTTCAGAACAACAGATAATAATACGCCATTGGAACGTCTGCAATTTGTACAACAGTCAAAATTGTCAAAATCGAATTTTGAACCGTCAGAACCGAGTACCAACCGGTACCTCGAAGCCCTGTGTTCGCTGATTTTTAGTTTTTAAGTCCCGACAATGATAAGCTTTGTACATAAGCCGGGTCGGTCGTTATTCGGGATATGAAAATGTAATGCATACAAATTAGAACGTTAGCAGTTTCTTTTAATTGATGAATTGTACTGTAAAATGTTTCCTTTCGGTGGTTGAAAAATTGGACATTAAGAAAACCTTTGTTCGAACACTACTGGACTGCATGTCAGCAATGTTAATGCAGCTGGTCGAGATTGCAGAATATTTTCTCAAGGACATTGTTCGTAGAGTTGCCACGAAATGTGGCGAAACGTTTGAACAAAAAACAGGGGAGTGTAGACAGTTTTGTGTTTCAGTTTATTAACTCGTCTAGCTTTTGATGTACACCGTTAGGATATACTTTCCCCCGTTTCCGACCAAAGCCGACTCTATCCCTATCGCAACCCCGATTCGCCGTCGATGGGAGGAGACACGCAGAAGGGAAACCTTAAACAACTTTTACGTAGATAGCGGATCGTTGGGGGGAGAAACCCCTCCCCCCCAAGTGAGAATTGTCCCAGCGAAATACGGCCATTAGGGGCCTCTCGGGGGGGGGGGCCATTTGTATTCGGATACAAGAAAAGTTTAAACTCTCCCTTCCGTTGATCTCCATTTGGACTGTTGCGAAACTACATTCGTACTCTTCCAAAATGCTAACATTTAATCGTTTAATGTATATCTGTTATGTATATGTGTTGTTTATTCGACATTAAATGGAAGTAAAATACTAACAAATATGCAGTTTCATATATTAAGTTAATGTTCATTATCTTTAAACAATTTACTAGTAATCTATAATTCGACAAAGAAGTAGAAATACAGGTAGAATACTCGTACTTTGGAAGATGAAAAACGAAACTTTTCAATCGGAATGCTTGATGATCACACTAAACTTTTGATCAGAGTCCGACGGTCTTTTCAAAAAGAGTTGGCCGCGCAAACTACTACATCAAACGGCGATTCCCAAGGGGTTTGGGAGTTCCCCAAGAGTTAACTATGATGAAAGTGTTCCTCAAAAGGACACTAAGGATATGGTGAGATGAAATGACTAGGACAGTAAAAGATGAATCTACCTCACGACTAATCATCCTCAGTAGTTGTATCGAGCTTACGTCTACTGTGGTCGAGACAGAAACGCGATTTTAAATAGTAACAGGTATAGAATGGTAGGACAAGCTTGTAAATATATACTCAATACCGACGAGAGGAATAGTACGGCGCGTCTTATATACTAGGCCGGCATAACAACCGTGTAACGCGGTACAGTATCTGTTGTCAGTTATCGGCGTTAAAATAATATTTAAACTGGACAGTAACAAATAGTGGATGGAAGGTCAGCCAGTGGGTCTACTAATCGGCCTTACTAGTGGATAGGTTTTAATAATGGGGCCGTACCAGAAAAGAAATAGAAAGATGGGACGGGCAAACATCTGTCCGGCGGCCAACAGGGCCGGCCTGTTTGGACGAGGCGCTAATAATTAATGAATGTTTGTTGAATCATTCATTCTTCCCGCGGCAGACACTCTGCAGATACCCGCAGACCTGGAATAAAGGTTTATATCCGACCGTGAGATACGTCATCCCGCTGACTTTCTCAACACGAACGTGCTCGGATACTAAATTTTTTTTTTTTTAGTTCATTATCCCTTCGGTTACTTGTCGACAAATTCATTCCCGTTGTTGCCGTTGGTATCACGTATAATACGGAGATGAAAGACTACTGATGACGGCGAAAAGGAGGAACGTCAATGTCAATGAACAAAAATAAAATGTATCCAGTTGACTTTAATGGAACATTCATCATTTCCGAAGAAAAGCATTCCATCCATGTCCCGGCACGTGGATGCATTTTCGCGTGTTTACTGACTTTGGGAGGAAACATTAAGACGGGACACAGTTCAACGTGTGCATTTAAGTAAATCGCAATTTCGCAATTGTTGGCATAACCGATTTGGCCGTTTCAATGAAATTGGACAGAATCAAAATAAAAGTTTGAGATACGCCTAAAGAAAATTTTAACACGTAAAATCGCCCCTTGACATCCTCCAATATCTCCCCCAGACTATGGATTGGAGAAACCTCGTACGGGGAAAACCTCAACAATACCATGTCAAGAGATAATCAAAATAGTAGGGAGGGGGAGGGGGTGAGAATGGTAAATTTTATTTGTTTTTCCATGGGAATTGTTGGATGCAGGTTAATGTTTTTACTGTAGAGGTTTCACCTCCCGATGAGAGGTTTTCCCCTGCATAATGAAAGAAGATGTAAATCCAGAACACGGCAGTTTCGTAGCCGGGTACAATTGGATGCTAGTGACTTGTGACTACGACTAGATCGTCGGTCGGCTTTGTGTCGTCCGGTCAACAGGGAACGGGGCGACACCGGATTGATTAACAATGTCGCCGGTTGTTTCTGGGCTGCGGTCTAAGGACAATCTTGCCGGGTCGATGGCTGGTGGCGGTAGTGGCCGCCCCCGCCCCCCCCGCCCCCCAACTACAGCCACCCGCCAAGTGCTGTTGTGGGCGCATGCCCCACCGCCCATGAATGGGCCCCGCCGCCCCATCAATGGCCAACACCCTACACTCCCCTACGTTTAATTGTTGAAAACTTTCCAGAAGGAAAACATCCTGGACCGCCGGTGTAAAACTCGTTTACACGGGGTATATTAAATATGAACCCCGTGTGCGATAAACGAATTTAAACACGACTTCTGAGACTCTCCCAGAGTTTGGGATATGTCGTAGTCAAAAATAAACATTAAATACAACATCATACTAGACATACTCGCCCCTATTCAAAGTACAATTTTTTTATCCTCCACCTGGTATTTATACCGGCACGATACAATTTTTAAAACAACCCTTATATACCGTAATGCGCCACAGGTGTTCGGGTGAGAGCTCCCGGGAGATAAAGAAATGCTTTCCTTATACGACCTCAGGGCCTCTCAAGCCCGTTTCAATCAAATAATTCAAACGTCCAGAACTACGGCTTTCAGGCCCAGTGACGACCTACCCAGAATCCCAGAAAAAGTGTAAATACAATAAAATATAAGTTTATAATTTCTCAGACAGTCTATCCGCCTGTAGATTATTGTCTTATTGTCCGTGCCGCGTAGTGAACTTTAGCGTTAGTCGGTCGATCTAACGAATTGTATTCAATCGATTAATTTAATTAATATTAATATTAAAACCGATACTTGCAATTATAGTTCGCTGAAATTTTGCACCGACTAATCGATAATTTCGGGTCCAGGACCGAGAGGAAATTTGATGACGGATGTGCTGTGAATCGGCTAAGGGTGGCCCGTTGCGGTTAATGCGTTACGCCCAATGCGTAATGCGTGGCGCGGGCCCGCTACCAAATTGCCCTCCCCCACACTGGGCCCAGTTTATGCCCCTGTTTCGACCTATTAGCTTGTAGCCCGTTGTGCGCCCCCTATTAATTGCCCGCGTTTCTGGAGCAAACCCAAAATCCGGTCCAAATTACCCGTTATGCCAACTTTAACTCGGGATTCCGCCCGTCCTTAATGGAAATTGGAGAGAAGGGCAGAAAAGGGCAGTGAAAAAAAAACTAAGGTAATTTACTTGGAGCGATATTTTCTCTAAGGGAGAGAAATGCAAAGTGGAAAGTGCTGAGGGAACTGGAGCCGCTCTATTTTTGGCAACGGCTCCGACAGACGAGGTAGTATTTTAAAACTATCTACATCTGAGTATATCAAAACAATTCCAACCGCGCTTAGAAGATTGACAATATCATTCAATCACTGAGATTACAGAATACTTCATAAGAATGCCACAGACAGTACAGTAAACTTAGAGATAATACACCCACGGGAACATTAAACGTTCAAAGACCCGCATAAGTACCACGTAAATAAGACCAAGATAAAAGCATCTCGTGAATCAAAGTCATAATACAAAATAGGTTGGGCATTTGTACGAATAAAATATTATCGACGATAATGTAAATGGAACTTTCACATTACAGTAAAATATACCCGTCGGGTTATGCAATAATAAATTAAGAGGATTTATAACCTATTTCATTTGAACCAATATCCAATGTTCTTTTTCTACTTCGGTTACTATAGATTCTAAAGTCATCGTGTCAAAATACAATTTTCAGAACATTTAATGATTTAAGTGAACTAATAGTAGTGTAAATTTATTGAAATGGCAGAAATATAAATACGGGAAAAATCTAAAATTTTGGCCGATCAGCGTTTCTGGTGTAACTTTTTCTGTCTATAAAACTTCACGCTGAATAAATTTAGCCAATATTTTTGAAATCTGGACATTAAATTTTCACACCGCTAATTCGTACTGTACTTTCAAAGTTTCATCGGTCCAACAAACGTCGCAGTCAGCGAGCCGGAATGCCGAAAATCGGCCAACATTAGCGTAATTGGTTACTAATTGGCCGAATGAAGTCCTTAAGTTCAGGTGGGTTCCGAGCACCTGGGCGAGGGGCCGGGGCCCCGAGATTAGGACGAGGGAATATTAATGAGCGCGATTATGAAATAGCTCCGTATATTTAAGGCCGTGAATCATTCTCAATAGGCGAGACCGCCAAGATATAAAACGGTTTTAATTGTCCGAATCCGTTGTTTTACACTGATCGAACCAAGTTTTTATTTAAACGCGTTCGGCTATAAATGAAATTTGAAGGGGCAATTTTACCGCGCCCAATTTCGGTGGCTAACGAGCCAAGGTGAATTTATAAGGGAATACTTATTTTACAAGTTTTGGCCATCCACCACCGGGTGTATCCTAAATGGAGATTATCTCGAAAAATAATTTCCATAAAAGTATTTTTTACCGCACTTATCGTACCAACTTCTTAGTATTTTTCGGAATCCCAAAGAGCAATGAAAGATCAAAAACCTGAGAAAATGGGATCTGAAATATCTGTTTTTTGCCCGCTTTTGGCTTTTCGATCTATTGACTAATACTGTGTCAAATGTACAGGGAAATTCTTACTCTGCTTTCTAGGCACTTTAATTTACGTTCAACTCCGAAAAATCGGGATTTTATGACACGGCCGACTGTCGGTATGTTGAGGACACGTTGAAGACTTTGATTGAGGACGGTTCGAAGGACATTCGATTGGAATCTCCAGCGGAGCGAGCAGCGTTGGATCTGTTGTCTGGTGGAACCACGCAATTCGTACCCGGGTCTTATGTACCTCTAAAATTTAAAATGCTAATCCATTGGAGGGCGGGGGTTCAGTTAATTTGAATTGTGATCCAATATAGGACAGCGGGGCGAGGAAGGGCTAAGACTGGAATTATAAGGGCTCGAGTTCTTGGCCCCCTTCCAACAGGTCCTTTGGACTCTTTCCACCCGTCGGATGATAATTATTCAGCCGGCTTCATACTGGATGCCAGAACGCATTTCAACCTTCCCGTAGCTCGCGTTTTTAAAATCGGCTCCAATATTTATTGAAAAGGTGGTCTTAACTTTATAGAAGCGACTATTTTATTGAACAATCGACCTTTACGGTTGTAGTTACAATCGCGGAACGTTCTTATGACTCTTCCATCTCCCTCCAAGAAGCCATTCTGTGATGGCGCCTTACTGGAAGTTTAACGGATCGCGAGAGGGGGGGGGAGGTTCAAGGAGTAAATTAAGTAAATTAACAGGATAAAGTAATATGTACTCGGAAGCATGTTTTTAAGCTCGGAAATAGAGCATAAAATTACGGAGACATCATCTACAATGCGAAAGCACTGCTGGAGTAGAGTTCATATCGGTGGCTAGGTTTAATCTTAAATAAGGGATAGAGTAAATCATAATCTCGGTAAATCAGTGGAAAGTGTTAGAAATATAAGAGGCTTACCTTGTTGTAGACACCGGCGCTGGAGAGCTCGTTCTCGATGACCATGATGATGATGCCGAACATGCCCATGACGAGGGCGTAGTCGCTGATCCTCTTTCTCTTCTCGAAGAGCGCCTTCCTGCGGCCCAGCCTGTAGCCGACGTTGGGTTTGTGCTTGCCCTCGGGGGAGGCCGGCGGGCCCTTGCAGACGATGCCGCCCCCCGGGGCACCGGCCACGCCGCCGGCGACGCCCCGCCGCCGCCCCGCCCCGCCCCGCCGCCGCCGCCGCCGCCCGCCCCAGCAGGGGCCCCCCACCAGGGCCCTCTCCTCCGTGTACCTCGGGTACTCCGAGTGGACCCGACCAGGGCTATGCCCGCCTCCTCGACCGCGCCTCCCCGCCCCCACCGCCCCCGCTACCGCCTCCCCACCCTTCATCGCCCCGGGGATCGATAAAGTGGACACGGGCTTCCGCAGCTGAAACAATCCAAACATAACAATACCTGTAGCAGTCGCAGTAAAATTATCACTAGAAGTATACCGAACTTTTCTCGATCATCCGTCTCCTCTCGCCTTACCGAGCGGTCACTCTACTTGCACCGTCCGACGGAGTACAGAAACGGCTACTGAAGCCGGTGTCGCCAAAGACCGGACCGCTGATAGGAAACGGATGATCGACAAAAACTGTCGTTAACACAACTGGGATAACAGTTTTTTATTTGCCCTATTGCGGAGTAGACATTATGTTTTAATCCGATAAATATTGGATAACCTGAAAAAATATTTTACACTTGTATATTTGAATGGTAATGTACTTGTAAATTGGTAATGTTAGTCTCTGTCGGGTGATCTCCGGCAACAACACATGTCACGGTTCAGTCAATGTCCGGTTCTCCGGCTGCTGGATGTTGCCGGCCTACTGGTACGGCGGCAGCTGTTAATACAAACGCTAATATATAGGCAACAACGCCCAATTTATGTAACGCCGCAGTACACGGTTACAATTGTCCAATAACCTGTAGGCTCGTTTGTATCGCTCGATACGGCGTTCCAATTTGTACGATCAATTTGACGCCCATCACCAGCTAACAATATTGTTGTATTGGACGTAATTATATATTTATAATAGCGACTGAAAATTGACATTCGACTGTTCATTAGATAATTAGGAATAAACAAAGAAGACGATAATTAGGAAGAAACAACAATAACATCAGGTCAAACCGCTCCCTCCATCTATCCATCGAAAAAGGATTAACTGCACCCCACTTTCAGGACCCAATCTGATCTACTCTTCAGTCGGATGATGGAAACGGTAAGGAGTGCCGAAAGGTAGGCAGACAACACCCTAAGGAAAGGGCGAAAACCCTTCCAATGGAGCCCGCTCAGGTGTTTTCCAAACACAGGATTACGCGATCCCACCGGAAGCTAGTTAGTGATAATTCATACTGTCATCGTCTATGAAATTTGGAGGTGTACCCTTTTTTTTTGGTAATTGCCGCACGTGAGAGGCTCGCACCGTGAGCTTGTTATAACATTTTTCGAGTATTTTTTGATATATTCCGTTTTTAATTTGCACTCCGAGCAGCCTAAAAAACCTCGAGTATTTCATTAGCGGGTCATAATTTGGTCGCTGAGAAGGGGCGGTTGTTGTGAAACAAACTAAAAAAAAAAATGAATCCCAATTAATGTACTGAAGTCTGATGGACGTACGATCAGTGCTCATTCGATCAATCGGTGTAGAACTTTCATTCACTGTGAAAATATCACCTTCGAGGAAAGTATGCAACCGAATAGTTATTTTATTTTTTATAAATTCAATTTTTCTTTTGGACAATGAATGAGGCCGCGTTAAACTCCAAATTTTACGGTAACGAGAAATCTTCTCCAGTCTTCAGGTCTCAAATGAAGTTGATGAACGAAAATAACTCAAATAAGGGACATTGTGCCGCCTTCCCAATCCGTTCAGGCTTCCCCCGTACAGTACAGGAGATCGGGGAAAAGCGCGGGTGAAATAAAAGAAAAAACGAAAAGGGGGAAATTTCGAAAACAAAGAGAGAACAGAGGCGAAGAAGCAGAAAGGAAGGGGGAGGAGAAGTGAGAAGAAAGGACGATTCTCGGGCGCGGACTCCATAATTTAAAGCCGCTCCATATCCTCCCTCAAAGGACATTAAAGCCTTCTTCTGTCCCTCTTGTTAATTACAACGGCTTAGATACCTTTCTTCCTTCCGACGGTTGGCAAGTCAACGAAGGCCGCGTTTTAAATCCTGACAATGAGTTCACCCTCAAAACCCGCCTCCCGCCTTATTGTTCCTCTATATCACAATATAATACACAAAAAAAAAAACCCCGAAAGAGGAGTGAATATAACAACATGAAATTAGAACCCCCCCCCACCACCACCACCACCCTTTGGTTCTACTTTCCGGCGGTTTTCTTTTAACGCCCTCCGTCGCTTGACACGGATTGTACTGCGAAATGTCGTCCTTTCGGTCGAGAAATCACTAAAAAGACGGTTGGGAATTTCAAAAAATAGAGAAAAAACCCCCCCTTTGTTAAAACATTACAATTGGAGTACAAAATTAGATGGGTATAAATAATAGTGGAGGCCAGAGAACCTGTCTATCAACTTCCAAGCCAACACACGTCTATTTGGGCGACTTCGACAAGAACGAAAATTTTCCTTATGACTTTCTGGGGATAAAAACATGCCAACTCTAAGATTTGGTACCACGATTGATGCTGTTTTCAGTCTGATTTTCACAAAACAATTTACTTCAAAGACGTTTGTTTCCTGTATTATCTGACAAATAATGTTCATTATCGAAAATTGTTTTCGAAACTAGAAGGTATTTTATTCCGTAATACAAAAATTTTTTTTCAAGGCGTTAATTTTGATTCCCTCATTTAATACAACATTTGTAACCTTCTGAATGTTTCTTTTCATTCTTAAAAACTCACGAAGTTTCACTTCGGTCGTTTTTTTGTTGATTTTGGTTTCAGACGGCATTAAATCGATCGGTATTTACGTTTCGCGTGATTGTTATGTCCGAAAATATTAATTGTCGGCCGGTTTGAGTATCGCGTCCCAATTGAGAACGAGACGAAATTGTAAATGGAAAGAAATTTTTTCGGACTGAATAATTCCGAAAGCGGTAAATCATTCGAAAAATCCGGAGGGTTGACGGAGGAGGGGAGGTGGGGGATGAAGAAGGGGGGCGGTAAGCCACAGCGATACTATAAATTATGCGGTCGTGTCCGACATCGCCGGATCAAATTCTCTCGGCCGTCCATAAATCAGGGACACGACGTTCGGCCGCAGGGACAAAGGGCGAGTCCGTCCAGGACAGCCGACCGAACCGGACTATCCGAATTCGACGGGGGTACGCCGATAAATTCATTTATTCTTTCCGGTCGGGCCGCCGCGAGGAATGTCGGCCCGTTAGGTCTCGGCCGCCGGTGATTTATACAACGGAGATAATTCCTTTCTTGACATTCGCGACTAAGTGTATACACCGAACGGCGAAACGCCGGCCTAAACACTCGGCTGAAAGTCATTATTAAAGGGGAAAGAACATTTTGTAAACAAGAAAAATAGAACTTAAATTGGAGTACCGACAGCGATAGTATTGACAGGATGCTAATAGTTCGCATATATAAATATTATATAAGAAGTTATAATGACGGAGAATACATATATTTCACAACATAAACTTTGGTTTCAAATCGGGCAGTTCAAGGAATATAGTAATTTGGCACGTTTTAGATATCTAATTTAACGTAGATTACGTGTGTTTCTGTCTCCTCTCGCCGGTTTGGTCTTTTCCTATGGTGGATGCCCAGAAAACGTCCAAATCGCCAAAATTACTAACACAGCGCTACTGAAGATGGCGAGCAGCCGAAACCGGTCTAGCGAAAGACCAGACCGGCGAGAGGGGACATGTACTCTAAACTCGTATCTAATTTATATTCGGAATTCCGGTGTCCAGAGTAAACTTTCAGTTTAAAACCAATTTGTTGTAGTCCAATTTCTAATATAGACAGCGGTTGGGACATTAGACGTATCGAACTTCCGCAAGTTCGAGTTCCGCAATACGGCAGAAACTGGGCAAGGAATTGACCATAATTTCCCAACCCTGAGGGATATTAGGGGGGACGGGAGGGAGGACTACCCCTATCGCCCGGACGGACGGAGCGAGGTAAACTGGATGACATAAAATGGCTTCCTCATCCGGCCAACACTGTAACATAAAACCGGGCTCTGCATAATAATTTGCCGGGCAAAAACCCGTCTATTCGGCCGCATTAGAGCTCTCCTCTCTTGCAATTGATGAGAGGCAATTTTCCGACAGCCCACCCGCCCTCTCAATCTAATAGAGTGGAATATCGGAAAAAACATTTTCAGTAATCTGTAGATTCAGTTATTCAGTCCCGAATAATGAGAATTAATTTGCTAATGAAATCGCAAAATTATCTTAAATCGGAATATTCCGGTTAAATTATGGGCAATGTCAGTAGGTAAATAAAAAACGAATACGATCGAATTGACAAAACCCGGTGGTACTATAAAGCACAGAATGAACACTTTGTTAACTTAATCGAAACCGAAGAAATAAAATAAAATAATAAATTAACGTTTTTATCGAGGTCAATTTTTGCAGTTTCAAGCGAATTAAACACTATAATATCGCTGTAACATAAAATTATTCCCTAATTAATAAAAAAAAAACCATTTGATAGTTAAAGCCAATTTATATCGTTAGGTTGATACAATTTTTCAATCGTTCGATTAACTTGAAAAACTTTAATTGAAGGAAAATTCGAAACCTTCAGATTAGCACCACGATCTTTAAACAGTGTAATTTCAAAAAAATTATCGTTTACAATATACAAATATGCAAATCTTTCAATAACTAAATTAACAGATAGGATGTTCATAAGGTCAGGAAAAGAAAAAATTCAGTTCAGAACGGATGCGATATTCTTAGAGATAATTTCAGGTTCAATCCCCTAATTTCTTAGGCAATTTAACTTTTGTCCTTAAAACTGACCCAACACTAATAATCTTACGTTTAAGCCCATAAACGTTTTCTACGGAAAGCGCTCAAAAATCTGGTCGGGGGTGGTGGGTGGGGGGTGGAGCGGGGAGGCGACCTCATTAATTGAAACTGACTACGCCGGACGATGAATTAAAAATTTAAAAACAGCTCAAAAAAAAAAGAAAAAAAAAAGAAGCGGATCGTTAAAATTTTACATCTAATTAATATTGCACGATAGCGAGAAGAGTTTATCTGGGCAAGAGCCGGCGCCATTTTACTACCCCGTCCATTATTCTTTTCCCTTTTTTTTCCCCCCTAACCCCCTCCCTCTCTCTCTCTCCCTCTCCCTCTCTCTTTATAACCGATGTTGCCGTAAAATTATATCTTTGCCTCGGATAGAGGCCGCGTATCATATACAAAATGGTAAATCTCCGTCCGGGTTCGATATTGTACCGGCAACGCGATCTACATCTATAGCAGTGCTTAAATTCAAATTCAAAAGTTTTAACTGCACTATCGGCTTCCTCTATTTATTGTCCAATCGAAATTTTCATTTGGCCAGCCGTCATTTGGCAGTCGGGCATTAGTTGATTAGATCAGTTAAAAAAATTTGATTACTCCATTTGTATGTATCGGAGAGAGTTTTCAGTCCAAACGGACAATGTGCTTTCACTGGGGAAAAGCGTCATTGAATATGATTTTCCCGAATAACGAATCACTTTGGAGTAAGTAGTCTTCACTGTCAAAACGGGAGGTCCTTACGATTAGGAAAGAAAAGTGTAAAAAACTAATTAGAACAATTTTTTTAACAAAAAAAGAGACATAAATACCTAATTGTTCTTAATGTATTCAAAGGAACTCCTCTGCAGGTATCGGAGAGCTTGCGAATTCGCAATAAAAACCGATACAGTTTTATATTAGAGAAAAATGTTACTGTTTCCACCGTGCTTAAACTAATAAGATATTTAAGTAAGGTAAAACCCGTCTCTTAAGAAGAGCTCTCATTAGGACGGGAGAGTTTCTAATTAGCCATTCCGTTTACGACGAAGCATTCGTTTATCTCGGTCACGTTCTTGGGTTAGGTCGCTGGAGCGAGCTTACCGCCAGATAAGTTCATACGATTTATTGGACATTATAACTTTTGGAATTTTATGCCACTAAAAACGCCCCGTGTGATTGGCGAAGATAATGAAATGCCAGAGAAAAGAGGAAATCTAGATACGAAAAATACGCGATGAATTAGCGGCGTCGAGGATCATTCCGTTCAAAATTATCCCATCGCTCCGATGCACCGAGGATGGCGAAAAGACGAAACCGATCGAGTTCAGTGCAAAATAGAGGAGAGACAATATTAAGAATATAATTTATAACTTAGTCCTTTCAATTTACACTAATCTGCCATCGTTTATCTAAAATGTCTGCAGAATGTAACGATTGTACCCGTAATGGGACAGCAATAATCAAAATACACTGAAAACCCATTAAACCCACGGTTTGGCAATACGCGTTCAACAATAATTAAAAGCGACGGAGATATTAATTCATATTTGCATAATTCCAGAACATTGTGTAACATTAAATATATGTTTATTAAGGGGCGTCAAATATAATTTGTACGACAGCGTTGAGTTGTTAGTGCCTGAATCGCTGAATGTGGAAATTACAAAGTGTTACTTAATAATAATAATATATAGACAATACAGAACTGAGAGAAAATAAAATTATCGGAAAACAGTTTAAAAATTACTGAATTAAGTAACACTTTGTAATTTCCATATTCGGCGATGTGTTCTAGTGACATAGTTTTTGCAATAATCACATATGTGTATGGTTTCTTTTGACAGTAGTTTTCTTATATTTCGTAAGCTCTTATTGAAAACTTTTTATTTTATGAAATTAAAATAAAAAGAAAATATTCTCGTTAATTCTGTACTGACGAGTCTATTGCAGCTACTATAATCGCTCTCTGAGGGCCAACATCACAATGATCCTCTTTCTCTAAGTGTTTATGCTCTGTTCGCCTCGATAAAGTGAGTGCTATATCCTCTCCAGTTCGCTGGAAATCCGCCGGACGTTCACGCCGAGTCTGTTATCGCCCCCCCCACACCCCCCGGGAAGGGGGAAGGAACGCCGACCGTAAACCCCGGGCATAGACCTCCGATCTAGAAGCCAAACGGGGCCTCCCCCTCCCTTTATACGGTACCGAGGCGGATTTGTGAAACTGTTTACGGATTATGTGATCGCGGGGCCGTATCTGGCCCGGATTTATAATAATGGGCCTCGGAACGACTTTCCGAACTCAGAAATCGAAATTGCTCACTATTTATGATACCTATTAGTGCGAGCCGAAAGGGGTGTGTGTTACCGCAAGTGGGCTAAAAACTTTATCAGAAACATAAATAAAATTGTACTAACGTTCCTCCATTTTGGGACAACAAGAATTGTCTATTTTTTATTTTACATTTATTTTATTTTTTTCATAATTTATACTTTTCGTATTTGTGACAGTATTCTCCGTATAAATTACTTCAATAGACTGTTTTAAGTTCAAATGTGAACTCTCTTTTTTTCTTATTAGAATCCTGTATTCAAAAGGGTTAGGATTATGGCGGTAAAGCTGATAAGAATTCTGATAAGAAAACAGGTCAAGGGACCAAAAAAGTAACGGAAATACGCGAAAATTAAATAATTTATTCCAAATGGAACAAAATTGATTTTTTCAAACAGGATTTACGTAAATAGATTGCTGATGGAAATCTATCGACCGTGGCCAGAAGCAGACACCGATCTATCATGACAACTTGGTCGCACATGACTTTAACTGCTATGAAAAACGGCTATAGGTTAAAGGTCGGGGAAAAAGTGGTTTATATAGAATTTGTAGGGTTTGGAATATCGTCACTAATGAGATTTTCCGCCGGCCCCGTCCCCCGCCCACAACCCCTCGTGGAGGAGGAGGAGGAGGGGAGGGAAAGAGGCGCGCCGTCCTAAGGGTGTCTAGCAACCGCAAGGTAAACATCCCCTCAACTAAACAGCGCCCCTCACAAGTGCCAACGCATTAGCAGGTCGCCCCCAGAGCTGTGGTTCCGGCCGAAGAACCGAGCCCCAGACGTTATTGGTTCCCGGCAAAGGGGGCTTTTCCCGGCCGTCCACTGTTTCCCGACCGGTTGATTGAGGTTTTCCCACTCTGCGGAGTTACTCCCGCTGTCAGTAGACGAAGCGAAAACCCTCCGCCGCTCGGAGGGCTCGGAAACTGAGGGTGGGCAAGAATCAGGTCACGATGAAGAAAGGCATCGAGAGGGCAAATTTTCACCCATTCCCTCCAGAAGAGAGAAAATGAATGTTCTTCATTCTTCGGAGAAAAATTTTCTTTTACGGAAGAATTAGATACTGACCAGTGCGAAAAGAATACCTCAAAAGAATTTAAACACACGAAACAGAATGTAAACTAATATATATAAAATGTTACCCTATTTTTACCCCGAAAATTATTCTAAACCCGAATAAATGCGTCGTGAATCTCTCGGGGTTGAACGCGTATTGAGGTTAACAAAAAAAAATAATAATAAATGTAGAATAAGCCGTAAAACCCGCGTTTGTGTGCGTGCGTCGAGAATTAATAAAAGCCAGTGGTGAAAGTGGGGTGACGGCAGTAAAAGAAGGAGAACTCCCTATTGTGAGAGAATGAGAGAATGAGAGAGAGAGAGAGAGAGAGAGAGAGAGAGAGAGAGAGAGAGAGAGAGACACGGAGTGAAAGGGACGGCGGTGGCTTTCATCTGGGGCACAATGCCCCCAAGTGTTAGACCACAGTATCTCGTACACGGGCTGCTTTAATGGGACTTTGATGATTGCCCTAAACTCCCGGGGTTGTGGATAAAAAAAAAAAGAAAAAGAGGACAGCCGCGAAGCTCTGTTTTCAATGCGTTTTCCTTCTTTGTTCCCGGTTCTACTCCCCGGTTTCTGATGTTTCGATATGGCGCGAGAGTCGACGACCAACTCTCCCGATACGGGAGACATCAGGGAACGATCGCATGCCAAATGTCCAAAACGAGATGCATATTTAATTTTTAATCAATATTCGAATTTTCCTGAAATATTTAAATTTCCAAGCCAATTAAACCCGGTTTCGTTGTTCACATTTTAGCCGTCGTGTCGACCCGGTTATTCAATCCGCTACAAGCCGAAGAGTTGTAACGGCCGTCTATCGGTTGATAACAAGTTTCAACATGGCGGGGATTTACTGTGGACGGAAAATGTAGGTTGAAACTGTAGGCGTTTAAATTGCCCAAGGGAGGGCGGTGGGTTGGACCGGGGTGTTGAGGACGCGCGCTTGGG
This sequence comes from Lethocerus indicus, assembly GCA_019843655.1. Lineage (NCBI taxonomy): Eukaryota > Metazoa > Arthropoda > Insecta > Hemiptera > Belostomatidae > Lethocerus > Lethocerus indicus. The sequence continues at coordinate 27,766,689 of JACDQD010000008.1, read as the reverse complement.
GATTGGTGCAAAGCCGACGGGGCATATATCAGCCGGGGACATCACCACCACCACCACCACCACCACCACCAACGCCCACACATACGTTGTTGGCCAAATGCACCACGAAATCGTGGATTTCAAGTTTTCACTGCCGACAATTTTCCGACCGATTTTATCCTAAGCACGTCCCCGAAACTGTGGGGACTTTTGTCCTTTTGGCCTCGTCCGAAATTGAATTATAACCGTACAGAACGGGACGTTCAGAGAAAAAAAAACTGTGAAATCAGCATTACACTATTGTGCTATTGCGAATAAAAGATTTATTTCCGGGAATGAAAAATTACAGCGTTGAGTCGTCCATTGAATTTCTAATATTCCCTACCCTCGATAGTTTCAAGGAATGTTAATGGAAACTATTAATTGAAAAATCGGATATTTTTGTTTAATTTCCGATGAGGTTGTTTTTTTTTTGTAGTACTGTGAAGTAATTACACACTTCGGGTAGACAGAAAATACTGTACAAGGTCGAAAAAGAAGAAAATCATAATTGATTTAAGCGAAGTAAAACTTTCTATTTTTCTCTACTCGATATCTAGAAAGATCGGTTTCATATAGAGATCCGAGATTATGATCCCTTTGTCTTTCAGCCCTTGGACGTACAACGAGAGATGGAGTCCGACTCGAAAGTTCGAAGCCCGCAAAGTAGAGTTGGACGGACTCAAGCCCCCCTGGCTTGGGGGGGGGGTCAGCTGCCGAAGAGTCGTCGATAAATTCCCAAGTTGGTAAGTTTCGAATAGAACTTAAACGCGGAACGCTTCCTTCTCCACAACTTCGGCTTATTTGTACCGCCGAGTCGTTTCCACTCGAAGACCGGTTTGTGTAGATCGTAACACTCGTCCGGGGAGGTTCTTCACCCCGTGGACCGCCATTCATAAACCGATGACTTCATAATTTCGAGAGCTTTGTCGAGTAAACGGTTGACTTTTACCAGTTTCGGCCGCTCGCCATCTTCAGTAGTCACTTTTGGCACTTTGGATGTTTTTTTGGGCATCCTCACTGTCACTTGTACCGTAAGGCGCTATTATATGTAAGGCCAGATGAAAAATATTTTTTTTTGGTTTTAACATATTGTCACTTGTACCGAGGATGGCGTACAGCCGAAACCGGTCTAGCAAATGACCAAACCAGCGAGAGGAGACAGAAACACAAAATCTAGGGTAAAATTTTTGTTAAATAATACCTTAAAATCTAGCCATCATTATTAAATTAGTTGAAGAATAATCAAATGGAAACTGAAATATTGTTGTAAGTTTTACGTCTCTCCGATACCTTATTCTGCACAACGACTACTTATAGGGAGTTCAAGAATAAAGCCTAACGAAGCCGGTTAAAATTTACATTTTCCCACTTATTCCACTCGGTCTGATGTCCAAACAGAGTTTCCAATTAACGGTGTAAATATACAGGTTCGGGTTTGCCTGGAATAAACGAGCGGCAATAAAATATCGTCGGTAGGCCTAACGAAATGTTCTCATTCCAATAAAGATTGATAATAACAAACAAAATATTAGGTTCGTTGCATAATCAATACATGTTTACTAATGAGAACAAAAAAAAATCCCCTGTATTGTAATGACCCGAATTTAGACTGCATACATTAAATGTTTGTTCGAAACTGATTACGAACAGTGGAAGAGAAAAGCTTAAAAAACATATAAGAGACGTAAGCATCATTGTTCATTCCCCAGTCTGTGTGTACAAGTCAAGTAATGAGAATCCTGCATTACTATAGAAATAAAACCCGGATGAAAATGGGTCCGATATTTCCGAATTTCTGAAAGAGAATACTGGCATTCAATTTAGCAACCAATTTAGCAGAGTTTAAATGAACTAATTAATGACGTTCATAGTGCACTGAGGCACTATTCGGCTGTAGTAATATTCCTGTCGGAATATTAAATTTGACATCACATTACGGTACAGCGTAACACCGCCGCCGGTGCGGATCGCTTTAGATATAATATTGAAAAATATACGGGACTAAAAATATAGAAAAAGGGAAAAAGGAATTTCATTACCGTAACACCAGCAATCGATACACTGTGACGAGAGGGCGTAAGCGACCCGGCCCAATAACGAAGTCCCAATATTGCATTTTTGGAATAGAGTGGCCGGTCGTTATTCTTGTAGGTATAAAAACGATATTGCCTACCTAAGGGGTGTGGGGGTGGGGGGAGGGATAGTCTGGTTTTAATTATAGTTGACGTGAACGGTAAAGAAGGCTTGTCGTCCGCCATGTCCGCGAAAGCGGTTGAACGCCGGCGAAATTAAAATTGGCCGGATATTAGAATTGGGCTGCAACGAGGACGATGCGTCATGCGTGCGGGCTGCGCCGTGTCGTCGTCACGCGTACACGCATGTAAAACCGGCCGCATAAGCCGCCGCGTGTCGGCCCAAACTGACACCGACCTCGAAACATGAAAACGGACGTTAATGCTCAACTGTGCCGAATTACGACCGAGGTATCAATCAATATTTTTCAATTTTCCTGATAACGAGTGGTGGTAAAACTTCTTGCGATTCGGTCACTGCAGTACAAGAAATTTTTGCGGTTTTTAGTTAACGCGCAACAAATATTTGATACCATTCCTTGAAATATGCTGTATCAGTTTTAGCGTAAAAGTGTTTGTCCTTCTTTTTTTTTTCTATTATACAGCACAAGGAGATACTCTGCGATCTGTTATGCGGTTTATATATTTTTTCTATTTGTGTTCATTGGAAGTCTTTTATGAATTAATTATCTCATCATTTTTCCAGGGTTTTTGATTGGTGGCGCCTTTTCCTAACGACGCAAAAACCTCTTTTTACAAAAAATAAACTTTAAATCACCCTTTTAAAAAAAATACCAATATGCTTTAGTAATTCAACAATTATTCAATGCAGTGTATGTAGGTACATTTTAAGTATTTCTTTCGAACATTTTTCAGGATTATTTCCATCGAATACTGAGTTTGGTTAGTGTTGTTTTGGATTATGCTGCACATCTCGAGGCTCCATTAATACGCTCTAGAGACCCAGTTATTAAAAATAATTTTTAATATTTTTTTAATGATTTAATTTGCTCATCAACCCATACAGGTTTGCGAAACTAATCCCCGGATTTCGCTCCCCGCAACGGATAGCGTCCTTAAACCAATTTATCCTGCGGGGAATGCTGTAATTGTTCCGAATGTGTAATAAATTCATAGTTTCCGCCCGGACCTGTTGCTAGCCGCGGTCAAAAAATAAAAAAAAAAAAAACAGGTGAAAAAAAGAGAAAATTAACGTGCGGGCCTCTTGAATCGTCAGTGGAACGGCGTAGCAAATTGCATTCATCGTAATGTCGGGGCGACTCGAAAATATTCATATTGGGCAATACTCAAAAAATATGTCGTAAATTTCCGAATGGAATTGGCCCGAATATTATCAAAGAATTTACGATACCATATATGATATTATTATAATCTATTAGAAACACAATAAAACGGAAGACGGTGGACGTTCAAAGGGAGTTACTACCCGGCTAGCTGAGTACAGTCCCCACCATCACTTTGTGTCTGTATAAAGAGGCAGTTTATAATCGATTCAGAGATTATTCCAGACTGTATTCCAGACAGGCCAGTCCAAGGACCGCGAAAGGACTTTTCTGCACCGTCAATAACGACGCTAAGACGTTGATTAATGGCGAGGCAAGAAGCTTCAGCGGCTCGGAGGAGGACGCTGACGACTGGGCCGAAACGTCGCTACTGGCGAATCCTAAGGGAGCGAACACGGCCAAGACAAATACCCCTTACAAATGGAACTAGAAATATTCCGTGTTGGCCCGGTTGGGAATAAATCATCCCCGCCCGGGGGACAACACGGACGTCGACCCAGTTAGTCTTCCCTTAGATATAATACACCCCCTACCCCCTGAACACTGGGCCCGGATAGCCAACCGGCATGATTTAGTAATATACACTGGAGATTATTCCAATTAACGGAAATAAACTGACAGCGAGGCGAAAACAAACGGATACCAGAGAGAATATCTTAAAATCGGATAATTCTGTGTCATATGTCTCAAAGAAACGTTCAAAATTGTAATATCTAGGTCTGTTACGTTAGGCCGATTCCGTTCAGTTGAAGACATAAAATTCATTCAGCGGATAGAACCAGTCAGTGTACCGATCCAGTATAAGAATGAAAGATAAAATACAGACTATTCTACGAAGGGTTATAATATTTTAGAAGGAGTTAGACGGCTCGAATTATTAATTTTTTCGTTATTGAATAGTCGTCGAGGAGTCTAAGTAGCAATTGTACATATCGTCTTCTCAAGACTTCACCCACGTTTAATTATACTGATGACTGCGAAAACCCCGAGGTATTTATTTTTCAGTATCCACGCTGATCGCTTCCTCGTCCCTGGAAACGAGGCAGTCCTCCTCTAGTGGCGTTAACCGGAGGACTGGCGCGCCCGGTCGTATCCGCTAATGTCCTCCGGGTGTTTCGGGAAGCTGTAAAATTTAAGGCGGCTTAGCCCGCCGAGCCTAATTCCTGGAGATAACTGAATTCGCTTTAAGAAAAGATCTTAAATATCCGGAGCCGGAGGGTTGGGCCTGCCGTCTGAAGTCTAAACATTTCCTTCAATAGCACCCCGGCTGATCGATGAACCGCCCCAAAGCTGCCCCCGCCCCCCGCCCCCCGCACCAAGATTCGCCTTTCAGGAAACGACTCGCGCGAATCATTCGGGCGGAACCGTCGATTTTAAAACGCGCTAAAACGTTGAGCGGCCCACAAAACGATATTGCCCGAAGAAATGCTTTCAAAATAAAAGCTTTTAATTTCAATCGATCTGTAGATTATGTCCTACAATTATTGAGCCGACCAAGATTATTCCCCCAGTAAGTAGGATAGGGTGCTTCGCTGGGAAAAGTGGAAAAGTATCCCCGGCTTAGATTTTCGGCTAAGGATGAGCCAATAAATTAGTCGGGAATTTTAAAGAATTAAATGCCCTTTAATACCTGAAATAATATATAAAAATTGGAATAGACACCCTGATTACGGCACACGATTACTTAGTATGAAAGATAGTTTTCAAAATGGATGCTGAACGGGGTTTGGAATACATTACTGACACGCTGTACCGTTTAGGTAGATCTCTACAGTACACATATGTTCAGAACAAATTGAATTATGAGCAAGTGGGAATATTAAGAGCGAACGTCAACTCATTCCGTCGTATTCAAGACGAAGTTTCGTTACGCGGTTTTCTCTGTTATGCGCCCCCAGTTTTACCGGTTGTAATAAATATGTAATAACTTTTTTCATCTCCGCCCGTCTCCATACCCGTAACGCCGGACGACTTTTCGGCGATCGAACTGCGGAGCCTTTAAACCGGAAAGCCGGGGAGCAAATTACTCCCCGGTGGTGGGGGGGGGGGAAATAAGAGAGGGGAACCAACGAGATTTCACCGACTGAAGGCGGAACACGGGGGGTTGAGCGCTAGGTGATAAGAGGTGATAAGGGAGAGAGAGTCGGAGGGGAAGTCGGATTGAGAGGGGGTTCAGTTGAGAGGGTGAGAGCACGAGACGGACCAATCGATACCTGTCTTTCGGCTCCCCTCCCCACTCCGTCATCCCTCCCTCCCACCCTCTCTCACTCTCTCCTCTCTCTCTCTCTCTCTCTCTCTAATCGACTCCGAAACAACAATCGATCAGTCTTATCTACGAAATGCGGTCCGACATCGCCTAATGCGGGTCAGTCACTTATCCGACCCAGTTTTTCCGACCGGCCTTGAGCCGACAGATAACGACTGGGGATTTACGATAGAGCCGGCCGGGGTCGATAAAAGAATACAATTTGAACGAGGATTTGATCAGTCTGTAATTCGGACCAGGAACAGATCGGAAAGCCGTAAATGAAAATTAAAAAAAAAAATATGTAATATAATAACTTTCCGGGCTCGAATGTTTGGTTCTGCGCTCGACAGGTTTTGCCTTATCGTAAATCACCAGGCGGTCAGACGAGATAATTAATTTCCGAACAACAGTCTACAATATATATAATGGCTCCAATCAGGCGACAGGAGCAAAAAATCTGAACCCGATACGCATCGTTCATTTATATTCGATTATCGTTAAAATGTTCAGGCACTGGAATTCCTACGAGGTATAAACATAAGTGAATAATTTGTTCACGAATTGTCAGTTAAATCGCCTCTTAAACTACTGACAGACATTCAATTCTATTCTCGTATAAGTCTCATTCTTACATACTTTCTTTTAGGTTTTATATGTATGAAAATGGTGTGCCGATAATTAACCGAGTAATTAAGCAGACAGGATAACATGATATTCGATCGACAGAATAGAATATGTACAGTCGTAATCCAGATTTTTCTACATAAATATTACCCGCGCAGAAATTAGTGTAAAATATTGTGTCACAGTCCGTGAATATTTTTATTGTAAAATTCTGATGGAAATAAAAAATTCTCTCCTCCACCGGGTCCAGGGATCTTCCGGTTTGTGCCCCGATTCTTTTAACCGCTGAGCTATCCCACCTACCCCAATCGCTGAGGGTGATTGCGGAATTACCCCCTCAGCCCGACTCTCATTTATATGGGCGTCATGTGTCCGGTGCTAGGGGCCGCACTCTGTAGCTGTTTATTGACGCAGAACTAAAATCGAATTGAGTTTTTTTTCCTCGGGTTAATTAGCACCCTCCAGAGCCTATTGGTGAAAATTCCGAATTTTCATTCAATTGATACTAGTTCTAATTCATAAATAAAATTCCAGAAAAACTAAATTGGATATAACAGTTTTGACTTTATTTCTGTATACGTTATATTCGATAGAAAACGGTGTATAACTCCTGTATAACTGTTATTTATAATTTCGCTCATATAATTGAGTCATATACGATTAGAAACGTCCCGTAGGGATAGCGAGAGATCCTGCACGAATTGTGTCCTACACACAGGACGCAGATTAATCAAGGATACGCACAAAAGGCGTACAGTCACAGAATGACACAATAACACCCAGAACTCTTTACCGTCTTCTTTCTGTACGAGTGTGATTCTTCACCAATGGAAAACAGTTCTATCGTGTTTGCGTCTACCGTTAATAGTGTAAAGGATAAATGGTCCGTAAATGTTGTTTCTGTCATTACCCTGACCTATTTTCAACGTTATAAACAATTTTCTGCGCAGCCTAATATTTTTCTTTTTTTCCCCCGTTTCAGATAACCCACTGCTCATCCCCTCCTGTGCCGGGGCGGGCACTGTTTTTACAACTGTTCCAGTCAAACACGGGCATTTAATTAGTATGTCGAGTCGGTAGCACTGATTAAACAGTTTACCACCCCCCCCCCCAGCCGAAAGGGCCGGGGGTAAATACCGGGAGGATAAAATATCCTACGAGGGTTGGAAACTGTGTTTAAATAATAGTAAGGACGGGGGTTGTTATTCGAGGGTGGCGGTTAGGGGAGGACGCTCATGCGCCTAATTGTTGCCCTGGAGACGGGCTCTCTTGGCCGCCTACTAGCCGTATCCAAGACATCGGCCGGCCCGACACACAGAGCTAACTCCCCTAAATCAACAGGGATGTTCAACCCCCACCCCACCCCACCCGTTAAGTACACGGCCGCTGGCCGGTAACGGCCCCGCCGCGCTTACCACTCAGATCCGATCGGGAACACGATAGCTTCAATAGAACGGATCCCCCCCGCGATGTCCTAAAATTAGACCCTTACATCATTTCGTGGACAACGAGAATACAACTGTCTGTTTCTACTGAGGCCGACCGAATGAACAATTGCAAAATTCCACCCTATCAGACATGCAATCCCACCCTGGACAAACGACTCTTACGGCCATTACTAACTAAGTAACAAACTGACAATATACAAAGCGATACACTAACTGACATGGACATCAAAAGTCCTTCCTTAATGCTCCCCGGTATGTTTCTAACCGAACAATCCGTAATGACCTCTCAACATACCGACAGTCGACGAAGTCACAAAGTTCCTGAAGTTCCACTCCCGCCTTTCTCCTCATCCCAATCCACAATAGTTAAAATCATGTGAAAAAGCGCCATCATCGGGTGGTTTCTTTGTCGAGACAAACACGTGAAAAATATACACGTATCAATTGTACCTATAACTGTAATGTTGATTGTGCAAAATAAAAAAAAAGTTCGATTTTGCAACGCTTTCAGACTTCAGTCATTTCAGGGCTTGGGAAATTTCGCGGGGTTAAACCGACGGCAAAAATGAGCCCACGAAGAAAATTTAAAACATTAGCTCAGGATTTAAGGTCAAACCACAAATTGCCGGGCAGTATTGAGAGAAAAACTTTCACAAATATGATGAATTTAAAAATACAAAACAAAGTCCATTATTGCCGTCTAACGTGCAGCTGCACGTCTGAATACTATTGGCCGAGTATAATGAGAATAAGTCCCACTGCCCGTGTACTCTTATATAAATCCGAGTTTTTTCACTCACGCGAATAAACGAAATTATGTTCTGTCGCCAATTTGTTTTGAGAATTGTTGAAAGTCCAATGCAAGTGGGAACTCCGCCTGATTAAATTCGAAGTTAATTACCTGTACAAAATCCAAAATGGTACACACCGGCTAACTTATCCCGGCCGCTCATAAATGTTTCCGACATATCTAAACTTTGCCAAACTCGATAAACCGAGCCGCCCGGTAGGTAGGTAATTAAATTGCGAGATGAAATTACATCTTAGACGAACGTAATTTCGATGCATCGCTATTATCGGATGGAGGGGCGGACCTCTGCGCTATTATTGTAATTCGATTATAATCAATTAGCCGCCGCCGCCGGTATTTGAAATTTTAAATTTGTGTGGAACTCGCATAGGTGGAGAAAAATAGTTGGAATTCCGTACGGAATTTCCATACATTCCGTATGGAATGTAATATATATTTTATGCAATCCCTATCGGGATTTAAGCTAAGGAAACGTGCACGCGCGGAACTAGAAATTAAAAAAAGTGTAACAATTAAATAATGACAGAGTTACAGCCTGGATAATATCTACGGCGTATTTGACGAATGAGACGAACGCTTAATGTGATAAATATTCGTAAATATGGTTAGTCTTCAGGTAGAAAATAGTTAATAGCTACAAACACCAACAGAAATGGGTCCAAATGATGTTCCGAAAGCTCGCAGAACACCCAACAATAATTTGTAATATACACAATTTTAATCATTAAAAGTACATAGCCGAATATTTAATCTTTTAAACTTGGAATCGATATTTGAAACTGTGCCATTTTAAACGTAAATAATTGAACATAAACTTCGCTGTTCCCACCGCTAATGAATCAACGGTAAATTTTAGTTTATCAAATATTTACGTAGATCTATGAATTTTAATTAGTAGTTGGAGTCACTTAGGACGGCTTGATAGAGATAAATAATCAAACAGTTCTAAAAAAAAATATGACTGAGTTTATCTGCAAAATATTAAAAGTAATTTGAATATTTATCTATTAAAATTAGGTTGAGTCTCGTAAACCTTATAATAATAATAATAATAATAATAATTGAATAGTATTTATCCGTAAATTTAGGCCAGATAATTTGTTTTATCGCGGCCAGTTTTTCTTTTCTAAATCGGTAGGAGAAATTGTTAATATCGATTGATTAGAACAGAACTATATTTAGGACTTCAAGCGAAGTCCTTCAACGACACGTTTCCTTGCGAACATATCGATTGTCTAAGCCCCGAGATTACGGAATGTTGTTCCCCATACGGTGAAGGAATTTCCCCTATATATATATATATATATATATATATATATATATATATATATATATATATGTACTCACAGTGGAGACAAATATTATTGGAAATCGACGAAAAAGGCGTTGATTGTTTATACGATTTAAAGACCATATTTGAAATAGACTAAATTGTGGAACACAGGACATTCTTTGGGATGTATATCTTTTCCGAATGGGAAAAACTCTCAAGTTCGTACAGCTTTTGGCTATTGAAAAGTTATATAATAGTGCAAGTATTATTGTTACTATAGTCAATCCATGAATTAGTTCGGAATGAAAGTATTTTTTTTGGGGAAAGGGTTTTAATTACACTATTTGACTCGTATTGAATCTTTCAAATGAATTTAGCTTTAACAAAACTGCCAGCAAAATTTATTACTCGGATGGCCGTTGAAGGGAACAATTGAACTCAATCAGCCATTTAATTATTCCCGTTGCGTAACTCCAAATTTCGACATATTGACTGCTTCGATCCGGCGATTCCAAACTATTTATGAAAATATTTGAGACCGGTAAAACACAACAGAAGCCGAAAGGTTTTTCATTGGGACAACACGAACAGGTGGCCCTTTAGGAATATAAGGCCTAATAACAGGCATATAATAATAAGAAATGTGAGATAACTTAAGGGAAAGTGACGGGGGGGTGGTGGGACCCGATCAATGAGCCGTGTCGTTCAAATTCATTTAACGCGTTTCTCCGGCAGCGAAGGGAAAAAGAAAAGCCGATGAACCGTGGTGCGGGGGTGTACTCCATTCACGGCCGGAACAGCGGGGGTCGAACCCGCCCCCGCGCCTCTCTACAACACACAAACCCTAAAAACCCAGTCCACAATGGAGGACAATTAAAGCAGCAGTCCCAATTGATGCCAATCAATCGGACAAACAGTGGGACGTTTCCCCTCTGTATCGACTGGGTAAGAACGTTTTAAAATGTTGTTAATTTGCTCCTCAATAATAATAATTCAACTTGGGGTTATTTATATTAAGACGCAGTACGGAAAGAATTTACCAGACCTCACCACCAAGTACATATAGAACCTGAGGACGGAACAAGTAAGATTTCCGAAACGTCGGAACTCCCCGCACAACCCACAATATCACGCGATTTCACCGGAAGCCAGTCAATGACAATGTAAGATAGTTTCTTGGGCAATTTAAGAAAAAAGAAAGTGGGATATCCGGCCGGATATTTTATTTTAGGTGTTAATTCGGCTTTGGCAGACTGGCGTATATTAGTGGGTTGGGGTTATGACTGAAAATGAGAGTTCTACCCCCCCCCCTCCCCCTCTCGGCAAAAGTGTTGCTTTGGGCGAGTGATGAATGCGAGTTTAGTGACCCGGCCGGCAGTGACCACGTGGCGTTAACGAGGTTTTGAAGTGCGGAGTGTGTCTACCCACCCCCCCTAATATGGGGTGACCACCGGCTAACTTAATAAGGGGGGGGGGAGGTGGGTCAGCGCACGTAGTCCGTGGCCCCGCCGACAATATAACCCCGTCGTCGCCCCGTGACCCCACAGAGGGGGCACAGAGTTCAAGGCGATAAGTGACCAAACCACAATATCAAACAACATGTTTCCCCGAGCCCTATCCGAAAACAAACATCACATCTCTACCAACATGGACTGTCCGAGACCCCTTTTCAATGGAACATCAAAACTGACAATAGTCAATATATAAAGCTATACTAAAACCGACACGGACATACGGAATAGAACTATGCTGGGTTCCGCCAAGAAATCCAACATCGCCTCATCCAGAGATTCCAGTCAAAAGTCCTTCTTACCCTTAATGCCCCCCCCAGTATGTTTCTAACCGAACAATCGATAATGACCTCAACATACCGACAGTCGACAAAGTCGCAAAATCACGCTTCCTTAAATTCCATTCCCGCCTCTCTCCACATCCAAATCCGCTCGTTCAGTCCCTTTCCTCTTCTACCCATCCATTATCTTAAACGCCACCGGCCCAGAGACTTTCTGTAGGCCGGATACAGGCCAAAAGTACCATCACTGGATGGCGTCTTTATCGAGTGAAACAAGTGAAACTAATCAAACAAACCACTACAACATTATCCATTCATACATTCTCTACTACTACTATATCCATTAAAGTCGGAGGGGACAAATTGTCGGCTCAAAAAATTTCTCCCGAAATTGAAATGTTTTCGGGCTGTAAAAACGTTCGGACCGGATTATAGAATAATATCTGTGGGGCGGGAACTGAAGTGGCGGTCGAGGAAGTGGTCTAGAACGGAGCGTCGGGGGTGGGGTGGGGTGGAAAAAAAAAGAAGCAAGCAATCCAGAGTGTAATTAAGTTCGGTTGGGAGCTTACAAATTGCACATTAAACCGGCATCGAGCCAAGCCCCCACCCCCACCCCTCAAGCACAACCGGTCATGGAAGGCAGAGGTCGCCCCTAACTCTTGTATAAAACATGAGAAATGCCGACAACGAATCTCCAACCCCCCCCGGCTTTTTAAAGTTTTCCCTCTATTAAGGTCATCAGATTGCTAACACTCCGGTAACAATAGCATCGTGAAGGCATATGGAAGTGTACACGACCGTTGGCAAGTCATAGGCAAGATATAAAGCATTAAACGAAATACTTTATAAACTGTTTCATACTATATATATATATATATATATATATATATATATATATATATATATTGAATTGGCAACTAAATAATTGCGGTCGGAAGCATATAATAGTTGCATTATCATCTAGCCTGTTGAAGCAATTAAGCAATATGCAATCTAATGACTATTCTAGTTGGTATTTAGTGTTCGCAACGTTTTTCTGGAGTAGATTCTGTCGACTTTAACATTTAACGTCTGCAGTATAACACACGTTTCCGCTTACAAAATGACATAATAATAATAGTACATTAATGGACTGATGCGTACCGTAAAATGCTTAATTCAATCAAATACCAATAAACAGTTCAAACAGGGACGCGAAATGAAAATTCCTGTAAACGAATTAGGGCCGAAAACCCACAGCACCCGCAAAAAAAAAAAAAACAGGAAAAGACTGTCCCGCATCTGGGTGATATATGCAGTAGGGAAAAAGTATAATATTTACAGTCGATAGGCGTACCTTATTGGAAGCCACTTTACGTATTGGTTTCTCGGTCTGAACCCGCCGGTCGGAAAATCGTACGATCCTGTATTATGTAAATGCAACATTGCATGATAAATGGACCGGAAAAAAATGTGTTTCCCTACCGAACTGGAAATTTGAAAGCGGAAATTCACTCTAAGAAATATACACAATTCGTTGTCTCTATCTCGTCTTCCTGTATTAAAATTAAAACGGAACTAGTATCGCGAGAATAATAAAATATATATATATATATTTCTATTAAAATAAAATGGACTGCAACGAATTTGTTCTGCGCGAACAAAATAAAATTCAATTTTCAATGATTTGTGTACCACGTCGTTAGGGTACAATAGCCTTTATTTAGTGTAATAAATAGAATGAAGCTTATCAGAAGGTAAGGCTAAAATATCGATATATTTTAAGATCAAATATAGGAAAGAGTTACTCTTTTATATATATGAAAAGACATTTATCTACATAATGACTATAATAATGTGTAACATACCGGGAGGAATTAACTAGATAATTATTCATGAACGAGCGAAGATTTGAATGAAGAAACCGGAGCATTCAAAGTGTTGTTACACTCTAACTTCCAGTAAATATCGTGTAATACTGTGTAGAAACTCACTAATATACTAATAAAATTATCTGTTTTATTTCAGACGACCAAACAATATTTAAGTCGAACACACCAAATTACCGCTGGCAGAATGACAAAACAATTTTCATCCGAAATTGTAATTTCATATTTTTATAATGGAACGAATAATTTAAATATTTTTTTCTTTAAAACCCGGTGTGATCGTTCCCCCCGACATCAGTGATGTGATAGATATCACTCTTGGAACGGCCGACGTTCACCCTCCCGCTTATTCGGTCTTAAGCCGGGGCGCCTCTACACTAATCCGTCCGTGTAGGATAATATTTAAAATTTAAATTAGATAGTGGAGCGTGGCGTGAAATTACTTAACGATCCTCATCAATTACCCAGTTCACTAATGAGCTTCGGCGGTTCGCCCACTCGTCCGGTTATTAGAATTCTAAGAAGAGGAAGGAGAGAGGGAGAGAGAGAGAGAGAGAGAGAGAGAGAGAGAGAGAGAGAGAGAGAGAGAGAGAGAGAGAGAGAGAGAGAGAGAGAGAGAGAGAGAGAGAGAGAGCGGCTTAACTAAGGCAAATCCACGTTAAAATATTTATTTCACGAAATTTAAACATAATTAAGCCGGTTCAGATGCGGCGATTTTTTTCTTATTTATCCGTTCGACTCGGTTCGGCCCGTCCAGAAAACGATCGAATTTTCGCGAAACTTCTCGTGAATAAGTTTCGGACAACGGGCGTATCTCCGCGTCCGATCGTGGCCCACATTCGTTTCGACATTTCGCCGAACAGGCAGACAACCTTTCATCGTTTTACTGAAAGGTTTGCACAATTTTCAGTCACCATTCGCGTATTTACTACCGCGACTAGTTACCCGTACAGAGAGATACAATGCTGACTGCGTAATATAATTATTCTGATGTAAAACCCGAGGAAATAATTCGCGGGCCCCACAGGGCTTAGTAGGTGTGATACGACAAATTTTCATTGAATTTTAGCTATACTCATGACAGTCTAAAATGACTCCACAAGACAATCTATTGGGCTGATCGGGGGCTATATTCGGTCGTAATAACAATTTATTTCGGACAGAAGAGTGCTAAATGTACGGCATTCCAACCGGTCGCAGACCGCAAAACAAGCATTCCAAACTATATCGGAATAACTTATCAGTTCATGTGTTAACATACAAATAATCATTGGTGGAATCCGCAATAACTTAGTTGCCGGCACAAACCGAAATAGAACTCGCGTTGTTAGTATTAACGATTTACTATTATAGTTATCGCACGGAAAAATTAACAAAATACGCGTCCGTTTAATGAATTAAGACCGGGAAGCGTTTTGTCAAACGCTGTGGAAATACAGGAATCGATTGCCAGTGGGAGCGTATATCATGACCAGCGGTACGATAGAAACGGGACAATGTCAGGCGGATAAAAACTGAAGTGCTGCCGGAACGTACAATACGCGCGTATAAACAATACAGTCATTTTTTTTATAATAAAAAACCGTCCGCCACAAAAAAACTTTTTCCTAACTTTTTTATTGGCCTGTCATTTTCAACGATTTTATTTAACCCTACCGACGTCCACTGTATAAGGGTGTTTTTATAAAAGCGGTAAATTATTTAAAGCGCAAGGAGCGAATGTCCAGAACCGATAAGGGTTCCGAAACACCAGAGAGGGCCCCAGAATGAAAGGGCAAAAACCCTTCAAATGGAGCTCGTTTCCGAACACAGGAACGATACTACGCGATCCTACCAGAAGTTAGTGATAAATTTAAGAATTTTCTATTAGCGTCCCTCGCGGGCGTAAGTAGTATCCAGTCGATAGCAGGGCCGTAACACCGGTCGCCGGTTAACGAACGGAACGTGAGAACGGGTCCTTTCTGGGACCGCCCCCGCTCCCGCCCCCGCCCAGTTTATTTATAAGCGAATGTAACCGGGGAATTACTGGGAGTCGGCCAGTGTTCCGAACAGGACCCCGCTATTTGTGGAAGGTAATTTCGGTAAAATACCGCGGGTTAGAGTCGTTGGGGGACAATTTCATTTGACAGTTGACTCCGTTCACTCCGATCTTATGACTGTTTGGGATAAAACTAACTGGGTTAATCTAAAAAACTCGAAGTGGACAACAATCGCGAGTCAATTAACGTTATTGTTTTCTTATTTTTTTTTATGTAATATATTTTTTTTTAGTCTACTAATATTTGTTTATTAGTATAGGTTCCTTCTCGTTCAATAATGAAAGCCGTCCGAGAGACACCTCGGACATATCGTATGTGCTATTCGATTAAATTTTCACCTATCTAAAGCGATTATCTACACTAATCTTCAGGTAAAACCTTCGCTGATTCAGTTACAGTTATTTTAATTCAGCCCGAACGTTTTTCCCCGACCATTTTTCATAAGGTCGGCCTCTCGGTTTACCCACGAGCTCGATTGACGTATAAACTTTCAAAAACTTGTCCAGAACAAGAGCAAATAGTAATAATCCGGGGGGGGAATGCTCCCCGGTGGGCTGGAAGCGCAGGAAGTACCCCGGGGACTTCTCAATTCTCCCGGCTTTATCCGATATTGTTTCGCCCGACTCTATCCTCTTCGGCCCACTCTTCCGCGTTTAGTTTTCCGCTGAGACGGCAGACGCGCGCCCCGCCCCACATTTTCAGCTTCGCCTAACCTAATTATCCCTTTTCCCTTTCTGTGCCGATACTGTTTCGTTTCGCGAAAACCGCCCGCACGTTACGCTCCCCTACAGTATGTCCGACGGAAAGCTGGCCTAAGTACTTTTCCGCGCGGACATATATTAAGTCCTCCCCACCAGACAGGTGTAATTTTCTTCTTATCCTACAATCGAAGGGGCCGAGTTTATTGCAGTGTACGGTTGGAAAATCGTTCTTTTCTAAGCCCAAATGGAAATTGAAACTTTATGTTGTTCCGTACACAAAACTCGTTGAGTTCAACGCTTTAAAAATGAGAATTCTCAAGAATATTATATATCTCGACTTACATAAATGGAATCCTTCCATTCCTTTATAACACCGTAACGTTTACGGCAACGCAACAATGTATATAGGGTAGAGTCCGCCCGAGAATTTCAATAAGGAAGTATCAGAAAAAAAGAATTTTCCGCAATATTCGTAGCGAATAAAACAGGGAACGCAACAAAACTTGAGCAAATCTCATACGACCCCTTTTGACGGAATCGCTACGGCGTAAATATTTTTTTATGGAGGGATATATATTTTTTTTTTCCAACCGCGAAACTCCGAATTTACGATTTGAGAGCGCTTCGAATCGATACCACGGATAGGTGTTATTTTCGGCATAGAATAAAAACCGAATAACGGACACTGGGAGGTCCTTATGCATAAGCCCGGGCACGTTATACAGATCTGGCCGGAGAAAGAGAGAGAGAGAGAGAGAGACCGCACTTATAGACCGAGCGCTAAGTGCATCCCGATAAAGTGCCGGAATAAGACCGACAGTACTAGTCCACGTAGTCATATAATGGTCGTGTAGAAATAACGTGTCCCAGCGTAAGGAACAACCGATATCGGATTTCGCTCGCATTAATTTCTTAATGATTTCGTACGCGATTCTAATCTAAAATACGATTCCCGATGTTTATACCACCTGTTAAACTTTTATTATATATCAAGCATATTCTAAGAGTGAAATTCTAGAGCTTTAAATTGAATATTATTCTATATACATTTTAGTCTCATTTGATACGGGGTTAAACTACGATTTTCAAAATCATACAGTGACAACAGAAATGTATTTTTATGGAGCCCACAGTCTATATACCCATTTGCCTACCGCATTACCCGGTTGGTTACACAACGCGTTAGACCGAAATTATCCGAATATTCCGTCGTACATTGCGAACGCGGTAATTTACCCCCTCCACCACCCCCCTCCCACCAAAAATTACCTTTTTCCGGCCGAACAGAGGGACAGAATTCCGACCGGTTTTCCACCCGGTACCGCAACGGGTTGTTTCCTCTAAAAATGTCATTAAAAAAAACCTGTCGCAGCAGAAAATAATAATTATTCCATTATCCGGCGGGACTGAAAGAGAGACGAGCTTTCGTTTAGCCGCCGGATTACGGAAGCCAGAAATTCATATTCTGAATGCTTCTAATCTGGTCCCCATAAACATGCCCATTTAATTTAGCGTACCGATTTTAATTAAAGCTCATTGGACGATATATATATATATATATATATATATATATATATATATATATAGCCAATTCAGGTCAGTGAAAATGATCCCGCTCGTAAATCTTTTATTGTCCGGTTGCTAGTTATCTGGCAGTGGTGGGGCACTAAAACTGGCCCCACTATCAATGCCCTGACCCGTCTTGTCTTAAGTGGCGGTCATGACGGCCGCTGCGCCCTACAGACACTGAACCTTACACTGGACACTCCGAGATGATGAGAACTGCAAGTGAAGTTGCCGCCCACTAAACCGTCCCCTACGGTGGCCCTTTTCCACATAACCGTAGAGGGGGTTTTGTAATCGCCACGAAGGGCGATATATATATATATATATATATATATATATATATATATATATATATATAAAGGGTGTCCAGAAACTAATACTCCCAACATCGGATATACAGTTCTTGGGTCAACATAAACCGCATTATTTCTCCTATCGGGAAACCTACGCTTTTTTTCACCTTCACTCAAACCCGTAAAATACTGGAAAAACCGATCCATACAACAAAAAATGTGTCAAACATTTGAATTTCGCTCCCAATGAAACCAAAGTCCGGACTAACAGTATTGAAATTACAAGTTCTTCTTCTGATATTTTCTTATACGGCGCAACTTTCAGCAATTGCGGTTTAAAATTTAAAACAGGGGGCCGCGATCCAAAGAGGCCTAAGCGAACTCTCCGAAATTGGACATATTCCAATTTCGCCGGTAATTTCGGCAATCAGTGAATGGAACAATTAGCACTTCCCCCTAACCCCGAGTCGTATCCACGGCTTGTGTAATTGTAATTCTATCCGGCCACTTATACCTCGGCCGTTAGGGCCCCCGCCCCGATCGCTAATGGCAATCGCGCACATCCCGAACGATTGGTAATGGCAATTGAGAATAAGACCGATATTACTCTCGAAATTTGTCCTAGAATATGACGTGTTCAGACATAATTCGGGGAAAATCGAAAACTGGTCTAGACCAAACATAAGAGACAATAGTGATAATGGCGCGGATGATTGTTATTGTTAAGCCATAGGCCTGCTTCGTCGGCAAGGCGCAGTTGTACGTTTATGAAAGGAGGGCAACCCCCTCCCCCATGGAGGCCTCCCTTATGAGTCAGTCTCATATATCTTATATATCTCATATGGTCGTAAACCAAGGTTTGTCATATATGGAGGATAAATCCCCATGAGCTGGTTTTTCCGCCCACCGAGAGGATCAACTCTTCCCTTTCCTTTCCTTTCCACCCCTCTCTCTCTCTCTCTCTCTCACCCTCCCTCCCTCTCTCCCTCACAGTCATCTCTAACCCCGCGCGCACAGCCTCCCTAATCTCTCGCCGCTTCGTTCATGTACCGACCCATATTTTTCCTGTCGGCGTCTCTCCGTTATTAATATGCGTCCTGGAATATTTTCACCGGAAACTATCGCCCGAAGAAAAATACCCTTTCCCGGAGGAAGCTACTGTCATCTGACTTCGGTATCCGAATAAAAATCGACTCGGATATTACTAAGTTCAAATTAATAATTATAATCCACGCCTTTACTTTATTGTAACTATACATTGGATTTTTAATTAAATATATATATCGAATAAATATATAGATTTCTGTATCGATTCTAAGTGAAAATCGGTTAATATTTTAAAAGTTTAACAGCTGAGAAACGTCGAATATTTCAAGAACTTTATTTTTAATTAAATCACAAATGTTAGGTGAAATCACAGTTGACTCAATCCCCACCACCCGAATCCCTCCTAAAAACCATAAGGGAAGTGGAAAAGTAGCTGAATTCAAATGTATGTAAAAAATAACTGTAACATCAGCTAGCAGTGAGATTCATATCTCGAATAATTTACCCCTTTTCGTGTACACTTTCGACGAAACGTCTCAGCTTAAAATATTAACGAAATTCATTGTCCCGGCTATTATAAAACGTTTCCACCGCCTCCACACGTCTACACGTCTACAAATGTCACGAAAACGGAATTCCAACGCAAAACGAAATAGCGGAATAACATAATTTTCTCTCCCCGCCCGTCCTTATTGCGGCAAGCAGACGGGTCGGACTTGCAAGTCCTCCATCCTTCCGGTCGACGGGCGCGGCTCTAAATTTGAATTAACTCGAGCGACACTGACTTGAGTGCGCACGACAACGTGTACGGCTTCTTCAGATGTTGAAGAAACGGGGGACAAATTTAAGATATAATTTCCGCCCTACGAATGACTCGACCGGAACTAATTCCGTTTTAACACTGCATAAATTATAAGTTTAAATCGGATTCGAAAATGTATTTTAATTAGCCACCTAATCGAAGGGAAAAACACTAATATTAATTTTGTTGTATGTTCGTAAGAAAAATGCGGTTTTCTTGTGGTCTAGATAAGCATAGGATTACAAAGTGAAATTAACATGTATAGATTAGGAAACTTCCCAACAAATTTCATATATTATGAGCACAAGGACAATGAACACGACCTCTTCTAACGAGCCATCCTGTAAAAATCCTAGAAGGATTTTTTCTTTTATTTTCCTTATTCTCAAAACTATCGACATAGCGCGTCGTGTGAATATTTTTTTTCGTTAAATACAGATTCAGCCCACACAGATTTAACACAATTTCGAATACTTCCTGGATTTCTCACATTAAATGATGCTGCAAAAGTCATGTATTAGAACAAAATTACTACCGATTAAATTGTTTCGAGATGCCGTAAAGGATGAATTCGGCCTTTTAGCCTCTAAAGTCGGCCCTAATATCATCGAGTGGTGACAGTCAGTTATCGTTATCTCAAATTAAACGAATATAGTTTTATTAAATATTTTGTTTCACTATATTGGATTAGATCACTCGATCTTATCCGTCTTCCTTTTATTGACAATAAAAACAACTGTTCGCTTGGGAATAGAAAACGGCTTTTGTGTCGATGCATTAGTGACAATATACGCTTTCGAGAATCCAGTTTCCTACAATATCGATAATATAACGTTCCAATAACGGGGCGTTGGCAACTTTATATCGGGGATGTTAACTCCGTGAAACTGAGTCGGGGGATATTGAACGAGGCCCGGATACAGATGGCGGCTCTATCAGTAGGGGGTGGCGGGCGAGGGTGGCGCCCCCGTCGTCTTCGAGAATCGACTGGCGCGATAAGTTCCAATTGGTATTCAAAGACCGGATACAAACCGGTACAGTGTTTCCGGTCGCTGCCGTGGCTTCCTATATATTTTTATTTGTAAGACGCCCTGCAATAACTCACCCCCAACCCCGCCCCACCGCCCCCACCGCCGCGGAGTGAGGTTTTAAACTTCAGCCGGAATTACGTAGCGCTGGCTGGCAATAAACACAAATGTATAAAACCCTGTACTAGTTTTATTGCCTTCCAAACGACGGTAAACTAAAACCCAGCGTTGCTGCATCCCAGCGCCAGTCTCCTAAATAGAATTTTATGGTGACTATTTCAAAGGGCCGGGGAGGGGGGGGAGATAGGATGAAACCGTTCTTGACTCTTATACCTGAGCGCACAAAATACGTCCGTTTAGAGTAGATTAATTCGGGAAAAAAAATAATAAAAATATTTCGATTACATCAAAAACAGATTCCTTCAACAGTTATTAGATTGGAATACCTGCTATTAGTGTATATAACTGACAGTGCAAACGGGGAGCCCCACAAGAATCCAACGTGCCTAATTAACTGAGTGCCACTGAGGATGGTGAGCAGCCGAAACCTGTATACATAATTTAGCGACAGTACCCACAAAGGACAGAAGGTAGGGCACAGGATAGGTAGGTTCTTGGAAATGGACCTTCTCTCCCAATAGCGGCGACAAGTCACAGGGTCAAATTAACAGGACGCCCCCTCTCCTTATTGTATTATAACATATAAAAGGAGTCTTGGACGACACTCCGGTTAGATTGGTCGATTTAACCCTCCTTCGTGACCTTCATAACGCCCACCATTTAGGAATTATCGGTGAATATTTAGGGATTAATAATTGCATCCGTTATGTACATTGTAACGTCATAAAATCTCACTTTCGACTATGGACTTCAACAGTCATTTTCATGAATTTCAGTCTTTCGTTGGGACCAAAAAGAGCGAGTCAAGTAAGGTATTCGTATCCGAGACTTAATTTAAAAAAATGTCTGACGTCCTCTTGAAAGAAGTCTTAAGCGCGCTATAAACCACGTACTCGGGTGTCGTTCGGTTAACTGGCCCTCGAGGGGGGTGGGGTGGGGTGGGGGAGGTCATTGTCGTAACCGGGCTATGCAGTTATTGTCGCTTTAATCGCGGGGCTAATTTTGCGGATTCGCCGAAGCAGTGTCCCCTTAAGACGGTGTCGGCCGGAATTTTCTTTTTTTTTATGATCAGCCGTCCTCATCGTTCGAAACGGCTCTCTTCCCATTCGCGGAATCGCTTCATACTCTGGCTTCATAACGCCTCGTACCCGCCTTCCGATTATGCAAATTTGTAAAGTGAAATTTGAACTCCGACTACTTCTACCGAGGTGGGAGAACACCCCGGGGGGAAAAAAATTGATACTGCGCGTCTGACGCGTGCGTGCGTGCGTGCGTGCCGGCGCCGCGCGTCCCCCCTTCAATATATCAAAACTTAATGAAAAATTCATGAACCCGACCCCCAGGTAATAAAGTTTCTCCCCATGTAATATTCTATTCCTGGCCCGGTGGCGAGCCCAAAGTATCTAATAAGAGAGGGTGGACGTTGAAATTTAATTTTTATTATATACCGCGTTGTAGTCGGTGGGGGAGGGAGACCTTTCCCTTTGGGGTTTTACGTTGGACCCCGAACACTGCCCTAGGACCAGGCTTTCTTTTTTTCGTTTTATGTTTTCGCCGCCGTGTCGATATCGCGCCTGTCAACCGACCAGGATTTTCAAGAATTCATAAACTCCATCCCTGGATATATAATGAGAGTAGGTTTTGATAAAAGGTATAATTGAAGCGTAATTAGCTTAGCCTTGTGCATAGTTCAAAACGACTATATTGTGGTCAGGTATATGTTTAGTAGTGGTATTCGGGTATCAAAAATTATGTATTTGTCTTTTCTGAAATCTGATAAAATTTTAATTGCGCAACGAATCCCCTAAATCGAGAACCGAGAGTAAAACTTGCAGGTTTTGAACCACCGTCTTTACGGGGAAGATTAGTGAAAACGATTATAGGCTAGATAATGGTATTGTTACATGCCTAGCGGAAGCGGCCGACCGCTAATTGCGGAACTCGAATCGAGTCGCGAATCCGGGACCGCCGTATTGGATTTAAGGAATTAGTCGCGAAACCGGGAATTGTTCAATTATCCCACGGGATACGATTGTCGCCGGGAAGCATAAGGTCAGGAGCATAATTATCGGAGGGGCGAAGGGAAACGGGACAGTCGGGAGATTGAGAAGGATGAAAATTTAAAAACGCTGACGTTAGCCATTAATGTAGTAATGAATCTCATTTAATTGTCAAAAATTATTGGAAAACTGGCTGAGCAATTCAGTTTAACGGTGTATTAGTAGGGTAGCACCTGAGCCTAAAAGATTATATATTAATGTATTTATCGAAAATTATGTATTTGCACCCACGGCCAGTTATTTAACGAGTAGTTATTTAAGACCAACACATAATCATATCAGATGCCAACAGTCCATTCTTGATCGCTGCCAAATTAACTATCGGGCCATACGAAAACGGTCTTATTGACGTATCGCAGTAACATACTTTAAAATTCACTCATTAACGACTTAGATGGTTTTATCCTTATTTTAAGAATAATTCTTAAGTCTCACATTATCAACGTGTATTCCCGTTTTTAATTACAAAGTACGTGAACGAACTATACTCGGGTTCATCCTCCTATATCGAACTCCGGTAGTTTTGTCCTGCACACTTCTTAAGGGCCTATTGGGCAACCCCTCACTTTTTTTTTCACCCCCGCTAAGCGAGTTCGCAATTATTTATGGGAAAAGTTTTCAATCTCGGCTACTAAGCAAATTACGAGTTGGCAAGATACGGTTTTAGCGGCCGTAAGAAGAAGTTCTATTTCAGTGCGTACGAGAAATAAAAACGTTTATTACTTGCTGCCGAGTATTGAAATTTCTGCGGTGACGGATAAATTTTACCGCCGAACCATCACAAAATTTCGAAAACCCTTAATAAAGTTATAAGACCGTAATTGCAATTGGTGGTCAGCGAAAGAATTTCGGTGGTTCGCAGATTAATTTGAATATATTATCGTATTTATTAAAAAATGTTTCATTATATTCTAATAACAGCCCTAGGTCCTGAATACGAGTTGAAGTTATTATTTCAAGTTCAACAGTTACTAGGAAAATCTTACTACTTAAAAACTTCTCGCATATCATACTTCTGCAAAGATCTGCCCGAATATTTATCACGATGAAAGTTTCTGTATTGAATTGGACTACATAATATTTCAGTATATCATTCAGCGTATCGAGGAGGAGTTCTTTATCGTCACTTTATATACGACGGGGGCAAAATCGAGGACCCCCTACCACCCCCGTGATAGATTATGTAACTGTGGGGGTGGTGAGCTGAGGGTGGCGGCCTATTGTTTTAAATCTCCCCAGCGAAAGGTCGCCCTACAACTTATATATAAGAGCCGATAGTGGAGGATTTTGCGATGGCGGAGGCGTCATGAATTTTGAAAGGAAGAGGGTCCACACCGGCCCTCCAACCCCCTCCTTCGAGTTATAAAACACTGCGAGGTCGAGCGGTATAAAGCTCCGACCGGAACTGTTTGAAAATGTTAAACACGGGGATAGTTTTTCCTCTTCAACCCCCCCCCGACAAAGAAGCGTTAAATTATTACTAGCTTCCGGTATGATCGCGTCACGCCCTAAAAAGAACCGTGGCCGGCAGGTGTTGAACTGTTCGTCATTTTTCCTGGTTTATAAACCGGGTTTTTAAACTGGGAAGAATCTCGGACGGATAGCATTTCGAAACCTTCATCCACAATAATTTGAATTCTGGCCGCGGGAATCTTCATATCGTTCGTCAAGTGTCAAATAATTGAAAATGAAGATGCTCTTCATCTAAACTAGGAAGAATCTCGGATAGATATCGGTTTCGAAACCTTCTGTCCGCAGATCGTACCACAATAATTCGAATCCGACCTCGGGAATTTTCGCTCTCTCTCTCGTACATTATTGAATAATTACAAAATAACGATTCGACAAACGACCGGAAATATTACAAAATTCGGTGCAAAAAGGTGCAAATGGGGGTAACTGAAAAAACCAAACAATGTGTGCCAAACAATTACGTGTTTCTTCGACTACGGAGTTGACTAAGAAGAATGCCGTGAAAAAAAATACTTGGGGAATTCTGAAATGTGAAGTTGGAGTCGATCCGCGGGGGTGGATACCCTCGTCGTATTGAGGCTAATCGGGCGCCAGGGGTACAGCCGGGCCATGAAAGGATATCCGATATTGCCAGTCGGGTAGGCCCGAAATGGCGGGCCACTACAATACAGGCATACAGGGGCCGCTTCGCGTTATCGGCTAGCGCAGAATCTCTGTCTGGCAACGGTTAGGCCCGAACGCGGTTTAGACAAAACGACGCCGGCTTTCAGCCGGAAAATAGCGGCCGAAATTATACGGAATTCGCCCAATCGTCAACACGTTTCGACCCGTATCAATAGCACAGTAACAATACGCGAAACCCCAAAGTGGACCCAGAAAAGTTGCTCAGAAATGAGCTCCAGTGCAATTTTTTCAATTCGCCTTCAGGGGCCCTGACGATGGAACCGGTAAGAGTTCCGAAACGTCGGAAGCGTCTAGTGGAGCTTCGGGTGATTTTGCGAACACAGGAAAAATACCGGAATAGGAATTGGTCAACCCACAGTATTACGCGATCCTACAGGAATTTACTTCTAGTTCGGAAAAATACGCTCCTTTAATTAGTCACTAAAACAAAATTTCGACTAATGAATATTAATTAAACAGATGTTACGATTAATCGGTCGATTTCGATCGGGTCACCAACTAGGATTAGTGAATTGCACTGTAAAATTTTGTTAAAACGATCGTGAAATAAAATCTGAGCCAAAACCTCTACGGGGAAGCGGCAGGCAAATATGTAGGTGCAGAAAAAAAAATAGGAAACTAAGGCCTAATTGCTGTCAAAATATTGTCAAGACCAAAAACATATCTACGAAAATTTTTGTTTTAATTTTTTGATTTTTTTTTTATCTAGTGGGCACAAAACACGCGGTTTACCTTAGCCGTGACCTTAGTTGAGCCCGATAGGAACGAGGGCCGGTAGAAGGGCGGGGTTGTTTCTGCTTCCTTGAACAATAAAAAAATAAATAATTTTTCTCCACAAAATAGAAATTCGTGGGAGTGTCCACTCTGTTTCAACTTCAACAATCTACTGATCATGATTTACGGCGGGATTTACAGCGGTAATGTCGAATCTACTACAGTAGTGAGATTACAAGACACGCATGAAATCTGCAGTATTTAACTTTATTAAAGGTAATTTACCGTCTATATATACGTATGCATAGACTATGTATTTATCTGCCGTTGTCTTATAAAATGCTAATAGTATTCAACCCCGGTTTATATCGTATACACGGAACTGCATTTGAAATGTAAGGAATATAAGAATTTTAAACCCGAAGTTTCATTTATAAACATGAGTAAGAATTTCTGCCTTTCAAATTTGTATGCAAAACAATTTTTTTTTTTTGCCCCCCACCACATTTTATGTCCAATATCGGAAAACCGGATTTATTTCGAAAAAGCGCAGTCTGCATATTTTTCGGATATATCTTTAATAAAATTATCAGAATAAACCCTCAATAAGATATAGGAATTCGGTGGTTACCCGATAAAGGCTTGACGCTCAATCTAACTAGCAGAACAATACGTGCAGGTTCAGAATATCAATGAAGAGGCCTAATAGCAGTTAGATTCTATTTAAATTTAATTAACAGTTATATATATACTGTTTAAAATTGTAAGTAGTATGTTTTAAGAGGGAAAATGAAAGCGGTCCTAGAATAGAACCTACAATAAAATCGTATTAGTTGAACACTGCAGGAGGAATTGTTTAGGTGACGTTGTGCCTGCTCAAGTTGACGCGTTGTTCGTTTATATCCTTTTAGCCTTTTATTTTAAAGACGCATTGTCTAAGTTTGATGAGAGTCTGGAGGAGTAGTGAAAGCAGAGATAGCGAGTAAGAGAGAGAGAGAATGAGAGCGGGTCGCTCTCTTGTGTTGCGAGATCCGCAAACCCACCCCCCACCCACCACCCCCTAAGTTCAAATTATATATACGCCACCTTTATAATTGGGTTTGTAGTTAAGGGCGGCGGTAAACGTGAGCTGAACACAATAACACATTGTCTTCTGACTCAGCGCTATTCATCTCAACCCCCTCTCCGCCCCTTCCATCCACCTCAACCGCTAATATTAAGTTTTAGACTGCAAGAAAAAAACGGAGCAATATTCGTGTCACGTTTTAACAATAAAACTGAGGTGTTCTGTTTCCACAGTGAAAGCCGAGTGACAGTGACGGTTAGTCGCGCCCGAGTTACGAACAACAGTGCTGAAGAAACCCGTCTAGAAAGTAGAAGGAGTATTCTATACCATCGCAGACCACAAAATAGGTATTACATACTTAGTATGCCAACTAAGGGTAGTTGATATGATGTTACAGCTCTGTGGTGACAAATCTTTGCATTTATTTTTGGTCGTTTTTATTTTTTAATTAGAACTAAAATAAAATTGTAGTCTTCACAGAGCAAAACATCCACAGATGCCAACCAGATGTGAGAATTAACCATAGAAGAAATCTTTTATCCAACACCTAATTATTATTGTTACAGTTAAATTGTATATGGTATACTGACGACATATATGAAACTAAACCACGTCCCATAGAAGTACTGAGTTATTCTATGCCACCCCGAAAGCCTCATTGAGATCGTAGTTTCGTGGTGTTTCTGCCTCCTCTCGCTGCTGTTTGGCCTTTTGCTAGACCGGTTTCGGCTGCTCGCCATCTTCGGTAGCGGTGTCGGCACTTTGGCTGTTTTTCGGCCATCCTCACTGCACTGTCACTGCCACTTGTACTGTCCAAGTGCCACAACAGTGACCGACACCGCTACCGAAGATGGCCAGCAGCCGAAACCGGTCTAGCAAAAGACCAAACAGCAGCGAGAGGAGGCAGAAACGCCGCGTATGTTAAACCTCATTGAGATCCTTTCTTCTGCGGACGACAGACAAATCAAAGTTTTCAGCCGACGTAATACCGCGGATAGAAAATATATTTTTCGTCCATTTCCTTCTAACACAAGAACTTTCTTAACTGTAAGTTGGCCGCGGCAGTGTACAAAATGCATTATTAAAATTCCGAAGTGTCCATCACTCAGTAGTGGGGTCATTCGCCGTGCCGAACACAGAAAACATCAAATGGTTCCGAAAAAGAAACGCAATAGAAAGAGCAGATTTTGTCTACCAAAATAAATGTCTTCGACTTCTTTGATGTCTCCACCACCCCCTCCCTCCCGCCCAGCCTCCTCGAAATCAAATTCAGCGTCCTCTAAAGCTTAACATTGTTATAGATAATGCCGGGATGGGCGAAAATAAAAGGAGGAGTCCACAAAGGAGGAGTGGACTACCCCACCACGCCCTTTGTGTCCGACCGAAATTCCCCGCGTTCAAAAAAGGGACTGCGGTGGACGGAAAAAAAACTTTTCAGAGATTCCTTGCCTAACCTCGTGTTGTTAATAATAGAACACCCCCCACCAGCCCCACTCAAGTTTTTAAATATTTCGGACATTTCTTTTTGTCCCAGCTTCATTCCGATATTCGTGGCATAAGACGTTGGCCATAATTTTTAACTTATTTCTTATTACACAATCAACAATCTTATGTTATATGTGAAATGGATTTAAGTACTGCGTCCTGTTACGGTTCACACGATCCGCCATAGCTGGTACCGCCTCGTTCACAGCCACTACTATTACTACTATTACCACTTGGTGTAGTACACCAAAAAAATATGTTTTCCCAACGATTCCGTATCGTTCGGGGGCCCAACCTTAGCATTTTTCATTCACCGATTTCACGGACGTTCGTACAGGCACACAACACCCGCTTTCTCTTTCTAGAAACCTGGAAGAACGTAAATTATATCCAGTAAAACGAATTGTTTAAACCAAATTAGGCCTCTCGCCGTCTTCAGTAACATTCAACACTCATGAATAATCTATCCGTTTCGATCCTGGGGCTGCCGATGAAGCTTGAAAGTTCAGCATCGTCAAGACGAAGACACTTTCCCGACTTGTTATTGCAGACGGAGTGGGTTTTCTGATATGCCGGGATTGTATACCTGGGTCGACTGAAGGTATGTTGAGGTCGTTGAGAAGAGTGCGATTGGAAACATACCCCTGGGGGAGGAAGCATTGAGGACGGTTCGAAGGACTTCCGATAGGAATCTCAGGATGACTCAGGATGATCCCCACAGTTACATACCCTATGCCCACGTTCAATAAATTTTTGAGGACCAGTTTTAACCAAATCTGAAATAGAACTTATCCTTATTCAAATTCGACAATCGCAATATTATTCAACAATATCGGTCAAGGCTTTATTCTATACTCTATCTGAGCTGAATTGTTTCCACCTTTTATTTCACGAGCAAAGCGTGTTTTTCACTGAAAAACTTTCACTTTTAAGCCGTTGGATTTGGCACGCAACAATAGCGACATGCTATTGCATTTAGTTGTCGTTGTAACAATTCCATTTCTCTTCTCGGAAACAGTGAATGTTTTATCAACAATTTTCTTTCTGTTTTCCCTTAAACGTCGTTAATTCTATTGGGTGAACTACTTTCTTAATCGTGATACATTCAATCATGAAATCTATCTAGTTCAGTGGATCTAGTCTTTTGACTTTTTCTAGTTAAAAATTAAAAACGGGACCAAAAGTTGAAATAAACATTAAAGGAAATGCCGAGATATTGGGCTATAAATTTTATTTGTCCATAACGTTAAAAAGGTACCAAAATATAAAAGCAGAAATAGCGAGAGTTTAACTCCCAGGATGTAAGTGCAATAAGCTAAAAAGCTATATCAACTTTTGGCCAAAATTTGAATTCGAATCTAAAATAACAAGTGATAAAAAAATAGAGAGACTATTTTATAAAACTGTATAGTGTGTCTTTAAATTTGATCATGTTTAATAATAAAGAGATAGAATAATTCGATATTGGAACAGCGTCATTTTATTCGCTGTTACACACAAAATCAGGCGTATTGCCCGTCTCATTGATCTCTTGCAAATCAATTGTCTCTTCCCACGGGTCCCTTTTTCGGGGGATTTCAAGAAAAGGACGCCAGGTTCTCAAAGGGCTCTGGGACCTCCCGCAGTCCCCGCTTTTTATGTACTACCAGTGAAAAGGGCCGGGTAGTATTTGGTATCTAGGAGGGTTCTAAACGCGGCCAAGCCGACGGATAAAATTCGAGACCGTATTATTTCTGAGAATATGGCTCCTGATGGGAGGATACAGGGGGGTGGGCGGGGGCGCTGCCGAATTAAGCTTTTTTATCCGGATCCCCTGACCTCGGCAAAGCTGATCCGCTGGGAAAATTAAATCCAGAGCCCATTTTCGGGATTATACCTCGCTTCCTGGATTATAGCTGAAGTTATGTACCGGACGCTCTCTGGGGGGTCTAGGCAATTTTCCAGTACATGATTAGAGAGACTTTAATACAATTAAAGTGTGCTCAGAGTAAGAATTAATCATTGTACCAATTGCATATACTCTTTGTATTAGAATAGCATTGTATTAGAATATCATTTATAACTTCGGATTGGCCACCAATCAAAAGTGTTTTGCCATCTTCAGTATTCAGTCCTAATCAATAATGTGGAAACTTTAAACTAGATGTAATAAACCAACCCCCCCTCCCCCGTTATCTCCAACGAGAGTAAGTCGCGACAAACATTTTTCCTTCGTAAGAAAAAACATTTATTTGATTTGTCGAGAGAAGAAAATATATACGGCAGCCAAATATATAAGGTTGTTTTGTGAAAACGACCGTGTTTGTTCGGGAAAAGCGTTTAATAGACCGAAATTTATTGCGGCCAAGTTATATGCCTAATTCGTTTAAGTAACCGGGCGATAGAAACGGCTTTCTGGAAATGAGGAATCTTCTACCACTTAACGAACAGTATACAACTTGGTTTGTTGTCGGGAGGTCTGGACTGAAAAAAAAAATATATATATATATATATGTGTGTAGAGATATAGAGGGAGGGGAGGGAGAGGGTATAAACCTCGGGCTAGGGCGTTGATAACCCATTTTCTGTCGGCGGGTTTTACGACGCCGGGCCCATAATCGAGAGGGCCCACGGAAAACTCTTCCCAGCTGTCAACTCAAACTTTATATATATATATATATATATATATATATATATAGGGGAGAGAGAGGCGGACATACTACTACTGATCTGCAGTGCTGAGTGTATTGTACTCTACATTAGATTAGCGGTGTCCGCCTGCTCAAATAATTCCATCTATTTCAAACTCAGGAGATGAAAACAACGCGGTAGGACGACAGACCCCGAACTATTTGTCAAACGCGTGGCCAACTCTGAGAATAAGAAAAACCACTCAACAATCTCCACAACTCGGAGAATTTTACGGCACGTAAGTATCGTTATATATTCATTATTTTAATTATTAAAGAAGCAATACGTAAGACAAGGAATAAGCGATATTAAATAACATAGTATTTTCTAGCTGTTATATTCTCTGGCGAGTAACAGTAAATGTCGTTAAAATGACGTAGGTT
Organism: Lethocerus indicus; assembly: GCA_019843655.1. Lineage (NCBI taxonomy): Eukaryota > Metazoa > Arthropoda > Insecta > Hemiptera > Belostomatidae > Lethocerus > Lethocerus indicus. The sequence continues at coordinate 27,735,097 of JACDQD010000008.1, read as the reverse complement.
TTGAGAGTGTAGAAAGTGTTTGACCGCATACGGAGTGTTTATAAAGCCTTAAAATATATACAAAACAATAATAATAATAATAATAATATATATATAATAAATATATGGTCGGATTTTCGTCTATCGCAGGGGTTCTAGAACCTAACCAGAGCTACATATATACCCTTTTTCAGTAAATCCCTCCTCCGCCCGCAGAATGCAACACAAAACGCATATACATTCGAGGGTTATTTCTGGTAGTAGACCGTGACTTAAATATTCTATTAGACCGGCGAATATGACTCGGAATGGAGACTTGTTGAACGTAGGTGGATTTAGGATTGACCAGTCCTGGAACTGGACCCAGATCCTCGGGAAGAACTGGGGGGCGGACGGGGCACATGACGTATAGGCGGGAGGGTGCGAACTGGAGTGCAGGACAAGGGTCATGAATGCCAACTCGGCGGGGGGGAATATTTAATGGGCGTTTTTGCGGGGCCGAAGGTCGAAAATCGCTGGCCCTCAGCGGCCTACTTCGGTCGGGGCCGTCCTCGCGCTCGGTCAAAGGGATCGGTTTTTTTCCCCTTTCAATTTGGCCGCGGTCGACACCTGAAAAAAGTGTCATAACGCGGATTTTTTCGTATCTCCAGCTGAAGTTAACCTGAGCACATTAAAAAGTCATGAAGACAAACGTGGACAGGGTTTATACTGAAAATAAAACCGACACAGGTTGGACATCAAAACCGATTGATCCTCCGTGTTCATGGCGTCCTGGAATTTTTCATTGTAAACACAGTACTGAAATAGGTTTTACAACATATGTAGTAGAATTCAAACGAGGAAAAGTCAGAAAATCCATAAATACAGTCGAAAAATCTACTTTAACCAGCTGATTCCATTCTGTACCGAATAATATCAGTTAGGCGGTAGCACGAAATTTAGCAAACTGTAGTATGTGCCATATGTCTTTACAAATTGAAATACGAGTGTAAAAGTTAATTGTACAGGTCTAGTACCCTGCCGTTCCCAATATAATTAATATATATATTTTTAAACGAGCGATTATGGGACGTTTACGTGTTCCCGAGGAGCACATTGTATTTTCTCACTGTTCATTCCAGTGTTGGGACAATGTACGCGACAAGACCAGAAGTCGAAATATTACTTCGATATTTATTTATTATTTACTTAAGATATTTTCTTCCTTTATCTTCCGCTTTCGCAGCTTTTCTCGCCGAAATGGTGTGAGAATGAATTTTGACATTGGCAGAGCGGAGGGTAACATTGATTAAGTACTGACGATGCCAAAACCGGTCTAGGTAATGTACGTAAAACAGATATTTTTTTTGTAAATTGTATTTGCCGTTCCTCTCCATTTTTATTAATTATTTTATATCGATTCGTCGAATTTATTAATGTAAATTATCAGTCAATAGTTATTCTTTTTTACCATGGAAAAAACTGTTATAATGAGTAATATAAATATTCATTTATATCTAAATGAAGGGAAAGGTTTCGTTTTTCCGACATAATTGAGATCGGAAAAGTCCGGTGTTCTGGAGGCAGTGTTAGAAGAAAAGGTGACGCGCGGAACCCACGAAGCGCGGTCGTGGGAAGGGGGGTCGTTAGGCGCCCTCTGTTAATGGGGCAAAATGGGGGTTGGGGGTTGTTTTTTTCCCAACCGTTACGCAGCATCCGGATCCCAGCCTATTTTCAAGCCGTCGGTTCGAATATTTGGAAATTACGCTCAGTCGGTGGGGGAGGAAATGTTTCGTGTTTCGGTCGTACAAAGCGATAGAGGGTATTAAATTTTCTCGACTTTAAATCGGCTTTAGAATGTTTTCTCTATTCTCTACTCCAGGAGGCAATAAACTGTGAAAGGTGCTGATGGGATAGAAATGTTCGAGATCTACATCTATCCCCTAATGTCTCGTTCCCCTTTTACTATTCTTCTACCATCCATTCGATCCCTTATACTCCGCCACGGCGGCTTAAACCCCCGTAGATCTCCAGCAAGACAATATGAATTTGAAATCGAGAAAGTGCCACTGGAGTGGGTGGTTTATTTTATATAAACATACCGCCATTCTACCCGTTACTGTAAAGTAGGTTTGTTGAAAAGGTTAAAAGAAGGGATGAGCTATGTTGAATTACCATTTTTATCAGTTGAACCTTCCCGTCAATTAATGGATTAGTCAAGAATCGTGAATTGGCGGAAATGTATGACACTAATTAAATCTTCTACGATTCAGCGCGGTCCTAGGAGGCGGTAAGCATGCGACAGTGAATTGAAGATTCACATTGCTCACGTTCCTCTATAGTCTCCGAATTGCATTAATATAGAAATAGAAGTCTCGTCGTAGCGATCATTTATTAAAGAGCGAAACCGACGCAGCCGGCCAATTCAATCCGTTACAGTCGGCCGGCTCCAAGATTAATGACAATTGTCCAATTACTTCTTCTCGCTTTATATTGTATAATATATATAAGCGCCAAATCTGCCTCGATTAATTAGCCGGCGCTACTTGGGAGTGAATATTGTCCCCGGGGGAACGACGCTCGGCGTTCAGCCGGCCCATTAATAAATTATGGCCAGTAACGATCCGCCGACATTTATAACGATACGAATGGGCGGCGAAATTATCGCTTATTTTCGTACAGAATTGTCCGGGAATATACTTATCAATAGAAATGTTGTATCGATAAATGACATTGTATCAATAGTACGGGGTAGAGGATCGATTATTACAGCTATTACACGCACGGGACTGTACCGGTGTAGAGTGCAGCTGACATTAACTGCGCCCAACAAAAACTGTATATATACAGTTCTTCAGGTGGTATATATATATATATATATATATATATATACTCCCTGAAGTCGAGGAGGCGGCCAGACATACACCGAGTCACGAAGACAGGATGGAATGAATAGAAACGTATACATGTCTTATATACAGATGCCAGGCACTCATACCTAAACTAAGACAGTACTACATATACAGTAGATTCAGTATTCCAATCTGTTTTTAGTGCTTTCCCTTGTTTTCTTGTTTGTTAGTGCAGTTTTCCCCTTAATTTTTCGATGAAAGAAAGGGACTTTCAACTTGGTCAAAAACACATAAGTTCCCCTAGCTAGGTATTAAAATACAGTTGTCAATTAATAATCTGTTCGTAAGTCGTTGAAGAGTTTTAGTAGCAATTTGATTTTCAATAGGAACTGGGACCGGTTCAGTAATATTACCAATTGTATATCGTAGCCTGTTAAAAAAAAAAAAACATAGATAAAACCCTGAATCGACTAGGTGACCCTTATAGTTTAGGTGATCGACGGAAATATTTGGAAACTATCGCTCGTAGATAACTTTACGGTCATATCCAGATTGGAGGAAAGCACTACTTAAACCGCTCCAGTATATCAGAGGGCAGAGGGAGAGAGAGAGAGAGGGTGAGAGTGAGGGAGGCGGGGTGAGAGAGAGAGAGAGAGATAAAAGTTTTAATTGAATCTATTTTTTCCTCTTTGCCCTAAGTGGAATTTCTCGGCCCGTATCTCAACCGGCCACCCCAAAATGGGGAGGCTCTTGGTTGCTTCCTTCCTTCCTCCGCCCCTCAAACTATTCCACTTCTCGAACTCTCCCTCACCCTGCAAATTATGGCGTTTAAGCGGGCTCCATGAATATCTCCTCTCGGGCAATATGTCTCGCTCGTAGCGAGAACTACTATTATTTTAGTGATAAAATTTAATAATGCCCATTAACGACGATTGCATCGGATCGCTTGCGTAATAATCTCTTCCCCAATAATCCTACCAATTAATATTTAAAATATTTATTTTACTTTATCACAGAATATCACGTTTTTGATTTTCAGGTTACACAGACAATGCCACTTTTTAACACTAGCCGAAAACAGGAATCTAAATTGAACCTAGTTCTATGCCGACAAATAGTTTTGTTTCAATTCTTGCCAAAATCCAGATAACTGTATCCAATTTTATTTTGTATTTATTAAGACCGAGAGTGAGACTTCCTGTCGAATTCGTCCGAACGTCTTTTAATTACCGGCCGACAATTTGGGGGTCCGATTTTCATCCCCGATTGCCTTTAATTATTCAACCTTTGAATAAGTTGTGCCAGTGGGCCACTGTCGGGACAGGGGATACTAATACCTCAGCTCTTAGATTAGAGGAGGGGGGGCCCATCGATCTGAATGGACCGAGCGAATGGCTAACACTAGCAGATAAGCCCTTCCCCCCCCAACCCTCCAGAACCCTCCACCATCACTGATTAGCAATCAGGAGGAGCCCAGAGAGAAAGATAGAGAGGGAGAGAGAGAGAGAGAGAGAGAGAGAGAGAGAGAGAGAGAGAGAGAGAGAGAGAGAGAGAGAGAGGCAGGCACAAGCTAAATACCCAGGCAGGGATTACATCGATTAAAATTACTCTGGAGCCGGCCAAATTAGTCCTGGCTTCAAATTGGATTTAATGAAAGGCAAAAATAAGAGAGATACTGTTTTTTTTTTTTTAATTTTTGAAAGGCCTCATCTTGTCGACGATTCTTATCGTTCTGTTAGACAGCAGATAACCGGTGGTCGGTCAAAGAAAACATATTCAACATAAAGAAAGATAATTGTAAATTTTGCGGATTGAAAATATTCGGAAATCCAAACAACCGATACATGAAACATTTCTATAATATGATCAAAGAAACGAGTGCAGATTCAATGGCACAAAAATTATGGTATTCCAAAGTGGACCACCCAATAGGTAAAAAGTACCTGGCTCATTGTCGGTAATTCTTTAAAACAAAAGATATCAAAATCCCTTTTTATATTTTTGTCCAATTAGTCTCTTTATTACTCCCGATATATTGCCCACCGTATTTTAAAATTGGCACTACATTTTCACACGATTCCTATTTAACGGCGAGAAAGCTGGCCGGTTCTCAAAACAACATGATGAGATTGATGCCCGACCCGTTGTTTACCCCACTGTGGCGGGACATTCAAATGGAACAATGTCGATATACATCGAAACACCGAGGAAGGGTTTAGCGGGGGCGACGCGGCGGGAGGCCCTTCGACCGTTCAGTTTCGACAGAGTCATCAACGGGCGGCGGTTTAAATGAAGTCGAGAGGGAAGAAAACATCGGCAGGGGGTTGATGGGTAGGAGCGGAGCGGGGAGGGAGGGTGGGCGTGACCTGACCTTATGACCTTTCGGCCAGATCCCCGTTCAGTAGTCATGGCAATATGTTGCCCCCCTTCCCCACCGCCAACCAAGGGTGGCCTACAGGCTGGCTCACTCTTCTCTAACCCCCTGAAGCTTCAAACCCCACCCCTCCCCACCCCCAAACACTCCGACTGTGAAAACCCTCGGATCCCCAAAGTATAATAAGCGCAAATTAACATATTTTAACGGACTGCGGTGGGTTCCGCCAAACCGACATAGATATCGACAAAAAAACCAAACTTTACAGTCGAAAATATTAAGGAAAATAACCAATGCACCCCCCGCTATGTCCCTCACCCTATGTACAGACCTCGCCCAGTAGAAAAATATAACAAATTCGGTACCAAACCTACTGCTTTCCGACATCCCGAACGTTCTTTCAGACTGACACCTGAAAAGGAAGTGGCCACGTGATTTAAATGGATAGGAAAAATTGAAAGAAAAATTACACTGGTGGGGGGGGGGGTCTACTCGTTATTACTGCTGCTACGTCCCTTATTGTAATTTACAGTTGTGACAATGAAGTGAGAAATGATTTACGTTTGACGGGACTGTACGTTGTATTTACTACGGGTACATTTATCCAACGTGTGGCCTATAATCGGTACCAATGTTCCGTTTTTTTTTGTTTTTTTTTATATGGTTTATATATATGTGTGTCCTGATTGGGCGGATCAAGGCGTCAATGAAAGGGCAGAAAGGAGGCTTCAATGTTGACTCGACGAAGCCAATATAGCTGGGCTGTGCGGGTGGGGACGTGCGATGTGTGAAGTGGTCCACTGGTGTAGTGGACAGTTCATAAAAGTTGAGTGCACGCCCCCTGGACGGGGTCCCAGGTCGGCCGTTGGAGCCGGCCGTATACGACCTGGCACCTCGTCCGGTTATTGGTCACAACCCCCTGACCCGCTGACCCGCCGCCAGTCTGCCAGACTGGCCCCGCAAACAGGGCGGAACGACGGAGGAATTAAACGATTTTATTACTCCCGAACAGAATAAGTCGGCACGAATAATGCTCAATTGGTTAAACAATACAGAAAATTTGAAAATATAACAAATTTTTTCATTTACTATGAGAGGCATTCGCTCTAAATATCGACTGGCGACCGATTCTTTAACCTTGAATCGCTGACGTTTCGATTCATCGTCAGGGAAACTTTTCCTCTTTTCCGAACAAAGCGGTGGCGGAAGCCTCGCGCAGGGAAAACCTTAATCTGTTCTCTTCTTGAAAATCGTCCCGGTTTCCGTTTGAAATTAACGAGATTTAGTGCCGAACTGTCACTGAAACGTCAACCTTCACTTTTGAATGTATTTCAAGTAGTTTTGACTCCGACTGTCGGACCGAAATTAGTGACGTATTGAAGTCGAAAATAGATACAGCGTTAAATTATGCAAATTGTGTGTTTAACAGCTGTTGCGAGAGTACGATTAAAAGTACGAACAAATAGATATTTACGAATTTACTTGCGATAGAGAGTTGGTAAAGGCCAGGTTTAAGTACGGTATTAGGCCGTTGACTGGTAAGTGGGGTATGGTGAAGGGGTGGGGTGGGGCGGGGGTCGTGCCCTATATCCGGGGCGGAAGGTCCCCCCTCTTTGTGCCCTCGATGGAATAATTATACAGTTTCTCAACTGTGAAGCGGGCAGTGTTCACCGTCAGAAGGGCGCAGTTCACCGCCATTCAAAAGATTTCTTCCCCAACCCCCAACCCCCACCCCCCCCCCCCCTCAGTAGAAAATGCCGTCCGAACCACCCACGACCGGCAGACTTCCTCGCTTCGTCCCACTTTTAAATATTCAACGCTTTTGTCGGTCCTCGGTAACGGGGAAGAGAGAGAGAGAGAGAGAGAGAGAGAGAGAGAGAGAGAGAGAGAGAGAGAGAGAGATATACTTTCTGGCGGAATTTAGCAAACTCCACCGCTGAATTAAAGATGCCTAGACGTTTACCTCCCGAACCCTTCGGTCCGATTAAAAGAAACAACCCCGGATCAGGGATGGATTTAAGTAAGGGATTTCCGAAACCAACGTTTAGACCTTTATCTATGTTTAAATGAGCGAATATTTCCATGAATTATCACTATATTATTCTGGAAGTAACCTCCACGCGATATCGAATATCCGGTGCGGTGACGAAACAAAGAGGCATATTTAAATTGCCCCGAGAGGGCCCCAGAAACATTTTTCAGTAGGTTTATTAATACAGAAATATCGGAGCTGAAGGTAATTTAATTTTAAATACACGAACGCAAAGTTGCGACGGCAAGGCAATAAAATACATAAGGTAAATAAATAAATGATAATTTGAAAAATTAATTAATGTTTATTCTATATAAGTCAGAATGAAATGCACTTTCAGAATTGAGTTCGTTTAAAATGGATATTTAGTCTGATTGTGCATTTAGAGTGCTCTTGCATTAAATCCTTGTATTAATAAATAACAACACTAATTTCCAGATTACCTTTTCTTATGTCAAAACCATTAGCTTTTCAGAAAAGATAAGACATTTTAGCAGTACATCTTGTACTAATGAACTTTGGCTAACTCTTAATCATCAAGTGCTTTCTATAGGTATATTTATTACTACAGTTAAAACCACGAAGGGATTATGGGATCTTAATAATATAGCGAAATTGTTCTAGTAAGAACAAGAGCATACTGTTGCACTGTTGCGAAGTATCGCCGGCAGGACTTAGCCTCAAGTTCAAGACGATTGCGCTTCGAGTCCAATGGAAAAACTTAGAAAGCCCAACATAATAAGAGACTCCCCCCCCCTACAACTTGGCCCGTGTTCCCTTACAGAGAATGCTTCGTTTCCTCAAATCTGAAATACCAATAACTCTCAATATCCGATAGGCCTATACAGAATAATGGTAGTTCCGGATCATTTTCGGTTAATTAGCTGTGTCGAGCCGCAGTTTCATTAAAGAATAATACGATGAAACCGGTAAACTAATCCCCGAACTAGCAGCCGAAAGGTAAGAAATGTTGTCCCCACTTCACCAAAATACCTCATGGGAAAAATGGCTCCTTTAAGACGTCGCACAAATGTGTCGGGTCCTTTTGGAAAATAAATTGTAATTAAACACTATTAAACTCTCTCGTTTCCACAGGGATCTGTTATGTTCAATTTATACCTACGAAAAGAATGCATAGCGAAAAAACAATTATTAACGCGATATCGGCTTAATTAGAAATCGGTTGTAAATCACAAGAAATATATAGTCAAAAGTTTCTTATTAACTGCTTAATGCGCTCTTATTAATTTGTGAATTTGTACACAATTCATTTAGTTTCGGCGAGTTGCTTTATGAACCTCACTGGGTGAGAACCGACGATATGCCTAACACTTAGAGTACACTTAACGTTTCCATTTATTTTTATTCTGCCTGTTTAAAATTCACCATTTTCAAAGTAGAAACTCGGCAAACGAGACGCCAACGGGTCTCAAATATCGAAAGTTCGGAACGGGGTGCGCCCCCCCCCCCTCAAAACGGCGACGGTTTTTGTCTCCCGGCCGCGCTATAATTTTTAACGAAAATCCCTAAAGCTTTTCCTGCGGACAGAACTGATTGTCGGGGGGTGGAAAGTTGGGAAGCCGGTTGGCCAAACTGAAAAGAAATAATATTAATGAGGGGGCCCGAGTTGAAGGGGGCCACCGACATCAGATAGCGGCCCTCGTCTTCAGAGCGCCAACCTTCATTTTCTCTAAAAATATATCCCAACCGCCGTCGGCCTTCGCCCCGCAACTACGAATAACGTTTATAAATTGACCCGTATCGAAAATAAATACGTTGTAACAATCGACAGAAACACCACCAATTGACTGTACAATGCATCAAATCAATATTTGTCTACGTTCAATGGCCTCATTGAATCCGGGAATCGAACCTACACCAGACCGGAATTAAACACAATCAATACGAGAATTGATCAGAAGGCACGAGAAATATAATAACAAATGGATTTCGAACTATAAAAATAATATTTTCAGGATTGGCTGATACTAGGCGCGAATTATTATATGCCATCGTGCTACGATAGCTATCGATGGTGTATATATTTTTGATGTTAGATTGAGATGTTCTCGAGAGTCAGTAGTGTTCTCGGTTATTGATACACTTGGGCTACTTACGAATGTCGGCTGTCCGTTGAGCATCCTGTAAGCACTGTCACTACACTGTTACCGGGGCGAATTAAAGTCCCTGTTTTGGTTTTTTCGGACGGTCTGTCATTTCACCGACAACAACATCTGAACGTAAGGAAGTAAGACTTACCTGGAAATAGATAAAATATAAATTAGCTACATGGACAAATAGTAATATACATTGTAAATTAAACATTCTCAGAATCAAGAACATAAAGATCGTGAGTAGGGAAAAAGTGCTTAGTTCGATTGTGTGGGATACCCTAACGGTCAAAGAACAAAGACAGAATTCGCCTATTTAGTCTTTCTAGACCGGTTTCCGTTTTGCGCCATCGCCAGTAGAGTAGCACTCGACGACACTGCAGATGAGGTTTTTCATTGAAAATGATTCAATCAAAGATCGGAAAAAGAAATCAGCCAATCGTTGATATTCCAAAACTAAGGACCAGAAAGGTATCAGAAATGTATTCAATTATTGTTTAATTTTACATATAATATGCGTGTTTACATCAGCTCCGCGATAGACTCCATATAAATCAAACATTCGTAAAGTGAATATACGTGGGAAATGATTCTCTATAAGTTTCGAGAACAGTCGAGTTCCGCTGTACAATTTATTAAATTAATCCGGTATAATTGGGGCCAGGTGGTATAATTAATATTAATATTTATAAATCTTTAAATTTTTTTATTGTTATTGCCACGCCAAGGTGGGATATTATTACATCCCGTCATGCCATTTTGCGTTTAAGCAACACTTCCATTATAGCCGCAATTGAATAATCGATATTGGCTCGGTTCGAGAATTATATTAAAAGGTCCCAGGATCCGAACCGAATATACGGTTTGCTTCGGAATAATCGGTGATTAAAGAGAACTCGAGCTATTCTCAATTTATTATGGGGGTCGCCCGAATAATAAATAGTGATACTGCTGGAACGTCAATAGAACGGTTGGACCGACATAAAAACGCGGCGATAGATACATAAACTAAACGGCAATCCAGACCAGAACAGGGGGTGGAATTTCGCATAGCGTCATGTTGTCTGACACTATTTCATCTCGTTAACGACTGAAGACATTAATTTCCTGTTTTGGTTTATTCCAATTTCTGAGAAAGTTTTGCTCTCAATACTACTCTCAATATTTTCTTTTCACCTTTACTTCTGAACTATCTGCGCTGTACTCTTGTCTCGACAACAATTTTCTAGACACATCAAATTTTGAGGACTAAATGACTCGAAAAATACTGATTTAATGAGACAGGATCCTTAGCCTGCAGTAAACAAGCGGTTAATACAGTTTTTTCAGTTTAATCCCCTTTTAGGGTGGTAGCCTTTTGTGAAAGCCTTGCTCTCAATAGTGCCTGGCGATCGGTTCTTCAACCCTATATTCTGTATTCCCTGCGTTGAGAGATCCACCGATACGCGGATCGCTGGGAGAAAATCCATGTTACGACTGAAGAGGGCGGGAGGGCGAAACCGGTCTGGCAAAAGACCGGTCCAGCCAGTGAAGATCGCGAAGGTCGCAAGAACTTTCCGAAGCCTCGATAATACCCGAGACCGGCGCCGTGACACCTCGTGTCAAACGTCATGTGGGGCACGTAGGTCATTTTTTTCGAAGTGGAATGAAAAAGGGGATAAATTAAATTTTTGCCCTATTTCAATTCCGCCCGTGGGGGGTGGACAAACACTACAACACTATAACACACACAGGTGAGGGATTGGACACGAGATCCCCACGACCGGCAACGCCTCACGCTCTCTCACCCCAACCCCCACCCCCACCACTCGGCCCCTCAATTAAATGCAGTCTGCACGCGACACGTTTCAAATTTAAGTTTCGATCCCCCTTTTCGGCCAAGTTTAATTTAGACACTGATATCAGAGGAAGTTAGGGGAAAAAACAAGTACGCTCTATACGCAAACTACAAATATTTCGATAAAAATTAAAACGTTTTTCAGTAATAGTGGCGCTGTGTTACTCATAGAACGTATACCGACAAAATCTAACAAATGAAAAATTAATTTGTTTGTGTGTATCGGTCGTTTGTTATTTTTTATACCTAGTTTGCCAGGTATTTTTGTTTTATCTGGGATTCGGTATGTAGTTTTTGTATGCCATAGTCTTCGGGTAAGTTGTGTGTGTTGGGGTTACTATCGTTGCATTTGTCAATTGGTACAGTTTGGAGCCATTTAGTTCAGTTTTACTATCGTCCTGACTTAATGTAATAGTAACAAATTAAAGCGATAATTTGAAATATTACTGGGCTCATTTGAACACCCGAAAAACTCATAAAAACGAGAATGCGGAATTTCCCGTAGCCCATTAGTTCGTTACATTAAAAACAAGAAGTTAAACGGCCAGTCTGTTGTAATCATTGGGACGAAAATTTTTAACAACGTTAATAACCGCTTACACTTTATTGGTCATCCGGGGTGGCCATTACAGGGTGGAAGCCGTGTTTTGGGGCCCTTTGTACGCTCGTATAACTTTTTCGAGCCGTTTCACCCAATTATTCCGACTCTTCCGGGACCCATTTTCCAACCCCGTCGCGCATCTCACGGGGTTCCATCCGCGCCCACTTCCGATAACAATCCCCCCCCGCCCCGCCACCAGCAAAGTTTCGGACACGACACAACGCCTTCTTCAGCAATTAGCCAACCAACAGGATGCGAAATATTGCGGTATAAATTTGAAATACCAAGTTCGGTCCTAAGGTAGGACCCGCTACGGGGTTCATAATGCGGCATAGTGATGACTGCACACTAACCGCATTAAAATAACTTGTTTAACTAAATAAGATTCTGTTGATAGTAAGCAGTAAATAATATTGTCGGATTGTTCACGAGAAATAAAGTATATATACAATTCGTATATATTATGTAGTGCGATAAGTACTCGCGTTTTGTTTATCTCTCTATAAAAACACGGGCAATTATTTATTTAGTGTACAAGTAGTATAGCATTATTCCTCGAGAAGTAGCGCACTCATTTGAGAGCCCCGAATAGAGATAATCCCGGCAGAAAGTAATTATAACAAATTACGGTCAGACTCTTTAATAAAAGAAAAGAGAAACAGCCATTCGGGGGTAATTAATACGTCGGATAGTCGTAAAATGGAGAAGGGGGAGGGAGAGGGTTCGGTTGGTGGATATAACTAAGATGGATGCAAATGCATTTGCAAATAAATTGCTTTTTTAGACGCCCGTTTAACAAAAAAAAAAAATACCCCTCCGCATAAATAAATGGCGAACAGTAGAGCGTCCGCCCTCACATCCCTAATAAGACGGCTACAAACAAACCCATTCCGCGAAGGAACACCAAGATAAGAGAAATAAGAAATGGGCAACGAGTAAGGAGCAAAAGGGGAAATTTCGTAGGTTCCCCCCACCCCAAAGCGTACTTCCGTTCGAACTGTACAGTTCAGATTTGCATTATACGTGTGCGCATTGTACAAAAAATAGATGTAACTATTCGAAGGTGTATTTTACGACTGGCTCTTAATCAATTTTAATTAAGACTAAGATTTAGGTCGGGCGCTTACGATACTAAACCGACACGACCGGTACAGAATGCCGGATTGCCGACGCTGTGCGCCGTATTTTGCGATCTTCACAGTTTCAGAAGAAGCGTCTATCTATAAGATATATATAAAATTATATATTATATATATAATAATATATAATAATTATATATTATTATTATATATTATATATAAAATTCTCTTCTTACGGGGCTTGTATCACGGTTTAATTATTCGCTGATTTCCAATATATTTCTCACATGGAAAAACCTGCGCTGACGATGTATATTTTCCTGTATAGCGCTACGTTATTGTCCTGTATCTGTCTGGATTTCTGTGGCTAGTTTTAGTGTTTTTAATGACTGCATTTTTTCGTTATTTTAGAGTATTTTTTCCATTGTTTTGTTGGTTAGTTTTTCATTTCCTTTTCTTGTATTACACTTCGTTAATACACTTCGTCCAACTGTTACATCTGTTTTACAAGTCTCGAATTTAGAACTATTTCTTGTTGTCTAGTTAGTTGGAGGCTGCTTGTCCACGGTTCTATAGTGTTTCTTTTTGCGTTCTTACGCTTATCGTTTTTATTTCATCCCACCGTTTTGTCTCCTATTCCTTATTCTGAAATTCGCATTAAGGGTCTCACTTGGCTGTTTGTTCCAGCTCCAGCCCTTTACGTAACAAGACTAATCGTTCGCGAAGAAATAACTGAACTTCTTCAGCTGTTGGCCACGCCTTATTGGAAGGTCACAACTTCCCATTTTGCATTCTCTCAGCCTACTAACTACTAACTTTCATATCGGCGTCGGCCGAAGCTCCAGCCGAATTTATGACACGAAATGAATATTTAAACGGTCCAATTCAACAGATAAAAGTGTAAATCGCGGCGGCGGAGTGCGGCAAATTGGGAAAATTTTCCTATCGCCCGGGCCGAAGAGTGAAAGCCCCCGCTCCAGACCGAACTGTCTCAACTTGTTTAATTTCGCGTCGTCCCCAAGAACCAATCTGTCGGCCGGAACGAGAAATTTCCCCCACCGCGAATATAAATATGAAAAACTCCTTCCGACGGCGCCCGTGACCTTTTCCGGGCGCTCCCCGAATGTATATTTTACAGGGATAAATAGTTACCCAGATTGATTAATAGGCGATAGAATAAAAAGCCGGAGTTTATCGTAAAACCTAATTGGAGGGGCCGCGGTATTAACAGTGGAATAGAAATCTTTAAGAAAAAGTTGGCGTGTACTCGCATCACTTAACGTGGAAATAAAAATAATAATAATAATAACGCTTAATTTAAATTATTCTCGGTTCATTATACAAAGTTTACAATTAACGGGTACCAACACGAAAAGTTCCCGTAACGAATTTTCCTCAATTAAAAATTTCATTCATTTAATTATTTGTAATATTTGTATACAGCCGTTTTCTACGCGTTTTCAAAAATTTTGAATCTCTCTCTCTCTCTCTCTCTCTCTCTCTCTCTCTCTCTCTCTCTCTCTCTCTCTCTATATATATATATATATATATATATATATATATATATATATATATATATATATATATATATGTATGTATGTTTAAAACACTTAAATCGTTTTGGTGGTAATTTTCTAGAATTTCCTAGGAAATGTTTCATGTATAAGATAGCGACAGTACAGCCCAAAGGACAAAAAAGGATGCCTACACAGGTAGAATCTAGGATACGTTCTCGGAATTGTTATCATTCAGCGATTAAACCCTTTTTCTAGACCGTCATATAATAACGGGATAGAAATATATATAAGCCAAACGTTCTATAAATGTTGACTGACACGTAAATATTAATTACCCTTTTACAATTACCGAATTTCATCCGGGATAGTGACGCGGCGTGCATCGGCAGAAGGGATGATTGCGTAAACAAAAGGGGGGTGGAAGGGAGGGTCGGTGGGAGGTGGGAGACGACATACTCCAATATCCCCTCCCTTTTTATAAGGGCTCCGGCCCTTTATTGAGTTTGCCGGTAAACAAAGGACCGTCTCTCCGGGGGCCCGTGGGAGAGCGGTGACGAAGATGGAGAGCAGTGACGAAGATGGAGGGGGGCCCAACAAAATATTGGTTAAAGAAAGTGGGGTTGGTAGCTCTGCGCGTAAATATAGATTTCAATTCCACTTATCTCGTTCATTAGCCTTGTTTCGGTTGGAAATCCGAAACCGGTCTGGAGTAAAAAATTACGGTTTAGAATTTCAATGGCGGAGAAAAAGAAAAACCCGCGCCAACGGGATAAGGTTCTACTATAGAATGTGTCTTAAGTGAATAAAATAAAATATTATTAAAGTAACTGGTAATACGACTATCCTTTGAACTAGCATCCATGGCAGAATAAGGATTTTTTTCATTTACATTATTATTGACACAACGATTGAAGGGTTAGTTTTTTAACGAATATCATATACATGGGGGTTGGTTTCCAGTCTATCAGTTCTAGTCCAATCACAAGAATTCAGGACGATACCGTCTCGAACTGTGGGGTTCGACGAGATATTCTGGCGAAGTATTCACGGACGCAATTAGCCGCTGAAAAAGAAACGGGGCGAACGGAAGGGTGGAAAAAAGAAAGAGGGAGAAAATGAGGAAGGGGAGATAGACAGGAGGGCTGGCAAATGACTGACAAACGGCCAACGGCCCTCCATACCAACCAATATAAATAGGCATACCCCCAAAATAATACCACACCAATACCAAAATACCTTACAACAAGACCAATTGGCGTACAAACGCACTTTATTATAACATTCCTAACTATTCGAAGTATATAAACTTAAATATACAACTTACTATACAGCACTCGGGTGCTATCGGAAGTTCACCGAAGCACCGATTCCGTGTCATTATTCAGTGATCAAACCCTTTTTCGAGAAATTCCGGGATTTTTCCCGGTTTTAGGAAACCGCAACTCGGCCAACTCCACTGAAACTATCCCCCCAGAAGAGGACATCCGAAGGGACGTCGGAAAGGGTGAAACCCGTTCGAATTGGCCCGCTCAGGTGGTTTCCAAAAAAAGGGAAAAATGCAATAGTTATTTTTCCAAGCTTTGAAAAAGAAACTTTTCGGTGAAAATATTGGAAACTCGCTAGGACCAAGCGATAAATGGAAATTACGTTATTTTGTTTTTCAAAAAACCATTTTTTTACCATGCTTATCAAACCACCCTCCTATTACTATCTGAACTCCGCTCTTATACTCCCAGGTCGAGGGAACGCACAGAAACTTTAGTTTATCTAGACAGCTCGCGGGCACAGATTGGGCTAAGTGGGACACATCCCTAATTTCGGGTGGGCAAAAAAACTTTATTCGAAAACTCTATTCGTCTTCGGGGAAAATTGTCGTGAAAATTTCGGATTCACGGAGCCCCAGGGCACTTAGCATTTTATCTCACACCACGCCACTAAATTCTAGAGGGACGGGGGGGGGCCTGTGGCGAGAGAGGGTGAATTACTAGTACGTCGCCCGGTCGTAGATCATTGTTCAAGCCGTTTACCACTTTTAATTTCGCTCGCCTACGATAATTTGATTCGAAACCTGGGGGGGGGGAGGGGGGATGATGATATAGCGCCCTGTCCCTCTAAAACGGAATTCCCCTTTCCCGGGGGTGTTGGTTCCGTTCCAAGCTGCTCCGGCTCGTCGACTCCGCACAACGCCCTGTACGGTACCAAATTATACTTTTCGCCCGAAAAGTTTTAATTTGCATACAGTTTTCTTCCCTTTTCAACCCCCCGTACGGGCCGTCAGAATATAGTAGAACACGGGGCGAATTACAAAATTTACCTACAGCGAGCATGGTACTCTCAGAATAAATAAATGGGTTTAATATATTCTTAGTAAAAGACGATGTAGTCCGATAAAGTGTACGAAAAATTATTTATTTATTATAAAATCAGTTTTAATTGTAAGCCAATGTTTCAATTGTCGATATTACGTACATAAGGAAACATAAAGGTCGTCAATCATGTTATCACTGTATGGTTAATACGCTGGCGACATTCCCGAGACAATAATAATTGCAGATAAATATTAAAAATTGAGCTTAGGGGGTTTTATTAACTCGAAAAAATGTCACAACGGGGCAGTGCACTTAGCTACAACGTCGGGCTTCATTATTTACACATCCTTGTAGCATACACTCAAGTAGTTTCGCCCGCACCCCTATGTACTTATGTACTCCCCGCACGGCCATATGTATATATAATAAAAGAGAGTTTTCAGACAACCCTAGCCTCGTTCCTACCGTTTAGTTTCATTTTTAAAAACATATTCTGCAAGCACTCCTCCGTGTTATGTCGCAAGCGGGATGCTGTTGGCCGTATTTCACTTCGCAGTCTTCCTCCGTAAATTCACAGTCGGTTATTAACAGGTCCGGTGGATAGAAAGGGTATTTAATGTTTCACTCTAACAATATAAGAGGCCTTTAGGCCGTTGTGAGTCGGAAATCAATTTTAGGAGACAATGGCGGGCCCTTCTGGCTTTTGTCCAGCTACGGCCGGGTATAGACTAAAATAACACTTAAAGTTACCGGGGGTCGGTCTATGTTTCCTTGCGTCCATCCGCCGCTCATCTAGACGCCAGATGGAAAGAGGAGACATAACAGTGGCGTTCCATCTCTTAGGGGCCGGGTCTCATCTTTCCCCCGCCCCCGCCCCCCCCCCACCCACCACACGGCCAAAAGGGAAATAACTTCCAAAAGTTATTTCTGTCCCGAGAGCAAACATCAGAACCTTTTTGAAGTGTCTAGGTCCGTCCTCAAGGTAAGGAGAGAGAGAGAGAGAGAGAGAGAGAGAGGGGCCGCCTTAGCTGCGATGGCCCCTTTTTATACCCAACCCAGATATTAACATCGTCCGAATACTTTCTGTACTGTCGTTTATTTTCTACTCTACGGCCTCTCTGATAATAGACCTCTACTCTCTCTCTCTCTCTCCTCTATCCGTTCCCGCGAATCCCGCCGTCCCATTTCATTCCCCTCCGGTTAAGGAGCTTGTCCCGTTACCAGACAGGAACAGTTGTTCCGTCCGCGGACATTTTTACGAGACAAAAGGGGAAAAATATCAAAAATATTTGTTTCTTATCTTCGGGACGCTAATGGATCCGGGGCCACTTCTACCTTTTTTTGGGAGAATACTAGGAAACATTCGGTACTTGTCGGCGGTACAAAGATATTTTCTACCTTTGAATCGTAGCTATATAATAGTACTAACAAGCAGTAGTAATACTGCGGCAAGAAACTCCCGCAGGATACTGCGGGTCCTGAAGAGAATAACGTGGGGTCCTTTATATACCTGTAGGAGGGCTTTCAATCATCTCGGGATCACGACCTGTAGTATTACCCTATATCCCCTATTCCAGTTATTTTTGTTTTTCCGTATTGCGGACAATAAATAGATCCAATTTTCGTCTGTATTCGCCGTGACAGACAACGCCTGAGAAGGGCGAGAAGTAATGCTACAGGATATTAGCCCATCACGGGGACCTACAAAAATGGCCGAAAATATATTCACCCCCCAGAGATACAGATGACCGGATTATACAGAATGATACGGGCCGTTATGACGGTCAAGAAAATGTACGCATAATTCGGCCGTACCGATGACGTGAATTTATTCATATTTTCGACAAAGATTGTTTACAAGAGATTGAAACATGACCAGAATGTTGACCCGGGCCGAAAACGGTCTGTTTTATTCTATTTGCGCGTCGCGTGCACGCGCGTCTGTGCGCGCGCGTGCCGGCGTGTGGTTTGGCCGGCGTTGAAAAAGGCCCTTAAGGGCGGGAATTGGAAGAAAAACGTTGAAACGCGGGCAGCCGTTCGTGAAAAGCGCCCCCCCCTCCCACAGTCAATCAACAATGAATGAGAAAGGGAGGAAGTACATATATAGCAAAGGGGTCCATTGCATTATTCACCCCCAAGCGCCTTTCACACACACATCAAACTTATTTTCAACATATCAACTGCATAAAACTCATGTCAACTACGATATCTGGAACGAGGTTATCAAGAATATAAGTAAGTTTGTCGCTAATTTTATTCTTTCTACCAGATTGGCAGAGATATACCTATTTCTAGTTATCCTGTTAGCAGTTAACAGTTGCTTGCCTTATTGAATAATAAGTTTTAGTGGAGCAACAAAGAATTTGCTTTCAAAGTTAATCTGAATAGACATTGACTACAGATGCTTCGATGCAAAGTTTCCCCACAATATTTTCCTAAACTTGTAGTTGAATCAAGGCCCTAATCGCAGGGTATTATCGAATTCCCCTCTAATTACTCTATTTCTCTAAACCTTCTGTCATTTATGCAGAAAACTCGCCACATTGTATTTGAGTGTGGCTTTTAGTTGGGAAGCAGAAAACCGATTAGGATTTATTAGGGAAATATAGTGTTTTTTTTTCAAAACGTCGCGTGTGTCCTCATTTTATACGTTCGCCGGTAACATGACGCGACACGACCGAGACGTACAGGCCGTATATATATTCGAGAGAAATAAAACTCGCATTTCTAAAAATGCTGAAATTTACTTTCAGAGAAAATAAAATGTCTCCTCCGCGGCGATATATATATATATATGTATAAAAGGGATAGGGAAAGGATCCGGTATGGCGGGCATGAAACGGAAAGCTGTTCTCCCCGGGGAGCTGGCGCTGGGCCCTTATTCAAGAGTGGCCCCAACATACACATTCTCTCCCTTCACTCATACCGCCCGTCCTACAACTAATAATTTTCCTACAAGAGCAACTTCCGGACCAATCGCTTAATTTGATCAATACGAAATTCGTCTGCGCCAGCTCTTGTAACCAATTTTGAATATGTCTACCTGTATAGAAGTCAGAAGTTGAACAACATTGTGTAATTGTGAAACGTATCTGCCTTAGTAAACGTATTCAATGAGCCAAAAACGCTGTTTTTGAACAGTTTTTTTTCCCATTACCTGTCGGCTAATTTAAAACCAACATTCTACTCTTCAGGTAATCACGATTGAACATCAAGTTGATCGAGAGTGCGGCTAACAGTTTGGTTAGATTAGGTTATATAAAATGTAACAAATATTACATTTTTTTTATACAGGTTTGTGGGAAATCCCGGGTGCGTTAACCGTACATTTACCGAGAATCTTAACCGGATGTTTCATCGGCAAAATAACTACCGCCTTGTTTTTTCCACGACTAAATGGCAGAATGGCACTTATGGAGGAAATCCCTTCAGGTACTTACTGACGCTATCGAATCCACTATATATTCTCGGAATTAAAATTTGAACGCTCACCCCTACAATTACGATGGGAGAAGTCCCAAACTCTGAATGGTTCAAATTGGATTGAAAAACCCCCTCGTCCAGCATAACTTTGACCTCCTATTTCCCTAATATCGCGTCAGTATTTCGCCAATAGCATTGTTATTGTTTTCAGCACGTTGCAAAAGTACTGCGCTCAGTATATAGAAATTACGATGAAATAATCCTTCAAACACAAGTAACAAATAACACTAATCTTCCACCCCGTTACAGTCATACGGAGAACGATCGGAGAAACGTCTCAGATGCGCAACGAGCTGTGTTATTAGTAATAACACCGGCTAATGAGGACGACATTCCTTAAGGTGACTCAGAGAGACAGCCCTTAACCGTCTTAAGGCTTCATCAAACAAATATCTCCTAGGCGGCCAACGAAGTGCCATTTTGGTGAGAAGCATAAGGGTGGCTCCAGCTTAATAATTAATCACAAGAGAAACTGACACTAAAGATACGAACATTTCCGAACAGTAAGCCGTACATAAGGGTTGGGATATGGCAATAGTATTTTCAACATGTTGGGCACATGTGGTGTTCGTCGGTTCTCTGAGAAGCCAGCGAAGGGGGCAGAAGAGGAAATGGATAAGAGGAGAGGAAAGTTGGAGAAAGGCTAGGGGAACTTTAAAATACCAGTTCGACGGTCCAGAGTAACCCGCCTAGCCCAGCAGCCGCACAGAGTGACCTCATTCTTTGTTATAACACGGTTAAGACACGGATCGCTGAGTGCTCCTCTGCAGAGGCGAAGCTCCAGTACGCAGTACAGCGTACTGCGCCGTATTACAAGAAGAAAACCACCTCAGGCAGCCAACCGAGGGTTAATTTGAAATTTCTCCCGTTTTGTGTTTATAACGAGGCGCGACAAAAAGAAATGCTTTGAAAACTAGTTGGAGAAAAAAGGAAATGGAAGAGTTTTTGGATACTTTGGGAAACGAGGAAAAGTATCCCGAACCAAGGTAGAAACTAGGAGTAATAAGTCTGTAAGGACAGTCACCAGGTAGTATTCAGAGGAAAACATTCATTAAAACCTTATCAGTTACGAATACTACAGGGAGTATACCGATGAGAGATAGTTAAAATTCTGGAGAAACTTCACAAGTAATTCTAGTCGCTCTAAATCAGCCGATAATATTTAAACCAAACTTAGTTCTGGGAGGAGGAGAAACGGGGGAAAAAAAAACAACTTACAAGCTCGTTCCGGCATTTTTGACCTTGCCTTATGCTTTATTGGGCCCAGACTATAATCTCTAACCAATCTGACTCCGAATATAATTTCTGCCATCGCAATATGCTAATGTCCAACCTTTAAACTTTGGCCCTGTCCTCGTCACAGTTGTGTAATTACACAATTTATTCCGATATCGCGTTCCGCCCAAGAATTGGGCACGCTTTCCAATAATAAATTTAAGTGTTTTTTTTTCCTTTTCGAAAGGTGTCCCTCCCCCCCCCAATCGCCACAACACCCGGGCGCTCCCCGTGAAATTCGACCGAGATCGAAATTTAAATTTAGCAATACGGAAAAAAAAAAACTTTTAGCAAAACTGGACAATAATGCTGAGGCACGGCCTTCTAAACCGACGGTGATAAATAAAAACAATAAACTTCGTCTTCTTAGTTTAGAACAATAAGGTGAGGAAATAGCGTCGAGCTCGTCGTTATGCGATATAATTATTGCGCATAAACAATGAATTGGCTTTGGAAATTCGAAAATGTCGTACCTACAGCGTACTTTCTTTGCACTGTAACCAGTTTAATTCTAACCGATTGGCTTGAGGTCGGCAAGTAAACAAAGTGCGAAATTTGACTTTGAAAGTACATCCTCGTGGAGTTTCAGAACTGATGCCGATAGTCATCTCGGAATTAACAGGGGTGAGGGGGGGGGTGAGGGGGAGTTTACTTTCCGGGGTGTGTTTTACTTTTATCCGCCCGGCGTACTTTCGATACCAGGTTCGAAGCAGAGGACGATTTACGCGAGCCGAATGGGACGGGAAAAACAAAACTCGGAAAAATTCCGACCCAATCAACCTGATATAATTTCATTTCTGCTCTGAACTTTCGACAAAGTTTTTATCACTCGACAGTAATTCAGAAAACAGACAATTCTAGAATGACAATATTATTTTGTCCACAGTGGGAGTTAGTGGCACAACAGATGTTCTATTGACGGTAAATCGAAACTGAAGATCCAAGATAAGACCGGCGGACGAGTGGAGACTGAAGATTGCCGGAATGATGATATTTGAACTCCTCGAGGAGTTCTACCCGACGTAGTGCCACAAGTGCTTCATCCCCTGATCACTAGAAGTCGACCAAAGATCCCATAAACCAGTGCTCAGTCCGGCACTCGTCCGCCAGTTTTTCTCTTAACCTGTTTCTCAAGTGCCCAACTACAATCAAGTGCAGTACTTTGGACTACAATTGGGACGCAGGCATAACGCGCGTTAAAAACCGCGGGTGAAGTTCCTCCACAACAGATCTGATTTATTACTTGCGAACAAACTAATAATTCACAGCTAGGGTAAAACCCCCCAATTATCGCGTTCAGGGGTAGCCCAACTTCTGCTTCTAGTTTTGACCCATATTCCTAACCGACCAATCCGCACGACCCGAAAAGCCGAAATTCCAATATGCGTAAGAAATAATTACACTATTAGTTATAATAAAATAATGAATTATTAATAAACTGACTGGGAGCTTAATCCAGGAATCAGTCAGTTGGGGTAAAAAGTACAGTCTGTACAAAGACCAGAGTGCACAATAGAAACCTGTATAGTCCCTCTAGATTAGCCCCTGACCTAAGACCTCCGTTTTCCACCAAAGAACTATCCGAATATTAATTAAGCTAAATGAACTTTGAAAGGGGGGAGGGAGTGAATAATGTAATGTTTTGTTGTACCGACTACAGTAAAGTTGGAATACCTACAACGCGGCATTTATTTAATTCAACTACGTACGACCTGTTTCAATTGTCCAACACTACACGAACTAATAGGATTACCATAAATTAATAAATATATTTTACATATTTAGAAGAAAATTTGGCAATTTCTACTTGCATCACTATTATATTATCTAAACCGAACTAAGAGAACTTATAGAAAATTGTACGGAATCCTCAAGAAACTTAGTAATAAACATAATTGTGGATCGTCATTTGTGAGACTAAAAAAAAAAATGTAATTAAAGGAAATTCATTCCTCTCTGTTTACTCAGTACAGATATATTTAGGACGAGCCGGCCATTGATAACAGACTGCCACTTACCGGCGATTTTTCAAGAGGAAATCTCCACGGTTGTATTTCTTTTCTTTCATTTTTGTCTCCCGTTTAATTTGTTTCCGGGCTTGAATTAATTAATTCCTAATTAATTCGACTCCGGTCTCGAAAATAATTGAAGACATATTGCGGAACGGTATCAATTTTTAGAGACGATTCGAGTTTAAATTGTTTACAACTTTAAGAATTACCCGGACAGAGAGCTCGTCTGTACGCTTGGTTTTTTTCTGCTCGACAAATTGGGGTGTAAAAAGCATTTTTAAAATAACAAGGCGGTTAATAATAAATAATAAGGGCGCATAAATCATGTATCTGCTATGTTACTCCGGCGGATTGTCGGATACCTACGTATACTCTGCCATACGGCTAATACCTCCAACAACCACCAAAAACATTTATTACCTCTATTAAGTTTCATGTACGTAACTTTCGTTTCGTTAATACTCCACAGTAACGCGTGTAGTCCACCTTATTATTTCTAACCATAGGATCCATTTTAAAGTCCCATTCACTAATTAACAGCTTCCCGATATAAATCTCCGTCAAAAGACATAAAATATAATTTTAAAAAAATCATAGCCGTGATAGAATAAAAATAAAAGGACAACGGTACAAATAAGCTAATCCTGTAAGTACTTCCAACGCACTGTTACCCTGGTAGGGTTTTGACATTATATGTAATTTTCATTATATTATCATCGTTACCGAATATCGGTTCCCTACTTCCATCGACGTTTGATCAAGAGGAATTTTTTTATGATTATTCCCACGTTTCTGTACATGTTCTTCTTTAATAACTCGCCCATTGTTATTATATATCGCAACATTGTTTTCTCTGCAATTTCGACAGTGCGTTCATCGGAGTTTGTTATTTTCTCGGACAGGATTGTTTTCGTCGCTTTCTTATTGCCCTTTACCCGGCGACATTTCCCCGATAAACGTTTACCGGTTTGAACGGAAAAACGTCAGCAGGTGTTTCGGAAATCCGAGAACGCGCAAGAAGGAATTACAGCCTTCCGAATGACGGGCGGCCGGTCGAAGGCCCATTGGCTGCTGTACGTCTGTAATTGGGACCCCGATTAGTGTAACCGGAACAGTCGGAATCGGCGTGACGCAGTACGGCGAAAATACAAATAAAACCGACGTGGTCGTTGCGATAGATACGCGCGTTCCACTTTTTACAGTAGAAGGCGGTAAATAGCACAATAGATTTGGAACACGCGAGCATATTTAAGTCCATAAGCACGAAAATGGAGATCAAAACTGCAGTCCTTTGCCCTCACTCCAATTTAATAATCCTTTTGTATACCCCGTTCCAATATAAAAACGTCCATTATATATATATACATACATAAACGGCCATATTTTGAAATTCAAATTTCAACGAAAAAAGTCCCATCGACTTAATACGATCTAAAAAATAACAGCACCTATATAGCGCAACAAAATGTGAAATAAAATTTTATATACTGAAATAGGATATAAAAGGACTCCCCGAATATTTTATTAAAACATAATATTCAAAATTAATTACTTTAAAAACGTCGTATACGCAAATGTACCTTACAACTAACATCACTATTTGGGCACTGAAGAGCTAAATTACATCATCGCTAAATATTTAACTATAGTCAATCAGCAGTGTTACTGATGCCAGTGTTATATTGCAAACATATTGACGACGCAATGCTACTGACGTTGACGAGAAGCCAAAACCAGAATAAAGACATGAAACTCTGTTTCCGAATACTACTAACTCCCAATATTCCAAACCGGTTAAACATTTAGCCTATTTACTGCCAGTATTTAGTTCGTCTGCCAGTTCGACATAAACCATTCTACTGATTCCAATTGGCGTAAATAAAATTTCGTATTGTAATAGAATAGATTAGTTCCATACATTTTGAATAAATGGGGTGGTGGGTGTGAATCAGGACGCATTCCTGCCAGACCAATCTGAGCGCTGGGAAAAACAGAATTAACTAAATTAACTAAATTAATAATTGGACAAGGGACGCATTTTTGAATTCTCTAAAATAAAAAAAAAAAAATTATTCTTTCTTCATAAGTTAATTAAGCGATGTGAAAATTGTTCACTAAATATGTAATTACAACGAACAGCGTTTTTTCCTGTACAGGATTTCCTTGGACATTATTTACATTGTACATTACTTTCTTATACCGCGTGAATATAATAATTTAAACTTAAAACGGAGGAAGATTACCTGAATTGGAACACCGTTCGGTCGGAATTCGTTCCTTCCTGAAAAGTCATTTATCACACTGAGAGGCAATCCATCCAGCCGGCCCTTTAAAGAATTTCAACCTTTATCTATTACCGACAGCGTACAATAATACAATTACTTTAAGCGCGAATTGTACCGATACGAATACTAGCGATTTCGTTAGTGTTTCGATGGATCGAAGCACGGTGGTTGTTTGGAACCAGTTATGCCCATTAAAAATATCTTATTTCAACTCGTCAATTAAAACTTTACAGTCGAAAATATTATGGGAAATGACCAGTGCACTTAAAGTCCCGTTTTTCGTCCGCTATCTTGCCGTAAAAAAATTAAACAAATTTCAATTCCCTAATTAGCCATCATCCAAACCTTGAATATCGACATCCCAAACATTCCTTAGACTCCTGAAACGGACGCGATCTGAATATACCGAAAAATAGAAAAAACTTGCACAATTAGTGCAAGTAGAATTTTTTATATTTTGAGGCGAATATAATTTTCATGAGTATGATGCAAAACGTGGTGTTCATATACACCAGAACATACTGCAATTATTGTAGCGATTGATGTATAATAATCACAGGGATAAAAACCAACTGGTGGCATAAAACGTGTCGATACGGCATTTTAAAAGGGGGATTCGAAACGAATTTTGAATAGAAACAGTGAAAGAGATTCGCAATTCGTTGTCTGCAGTGTTGGATTGTCGCTTTAGTGACAACGCGCCGATCCCATATTCAGTCGTCTGTCCGACGAATTTGTAATTCAAATATCGTTGAAAATATAAATTATGCGCGGGTCCGCTAATGGCTATACATATTCCATACAGGTTGAACCCCCCGGCCAACACTTAAACGCGAATAATTGTCTGTCTCCCCCCCTCCCCGCCGCCCCCGCCGGCGCCAATTATTTCAGAAACCGAAACCCCGTACCGGCTTTAACGAATTCGCGATTTTAGAAGAACCGCGTCCCTTTCGATCGGAACGGGTCGTTACAATTTGGATGCTTAAAAAATAATTGATTGGACATAAAACCGAAGGAAATCCTAGAAAATCTTAATCAGAGTCCCGACTTCTATCACCGCGATCATTATTTATAGAATGACAATTTATATTTAAACGTCGGTTAGGTATTTTTATACCGTTTTGTGTATAGCGCAATGAGGCAATTATGCAACTGGTGGGACAAATTAAAATTTTTTTTTTGAAAGGTTTATTAGCGTCATCATTCGGTAAATTTGCCCACAATCTTTATCCCAGTCGGATTGATAACTGTTTTAATTTTAAATTTCTATTCCTCTCGTTCAATTAAGACTGAATATTGGACAATAGAAAATGTCTATTTTCGAAAGAAACTATAATTCAATAACTCTCAATGTGATCGTGGTTACATTTTATATCTTTCATCGACTTTCACCCTCCTTAAGAGTCCAATAATTTTCAATGTAGCCGCGGAAATAGGGCGCGCCTGTGAAACTCACGCAATCTGATAAATTCAACAAATTTTTCGATGATTCGAGTTCAGGAAAACTATTCGTTACTAATAAAAGAAAACAGTTCGTGATATAAACGAATATTTTCCTTCTAAAATTTTAAAATAATAATTCGAAATGATTATACATAATCATAATGGTCATTTTATCAATATCATAGAATCAATCTGGAAAACGCATAGGATTAATAAATAATTTTCTGGACAAATATGTGATATAGAGGTGAACACCGAGAACATACAGTTGTAGCTAAAAAAATCTTTGAAAGTTTATATTTACGAGTGATTAACATTAATTTTCGTATTTTTTTCTTCAACGTGTGTACGTATTTTTGATTCAATCTACATTCTACTTTCCATATGGCTCATTCGGATTTTATTTATCCGCATTTGATATTTACGATTCTGAATAATTTTTGGCCCTTCAGCTACCTAGTGAAGTCATCGTACCGTGGCTAAGTAGGAATGTTGAATTGTCCCCCCACTGTTTATTTATACGAGTCTACAATATACAACAACAATATTAGACAAAGAGTAGTTTCTTACGCTGTATATATCCCTTATCTGCCTAGCCTGGATGACAAAGGGAGGAGGGGAGGGGGGGGGGACTTATAATGTTTTTTCTCTCCCTATCCGGACGTTCTTCTATACTGTAGTATATAAACGGGGCTTGCGGTCGGGAACAAAGCAAAGCCTCATCTCCGCCTCTCTGGATATTGCCTCGGCCATCTGTTACAAATTCGATAAAAAAGAACAATTGCACGAACGGTGATGCTTTGTCCTTACTTCAGAATATGCCCACAATTGTCTCCAAAGCAGTGTACGGGAAGAGGGGGGGGGGGAGAAATCCCACCGAATCAACTATCTATTTATCTCTATCCCATGAGGCTCTCTCCACATTTCCAACACTATCGATAAGAAATTTCTAATATATATTAAGCCCTGTAGTAAAGCACTGCCCATCACACTTGAAACGCTATTAAATACTGAATATCTTTACTCGGTAATTATATCCTGTCAGTACTGACGTAGATTTTGAGAGCTGATTCCGTCAGCTAATAAATAAATAAATTGATTTCTCTTCCAACAAACAAAAATGTCCTGAGAAAGTGTGAACCGCATTGCAAGTGACTAAACCAAAGATGGAGCACTTTGTTGAAAATTACTGTACAGTTCAATTTTGTTTGGTTCAATCCCTCTCGCGGGTGCTGCTATCAAACACCGACTAGGGGGTCTAGTTCTTCAACGTTAAATTATGGACCGATAAAAATTAGTCGAAAGTTCATTCTACAGTTTGGATAGATTAATGAAATTTAAGTTGTACTTTGGTAATTGGCGCCGAGCAGCCGTTCGCCTAATTCAACAATACTGGGAAGGAAGTAAAGTCGGGTAATTAGGCTAGCTGCAGGTATTTAGTCGTGCTGCAGACGGCGGTGATGATTCATTTTCTGGAACATATTTCAGGGGATGGCGGTTGCCGGAGACAAACCCGCCTGCGTTATTGTACACTGTTAACTTTAAGTTAATTTGTGGTCTCGGTGTGCTCTCTCACCCTCCTCCTCCATCCCACCATCCCTCCATCCCTCATCCGGCTAATTGAGCCAGTTGTTGTGAATCCGGCCATTATGCCTGTGGCCGCCCTATCGACTGTCACCCCTCACCAACATCTGTCATCAATTATATCTGGACCGTAGCTGGGGGTTGTAAAATTAGCAGCCTCCTTAATATAAACGTATTTCGCGAAAGATCCAAAACGTTATTCAACGCTCAGATAATTCCATTCGATCGGGTAAATCCCGGGGACCGGGTGTTCCCCCACCGTCAGTAGACCTCGCGTACGCCTCCGGGTGCTTTTCTTGGAAACGACGATAAGAGTATCCCTAACGATGAAGAAATTAAACCACGATGAAGAAGAGGAAATCAGTCTAGAATTTAAGGTCGTCATGAAGTGTTGAAAACTGAATGAACTAAAATAAAACACTGCCTAAAAGCCTTGGACCGTGAATTCGATTCTCCTATTAATTATTATCATTAAAGAAACAGAATTTATTCGAGACAATTCATAGTTAATTATATAAAATATATTTCGTAATCACTGGCACTGACAATTCTGCACAGGGACGTAAATATTTATAACAGAACTCTATAAATTATTCTTACATTTAGAACCAATTCTTACGTAATAAAATTAGGCTCAGTTATCATTTAGGATTATCTAAGACATAATTTTATTCTTGGTTAATTGAAATATAAAATAATATTTTTCGTCTACTATAACAACGTTTGGATGGTACAACATTTAATTTAAAGATTTTGAGCCGGTATAAGCAGTCGACCTTATATTCTTTCTCTATCCCTTTAATAATCTAGAATATTACAATTACACTTTTATTGCGCGTTACATTAAAGAATGGAAGCCAATTATTCACTAAAATTTCTCCGACAGGAGCTATATATATATTCCGCCTTTTAAATATGGAAATAATCTACCGAGAGTACTTTCGCACTATTACACAATTTTTAATTAGCGAGTCCTGGAGAAATGTGTCTTTATTAGTTTCCCGACGCCCGTAAACAGCGTCGCGGAAATTGAAATATACATCCGCGAAAAACTAAATTAAACTTGAATTCCTACATAAATTATAATTATAATATTTCGCCGAATGTATACATGTAGTGCGCCGGTTCAATTCCCGGCGCTGAACGCGTCTATAGATTGAAAATTCCCGCACTGATAAGTAGCGTATCCCAAATAAATAACTCCAGAACGTGCTGCAGAATATAAATAAAGTAATGCTGGTTTTTCATACGACCGAATGAAGACAACTCATACATGCTACAAATCACGCGTAGATAAATATAAAAAATGAAAACGTTCATGGAACTCGCATCTAAGACTTTAAAGACGCCGACACGTTTTCATACACTTAACGGTAAGTGTCGAAAATTGGTGTAAATGCAAATAAGAGCCCGATATAAATGCGCTCGAGTGTTTTACGGCCGTAGTAATTTCGCCCGCCCCGCGCATTTTGCAAGTCGACTCTATCTGAAATTAAAATTCCCCGTCGGTAATTTTTCACGCTGCGATAAAACAGCGTACAAGCACCCCCCGCCCCCGCCCCCTCCTCCCACCCCGTGAACTTTGGCATTCGGCGGGAAAGTTTCATTCCGAAGAAAAGTCGAACGACTCGGCAAAATGAAAAGAAAAAAGAAGTAGAAAGATCAGATCCGTCAAAATGTTTTTCAGATATGATGTCTCCGGACCTAGAGATCTTCTTAGCCCTTAGACAATAATTGTTCTTGGGACAAAAGTGCCATCTTTGGGTATTCCTTTTATCATGAAATACATGCGAAAAAAAAGAAATAAGTACTTGTGCTTATAACATTCATGCTGAATGTACAAAATAAATAAAGGTTAAAAAAAAGTGGTTAAAATACTATGTTGGCTGTTAGAAATCCCTGAACATTCTGGTAAAAAAATATATAAGGGGTGCCTAATCCTGATATCAGGGTAAGAAACAAGAGAGAATTCTGTTTTCTATTTTCTTATCCGCTATTGAAAAATGGACAACGAGGAATATATCATTTTATTGCTGGTAATTAGGGGACAATTGAGTATAATGTCGAGGGTTGTTGTTGAAGAAGGGCAGGAGTAATGGGGGCGGGTTCGAAGAGGGGCTGAGAGATGTGTCCCGTTCACACGTCCAGATCCCATTAGGGGAAGGGGGGAAGGGGAAGGGGCTCCTTCCACCATCGGACCAATTTTTCTTTCCCACACTCCCGCACCCACCCACTTTCATCATATTTCCGTTTCTTCCACTTCTCGAGAAAAACGTCGAGCGGACCGTAAAGTGTGTAACGTTACACGCACCTCGTCTCGACTGGCGGGACGAGTTTCAAAGTGAAAACTGACACACTGAGTCAAAGTTAAATTTAGAAATTGGACGGTTGAAGTTTTTTTTATTGTACTAGATAGAATATAGGGCTAAAATTAAAAAAATAATGTTGTAAAAAAACACCCTCTCGTTGGGAACCGTTTTTCCCTGCGTTAAAAATAATATACAAGGGGCTTCATGATACCAGCCCGCAAACCTGACGAGCAATGAAGGTTTGCAGCGTCGTTGCGCCTTCTTTATTTTTATTTGTCGTTATTAAAATTTCATATACAACAGGACGGACACAAATAATATATAATCGGAGGGAATATTAAAGAATATAAAATACAAAGTTTTTTCGCTTTAATAATTTACGACGAATATTTCTTAAATCATTCTGTAAACGATACGTACGAATAAGTTGCACATTTTCAGGAATATTTAGAATATTCAATATATTTTCGAAATAATAAGTACCGGATAAAATTCTTTGTAGGGGCAAAACATACGTGGATGTAATAGAGGGTCGCGATTCTCTATCAATTTCTGTATAGCCTAATTATTACGGGAGCTTTAGTTAACCCTCTACGGGCCGAATTTGTATTTTAAATCCAAAAAATTGGGGGGAAATGAAAAATCAGCAATTATAAACCTATATATGCGAATGAAAAAAAATTGATATTGATATTGGTTGTCTTGACAACGTTATAGGATTAAAATTTATCAGCCATCTCACGAAAAAAGCTATAATTATTTGGTAAAATCTGGATAAATTGAAATGTGACCTGAAAGTTACACCGGCCCATAGAGGGTTAAGTGAAATTCACATAACTGTTATGTACTATGGTTGAATACAAACATTTTTCAGAAGAATATTATATCATTCCATAAACGATAGATGGGAATAAGTTACATCACTTTTTTCATGACGCGATAGAAACTGAAATATATTTTGGAAACGATAGGACGTAAAACTTCACTTCAAAAATATTTCGTATTCAGTTAGTTATCTACAGTCATTATTACTGGAGATTAGTTCACATATGTGTTGACGATGATGTTGGTTTTTCCGCGGACATATTTTAAATTTGGACAATTTGCACAAAAACGTCAATCTGTTGAACAGGAAACGTATAATAATTTCCGCTCTCGCATCTAATTAAAATTGTGTCCGGATGCCTGAAGAAAGTTCAGGCCGTGTGGACTCATGCCGGCGACTGTACCGCACGCATATACAAGTGCGGTATATATGAACGCGGCGGTATAAATACATCCCTGTGGTACGGCCGACCGAGGGGGACGTTCGCGTGTCAACTGTGTCTGTTCTCCGCGTGTTCGCCAAGTCGATATAAATCATGAGATAATTCAACCCCCCGCCCCCGCCCCCAGAGGCGGGGAGTATGCAACCGAGTACTAATGGAATGCTTTTGTCGTTGACTTATTACTCTGCGTTAGAGGGGTGCAACAGTGTACGCGCCCAGCCCATTTCACAATAACACAGCGGCCCGTACCACCAACGAACGCTGTACTCAAAAACCCGACGCCAGTTTAGAAATATCAAATTATTGATGTCCGAAATTTCGGCAAAGTTAGTAATTTAAGACTAATATCTAATGTAAGGAATTAAAAAACAATGTATTTATTTTACTAACATCTTCCATACGGCAAAAAGAAAGAGTAATTATTCGTTACACGAATATCAAAAAAAAAAAAGGTCAACCTCGCTTACAAGGCGACCAGTTTATTAGAGTCGAGGTATAATTTAATGCGGAGAAATTCGGTTCTTTCTTATTAAAATTTGGTAGAAAGTACGACCGGCCCCCGTAAATTAAGTTGGGGGTTGCAAGACTATTCATTATCGGCGGGGTGGGGGTGGGGGTTGTAAAACTGAAAATTTAAATGAGCGTACAATTTGGGGCTGTAAGACCTTGGTGTGGGGTGGGAGGTGGGGGAATCTCGGTGATTTGGGACGAGTGGTAAATGAGGGAGAGAGAGAGAGGAGAGAGGGAGGGAGGGAGGGATGGAGCGTGTCCGAAACGTTTCTACAGGACGGCCATTTGGTATTCAAATGACCGGTCAAGGATTGAAGCGGGCTGCCAAATATTTAAACGGGGGCTCCTCCTCCTCCTGCCCCCTTCTTTCCAGATATATTGCATCCCCAGTGTAATGGGGGGGGGGCGAGCATTAAACCCAACACAGATTTAGGACCCCCCCCATCATCTCCGATTGCATTTTATGTCCTAATATCACTACGGTATTTCTCGTCATCGCATTTATCGTCCTGGTAATTGTTCAAAGCTACCGATCCAATAGGCAACAATATAGAATAGAAATTAAAATTTTACAGTTTACATGTTTCACAGTATTTATTAAAAACGTTTAGCATTTCCTTTTTTGAATTTGAATTGTGTTCAACGGGTATTTTAAAAGTTATTTCGCTAGGAAAAATTAAAATACCCGCAATTTTCACCCTTTACACAGCTCATGCGGCTAGCGACGGTCAAAAAATTAAGCACAAAAAATAAAGTATTTCGGAATAACACTAGCCAGAAGGGTAGACCTTCACCGCACAATGCTTGCAATACGGTAAACAGGGCTTCAAGTTGCCACTAACCGTCGGTAAACAAAAATTCTCTACTGCGCATTGAAAACGAAATTCCGATTTACAAATCATGCGTTGCAATTGACTTTATGCACAGAGCTATAAATATATAACTGATATATACATAAATAATATATAATATCTGGATTCGATCCGGATTCGAGTCCGGGTGGTGAAATTTCGTTCGATTGAAAATTCAACCGAATACCTACAAACCGTTCAAAATAACCGAGTAATACTCTTCACCATTATAAAGTCATTAGCCGATAAATACGGGCCGCTTTAAGTTACGGCGCCGGTACTAAAATGTCCCGAGGGCTGTAATGCCCACCGAACTTGTGCGATATAAGCTTAGTTTTAACGAATCTATTTCGGGATTTAAGTTATCGCTCGAACTAGGTACAAAGGGAATTGTACAAGTGAGGTTCCACTGGCGGGAAAAGCGAATAGGGTCGAATTGCACCCCCGGGGTAAGCCTTCCGACTTGCCTCTCGGACAGTGTACTCCGGACGCCTCGTAAATCGCGAGCCCTCCTTTGTACCGGTCAGAACGGCGTCGACAAAAGCCCTATCCCTATCCTAGATTGCAATTTCTTCAACACGAGGTCCAATAATTGCCGGTACAACATTCCGAGGACTAATCCGTGACAATAGGTCCCACTATCCAAGACTAAAATCCCTTTAAAATAACGACAAATAATCGTCGGGTGATTTAAATTTGTAATTGTATACTACGTCCATAAGATTTTGATTATAGAACTATAATCAATGCCTTCCGATGGCCACCTGATCTTCCCCTTGTTCAGTAAAAATAATCTAGGAATTTAACTATTTAAGGAAGCATTTTACGATATCAATTACAGATACTTGTCATCAATTTCAGTCGTTAACGAAGAGACTGTACGGTACTTTTCAGCCGAATTATGGCGAGTATTACACCAAATCGGACGGCAAGAGTAGTCAAAGTCGTCAACAGAGTTACCTCGAATTTTTAAAAGTGAGAGAAGAACAAACGGTAATTCGCCGCCGACTGTTTACATTCTGTGTAATCCTGGCCGTGTTTAAAACGCCCGTTGAAATGTCTCGTTACTGCAGTCGAAGGGAGATATCGGGACTTCGAGTATTTCAGACTTAACCCCCCCCCCCCCCCCCTGAGAGATGAACGCATTCAACCACCACCCCCCAAGGCGGGAGTCCGTGATTACTTCCCGACTTAAAGCCGACAATTAAGACGAGTAGAGCAATTTCGGCGCGCTGCTATTCCTCGACATTTCCGACCGGTAAACGCTTCAATGGCGTTTAAGCTGCGGGGGGGGGGCAAAGTGCGGGCAGGACTTCGCGCTCAGTCTCGTTTTACAACTCGGTCCAAAAACAGTTTATTCCAGGCTAATTGACAAATGGACAACAATGAATACGAAAACAACGCAATGCCGGCAATCTATATTAGTGGTTTATTACATGTTCATAATAGTAGAAAATTGGGGTCATTTTTAAAAAATGCAATTCTCCTACAAAGAATGTATATTTTTCACCGCGAAAGACAGAAATAGACAGAAATCAGTTCGACTATTTTTTCTTCCCTTCATTACTTTGCCATACTCGATCTAGGACAGTACTGTCCAAGTTCAAGGGCAGTAAAAATTTCACCAACGAAAAATTTGCATTAACTAGTTGAAAGTCCAGAAAATGGTAAAATAAAAAATCATTACTTTGTCTTTTAAATACACCCGTTTTATAAACATCCACTACTAGTTTAATAGAATGGCCTAGGACATTGTATTATTATCTAAATAGTGCACTGAATAAATGC
The DNA here is from genome assembly GCA_019843655.1 of Lethocerus indicus. Classification (NCBI taxonomy): domain Eukaryota; kingdom Metazoa; phylum Arthropoda; class Insecta; order Hemiptera; family Belostomatidae; genus Lethocerus; species Lethocerus indicus. The sequence goes on along the minus strand of JACDQD010000008.1, from coordinate 27,699,619 downwards.
AATACTGCCCTAATACACGACTTAATGTCTGAAAGTGATGTAGGGGCCCCCGTTTTGATCTAAACGCGACCCCCGTAAGGATAGACAGAGGGAGGGGGTGGGGTGGGGGGCGCAGAGCTGAATTGATGATTGCCGCCTAATGGGCTCCGACCCATGGGCCCCCCCCCGTCCTTTTATCAGCACCAAACACGTTTGGGGGGGGGGTCACAGAAACGTCGGTCGGATTCGCGGCCTGAAACGGGCCTCAAATCGCATTAAAACGTCATCATTCCAAGGGAAGAAAACTACCCTTAAGTCACTTCTGAGAACGCCCTAAAAGTATATCAAAGTAATGTAAATTTCGACTTGGTTTAATGAATTTTAATTTCGAACTCCTACCCGATGTCCTCTCTAGTCCTCAGAACATTTAAACTAATTGACGCTTTTAAACACTTTTGCCATACTTTAAGATAGAATATTAAATAAATAAATAGTAAAAAGTCTGGGCTAAATATGAATAATGACAATTCACGAACTGGACGGCTTTTAAAACCGCTTTTTTCCAGTCCAACAATCAGGCCCTGAGAAACTGAAACCGTCCGAGTCACCTTTGGCCTTCATCTAAAACTTACAGCGGAACCGATATTGTTATTTTCAACTCTATTCCTCATAAATATTATATATTAATATTAATAAAAATTCACGAACCATGCGAGAGATAATACCGAATTTTCGTCGGTTAGTTTGACAGATATTTTTTTATGGACACTGAGGCTGACGATAATATTAATAACTCTCAAAGAATACGCTATATATTTTTTTTCTTTGAAGTTTAACGAACATTGCTGATAGTCCATGGAAAATAATTTCAAATTGAAGATTAAATTAAATTATATCCTTATCAAATAGGTCCTACTACTGTGCAATTTTATTTATCCGTACTACAGGATAGAAATAATGCTTCAATATTACATTATGAATATACAGGACAACTACCAACGTGTCTTTCTCTCAAGATTGTAATTTATAAACACTGGAACTAATATCAATACAAAAACTAATATTTTACGTCGCCAAAGTTCTTATTTCGCGACAAGAATTGAATCAGCGGCGGTCGGCCCAACCCTTGGGGATGAAAAAAAGTTAATTCTTGGCCCTAAGGCTTAATATTTAATGCCGGTTAGTAGCCGCTTTCAGACAACAGACCCCACTCCCCATCCCCTGCCATCCCACCCACAACCCCCGCACCCTTTTCTTCCGGCTTGCATTTCGAAACAATCTGTAGGATTAGAGTTTCTATAACTTTCTTAGAGATTACACACAGAACAAACAAAGAGTCGTGGAAGAGGATGAGGTGGAGGAGAATGGAATGGGGGAAGTGGGAGGCGAAGGAAATTGGCGGGGAAGGATTATTAACGATATACAGAATAAAGTTTCCTAAGTACATTTTCCCCTTACACATTGTTCCCCGTCGTCTTATTGCAAAATCTGACTCCGGGCTGACTTTCTATTCAAATGGAAGAAATGGCTTTTCAAAAGATGGCCCCCCCACCCCACGACCCGCCGTTGAACGTAAACTAAAAGTAAGCTTTTCTTTTCGCAATTCTCTTAATCCAAAGCGACTGGAATTACAATATACCAAGGGGGCGAAGAAAATATTGTAATAACAATATATATATCGGAATGTTCAGCCCTACTCACAAACACTGCCATGTCGTACGAGCCGGCTCTATGTAAATTCTGGCGTCCGCAAATTTATGAATATATGAATTTTCGAGCATGCTCTCAAGGATATACGCGAGATTTATACGACGCATTTATGCCCCGTGTCAGTTCACTGCGACTCGAACCTTGTAAACTGAAATCACTTTCGCAACGAGGAAAATGGGCCCGTATTTTGGAATACGCGATTTATGCTATGCGGAAAATTACACAGTGTTTACATAACAAATATTTATGCGATACCTGTTGGGTGATTCGTTTTAAATACAGTCTCGACATCTTTAGCAGGGTACAGTCAGTACGTTAATTAAGGCCCTTCAGAATTTCGGTTAACGGTGGAACACGTTACTGTTACTGTCAGGAATGCGTCACAAATGTAAAGAAAAATTGTCAGTAAACTGATGAGCAGTAGCGAAGCGACAGTACATACAAAATGCTACTTGAGATGGCGTGAAACGAAACCTGTCTAGTATTTGAACAGAGTTGCGAGTGGAGATACAAGAACGATAAAAATATATATAATTTAATCGTGGTTAGATAAAAAAAAATTGTCAGAGGTACTAATACTGAAAAAAATTCAGTGGTAATAAAAATGTCACCGTTATGGAAATTTTTGATAACCTTATTACGATTATGAATAATGATTCAACTTACCCAATATAGGACAGGGGTAATTTTTTTGAAAAATAAATCGACTATGAAAACTAAAAATTAGCGAAATAATTTTGTTCAGTATACAAAATAAGATTGAGGTCATTACAGCGCCCTGATCGTGAAATCTTATTTTTAAATAATCGGACGTTTCTCATCAATATGATATTAGATACGAGGATTTGATATTGTAGCGAGTGATGAGAGTAAGTGGGCCGCTCGTAACTATTGGCAACGGGGAACTGGGTCGCAGGTGACCACCACTGTTGAAGCATCACAGTCACGAAACTGAACACCATTTAGCTCGAGTTTCACCGACAAATTACGTATAATGTTTCAATCTAGCGTAGACGAAGGCGATCGGTTCACTTCAAGTATAGCCAATACAAATTTGTATAAGCCCGAATAACCATTACCCGTATTTAATTCGAGGAAATGTTTCAATCGTTTTTCTTTGGATAGAAACACTGCGCAATCAGTGCACGGATCAATTTATCGACATCTATTTCGATACGCGGTATTCGTCAAATTTTCTCACTGCAAACGGACGTAGTGTACTCCGATTAATCGTGATCCGGGAGAGAGAGAGAGATGTTTTCCAATGGACTTTTAGAAGAACCACAATGGAGTTTCGGTTATCCGTTTAACCCTTCGACGAGAGAGACCGGCAAGGGGCGGCTACCTCACTGCCGAGTACAAAGGGCCGTACAACTTCCCCCACCCCACACCACCCCCGTTGAGTAGTTTCTATTGAAAAATCGGCTGAACGGAGTGTACTCAATTGAAACGGAGGTAGTTCTTAAATATAGTCGAGATTCCATTATTGTTCTGGGTATCAATGGAAAACGCGTTCGACCGTAAGGATCGTCGGCCCGTTATCAATAACGTTGAAACAGATCTAGTGATAGCGGCTCCGGTTCCGGCAGGAAGAAAACAAACATGATACCGGACATCACTGGCCGATTAAATATAGTTTATCATTTATCAAAAAAATTATTCTACAGGGAATTAGGCGAATTAAAACCGTCTTTATCCGTATTTTGGAGCTAGTTCTAAACACCGGAATAAAGGTAGTGTTTAGAAAGTAGTTAAGACCCCTTAAAGGGCTCCGGTTATATACCGCAACTAGTGCGGTTTCTAGCAGGAGGATATCGGGAAAGTCCCCCATTAGAGAGAGACGGTTAGTGTTTTTAAATTGGCCGAACTGAAATAAATTCCAAAATCCGACCGCTAGCGCCATTCGTAACCGTGGCAAATGGCGCCAGAGATTAAAATAGACGGGGTGGCCGGCCTATCGGCCCAATACGCGCAATGTGCTAATTTACCGACGGAATGCCTTTACCGCTTATCAAGTGGGTCGTTTTCTCGATACACTACAGCGTAGAATGAGTATACTGAAAATGAGTTTTCAATAAGCGTTCAACCGCCCGAACTCGCATTTAAAAACACGATGGCCGCGAAACACTGAGAAACTCTGTTGTAACGGAATAAAAAAATTGAAGGCGAACGGTGGGAGATCGGCTGTGTGTAAAGGTATTTTATAGAAGAAGGTTGTGTTGCCTACCTTAGCAGGAATAAAGCTAGTGTCTACAAAGAAGACTAGCATGGACTAGCGCCGCTGTACCGCTGTAACATGTCGGATAGGGAGACACTCGTGGGGTGCTCTGGGGGCCGACTCGACGGGACGACTGTGGGGTCTTGTTCACTTTTAGCTTCGGGCAAGAAGAAGAAGAAGAAGAAGAAGTAGTAGAAGAGGAAGAAGAATGATAATAATAAGAAGGCGTCTAAGGTAGCCGTAGGTGGTGGTGGTGGTGGTGCGGTGTGGGTTGGCTAGTGGGGGGAGGTGTTAGGCCGGGGCCTGGGCCTGGGCCTGGGCCCGCCGGCCCACCCGCCCGACCACTCCATACACCTCCAGCGGGCACACCACCTGCCTACCGCCTCCTTCCTCCTACCGCCACCGGCGCTGGCTAGTCCCTCCTCCGCCTCCCCCCACCCGGCCCTACAGGTAGGGTAAGATCAGAGAGAGTTCTACTCCCGGCACCCGCTCTACACACACTCTACCTCTCCCTCTCACGCTCTCTCTCTCTCTCTCTCTCTCTCCCACTCTCTCGCTCTCTATCTATCTCACGCTCGCTCTGCGTCTCGCGTTCACCGTGCTCGTGCCGATGCTCGACTGGGGCCGCCTCTGTCCCGACTCCCACCCGCCCGATCGCACAGCCCCCCACTGCGCATGCACCGACACAATCCCCACCACCACCACCACCCGTAGTCAAACCCGGATTTTAGAGCATTTTTTTTTCTAATTTACGATTATTATGAGGAGTTCGGAGACACAAGTGTGGCGACGAGGAATCCCGAAGATACCGGACGAAGATTGGCTCTTATCGCGTCAGTTACGGACGCTCGCCATCTTCGGTGAGTCGGTCGTACTGTCCGTAAATTAGCGGACGTAAAATACCCGGCGAATCGATGGGACGCGATATTTTAACAAAAAAAAAAGCGAAAATGAAGAACACGAAATTCGAGCTTATCGACGACAATAAGAAAAACACCGAAAGGACCCCAACAATCGAGGATCAAATCTAACGAATTATCATATATTTTTTAAAAAACGTCAATTTTTTTTTTGTTTCGAGCCTATTGCGGCACGAATAGTAATAATTTTATCCATAAATTGAAACGAATGTATTCCTGTCTACCTCATATCCGGCCAACCGTACTGGTTTATGTAACACGCACTCTGAAAATCTGTGTTATATAAACCGGCTATTTCCGCGCCGTCCGACCATTACGTACGGATATAGACAATTTGCGTCAATAACGTTCGCTCCGTCCGCACGCGTTATTGCAGATCTTAAATCCGAAGAAAGTGCTGACCCTCGGGAAAGAGTTTTATGTTTTTCGTCCGATTTTCTCCTAGGCCCGACTTTACGCTCAGTTAAGAGCCAATATAAAACTCCGGCCAGTGGGTTATAAACACAGAACTGAGCGGTAAGCAAATACCCGCCGATAATCGAAGGTGATCTCGTAATATAACATAATACCGCCCTTCGAAATAACATCACCGGTAACGAGAATTGAAGTAGAATTTAAAATCCGCCTCAATAAATCGGGGCAATGAAGGCAGCTTAAAACATTTCTTTGGATGAAAGTTAAAATGGATTATTTGAAAAAATATTCCTACAAGCGACAGATATAAATGATTAAACGGTTGTCTAATTGGTTTGGCTATAATTTGGAAAATCTCAAAATACGGCGCACGGCATCTGCAAACCGGCACAACGCACCGGTCGTGAGGGTCTAGTATCGTAAGCGCCCGATATAGATCTTAATGTCGGGTCGACTCGGCTATTACAGTAATTTTTTACAGTAGTTTTATTAAAAAGGCGTCGAATTCGTGACGAAACAGACGTACAGTAACAGATTTAATTCAATAACCTGGCCCGCAATTAGATTACATGTTTACATCCGAAAATTTAACCGAGGAACCAGGTGGACAGGTGTAATGTCGAGGTTTATCCGATGAAATTCATCGGCAATTTATATTTTCATTTTATCTGATCACCACAGGGCGAAATGACGGGGAAATTTGACCCGTTTGTGGAAAGTGGGACAGAATTTGACAAGTTGTAATTTGATTTTCGTCGAGGGAAAAGGGCGGCCGGACACGAATGACTCGGGGAAAATTCACTCGGCGTCGTGAATTTTTTCCCCCACCCCGAACAAAAACGGTGAATGAAGCCGTCGGATTTATTGAACCTCCCGGCTCTATTGGATGTTGGGGGCGGGGGGGGTTGATGTTGTATGCGGTCGAGTCCGAACCGGCTGTGCAACGGCCACCGTTAATGGCGTTTTCCATCGTTTGAACAAATACAAATCTTTCATCCCCCTCTCGCTCCTCTCGCCCCCCCACCCCGAAGGGCCACACGAAGAGATAAATTGGGGCATTATGCGGAAGCGCTCCAACGCAGAAGCACACACATACAGAGGCTGGCTATCAATCACATCCGATGCCTTCACCCTCCCCCATCAACCATTCTTGTGATACTTCATCCCCTTCAACAATCTCACAACGCTGATAATATCCGTCTTAAATTTAAAAATAAATATAATTGGATCGTTCCGAAAACTCGTGTAGTTGTGTAATTTTTAAACGATACATGAACGAAGATTTCCGCGGACAAAATTTGAATTATCACTAACTTCCGGCGGAATCGCGTTTGAACTATTCCGGTGATCGAAAATCACCTGAGATGGCTCTATCGGAAGATTAGGTAGAGATAATTATGAGAGACATACTGTTTGAATTGGAAAGAAATCAAATTTACTGAAACGGTAAACTCGCTTTACCGCTCGGTTTACTCCTGTAATGCAGTCATTACAGGACTTAAATTGAATTATTCATTCCATCCATAACGCATCATATGGTCTTATCTACCACTTAAACCAATTATGATTGGGACGATTTTACAATGTATTTTTCCGATAAAAACACCGCGTTTCTCTGTTGCATAATCCTGATTTTCTTCCGATACGACTAACTTGTGGACTATTATAATATGGCACGATTTAAAATAAAAATATTTTAACTAACATTTTTCTTACGAGACAGATTTTCCCAAGTTTTAAACAGATAGAATGTATCTTGACAATATAAATTTCAGTTGGATTCAATCGGATAAATTCGACACTCGACCCGTCATCGGCGGCCCGGTTATTCGGCGGTGTAATTGCCAGTCGTAAAAGCGTAAATCTAATTACCCCGTTATTTGAATTAATTGGAATAATGTCGTTTACACTGAAATTAATACATCGCAACTGTGTTCTCTACACGTGGGCGGGTTGAGAATTATTTCATAGCATCATAATTTGTGTCGAATTTGATACCAGAGGAAAATATGATGTTTCCAAATTGTAAATGACGGCAAAATTTACACATTTTATAATAAATCTGTATGAATATTATATTATATTTCAATACATATTATTATATAGGTTTATTTCAAGTCGGATTCATTTCGGACGTGTCCGCTTACAGCGCTCGAATCTCCGAGAGGATATTTTTAACTGTTTGAGGTCATGAGGTTTAAATGAGCGGATTTCTATCGCTCATATCCCAATATATATATATATTGTTTCGATGCGTAAATAATTTATACTTAATAAAGGTCTATATCGCTCAAATATCGATAAGCCAAAAAGACTTAAATGAACCAATCAAATGCGTACAACGATAAAGAAAACGAGCCTATATAGGGGCCTATATTATATATTTTAATACCTTGCGAAAACGAATATTTTGGGGTAATTTTAATAAGAAAATTGACTCTGATAGCCTTTAAAGTCGGCAATTATCAACTGCTGGGTCCTACCGTCCCCGCCGTTTTTATTAATCCAATTAGCCAACCGACTGAAACCCTTCTTGTCCCCCTTCCATCCCTGTCTCAGGTTACAACATTGGAACCTTACCGGGAATTGGTCTCGAACGTATATTTGCAAATCGTTGGATCCAATACTGGAATTGTACCGAATTCCCCTACAGTTCGTACTTCATTAGAAAATTCATAATATAAAATATTTCAATCACTTAACTCGTTCAGTGTTTGGAATTTCCTCGTAATACTTCTCTGTGAATTAACGTTAGTCCGTCCTATTAGTCGGCAAAAACTTTTGGTAGCATCAATCCTGAATGTAAGGAAAATGCCATAAAAATTGGTACTAACTTTTATTTTTTGTTCAAAATTCAAAATAATGATCTGTTAGTAGATATTGAAACAATTATAATTTCATAAACTTTAAGAGCTGCATTTGACACGATCCCGCCCAGTTATAATCGGGCAACTCGGAGGTACCGCAATAATTATTTTCTTTACTGAATAAATCTATAATATTGTACTAGTTCGGAATTTAGGTTTGAATTGTGGGCCGACTGTGAATCCTTAGCGTGGCACGATATTACCTTGACATAGCCCGTTGTTCCCATTGACCTTACGCAATACGACCTTATAGGGGTTCTTTCATCTCCCCCGCCCGACACACAAACCTCCAACAAAACCGAAATTCTCTCATTATTAAATACAATTTTTATTTTTCCAAATGATAGTATAATCCATTTTCCAGATGACTCGGGCTTAAGACCGGATCGATAAAATGATACTAAACCGTTATATCGTATTACAATTATTAAGGAACGACAGCATTGTTTTATTATCAGTCAAAGTAGATAATTCCTACAAGCGCGTACTGTGTGAGCAATATGGGTACAGGGATAGTAGGTAATTAAAGTAATCTGCTATGCGGAAATGAATAAAGTTATTCCGAACGGCTCGAGTATATAACCAATATAAATTATAACGAAATATCGATTATTGCAAATTTTTTTCTTATTATATGCTGATTGGATGCAGATGAAATTCGTGTATACGCCGGCACCCTTCCGTTATGGGACAACAAACTGAAAAGTTATTTTTCAATTTGCCCGCCGAATTTGCATAATAAACCCTTACCCCGGTGAGCCTGCACTGAATTAAATAAACCGAAGCCGTGTAGTCCTTAAAGGATCCGTCGGAGGATCCTTAAAGTCACCGCATTGCAGTTTTGACCCTGTCACGCGTGGAATCCCCATATCCGACTCAAAAGAATCGACTTAAACAGAAAATTTGGACTCTTAAGGCCATTACTACAACGCACATCAAAGTAACAAACTGACAATATACAAAGCGATACTTAAACCGACACGGACTTACTGTATAGAGCTATGGGGTTCCACAAAGACATCCGACATCGCTCGCATCCAGAGATTTTAGTCAAAAGTCCTTCGTACCGTCCTTAATGCTCCTCGGTATGTTTCTAACCGCACAATCCAACACACAACATGACCTCAACATACCGACAGTCGACGAAGTCGCAAAATCCCGGTTCCTGAACTTCACGTTCATTGGGTGGTTTCTTTATCGAGACAAACACGTGAAAAATATACATGTATCAATTGTACTTATCACTGTAAAGTTGATTGTGCAAAATAAAAAAGTTAAAATAAAAAAAAACAACCCTGCCAAAATGATAACGATGCGTGCCTACGTTTTTAGGTTTACGTGATCTACAACATATTATGATCTTTCTGTCCGTTAATGATCGCAACGAAGTATGTCAGTCCATGAAATAGTTCAATTAACGGACTTCATTCTTCGAAATATCATATAAATGACAATTTCTTGTACACGTTTTTCTAGTAATCTCCCTTGTAAGATTTTATATCGGTATGCGGGTAAATGATGATGAATTATAAATCGCTTAAAACAATAATAAACCTACAGCGAATAGGAAGGTGACAAACTAATTGGTTATTGCAAACTGCAACAAAGTCTCGTCTTGTCCCCGTTTCAAATCACGCGAATATTTAAAATTTAAAATACACGTTAAAACAGTACCAAATTAATTATTAACTAGATGTTAATTGGTGTTTCACTCGATGTGTCCAGGCTCAGTATTTTACTGTGCGTTATGTATAGAAATAAATTCAGCGTATTGCGTATCAGAGTTGTCAAATTTGCAGGGGAATTTGAAAGAAAATTCGGACCCGGTCAGCGATTTCGGCCGACCCCAATCGCCGGTGACTTCGGTACCAGCCCTTCGGACACTGCTTTACCCCGAACCCGCTCTCAACCCTGTCTCGTGTCTCATTCAGCCACTTGCATTCGGAGCGGAATCCTTTTATATACGCTCACTTAAGACGGCAAGCAGTGTCGTTAAGGGACTGACTACCTGGCTGAATTCTAATTAGATTACCGGAGAGTTTACGACCTCTCGTCCGTGATCAATTCATATTATTATCTCGTGGAGGAAAATCCGCTATTCGTCCCGGCCATTTTAAACTAAACAGTATTTGTCATTAGGGACCTCTGCACTAATACTTAAACACAATTTTTCTGTTCAAATGGAGGTTTGAACGTTATAAGACTGTTGAAACAATAAACAAGTTTCACTCTTTCCAGTGTCTACTGCGACCAAATAGCTAAATTGGTGTCTAGATGGGAGGAGTATCAGTCAGACAGTTGAGAGCGATCGAACCAATCTCTCGTAGAGGCCATCGTCTTCAACGCGTGATACAGTGCAGCAGTGAGCAATAAAAATGGTGGATATAAATCGGTTAAGAACGAAAACATTTTATTTTTTTTTTTTTTTGGTGGGTGGGGGATCAATAAAGAATTGGGCAATAAGGGGGCGGGTATCGTGTAAGGTTTCAGGTCCCCCGTTGAAGCGTTTCTCTCCCCCATTTATTAGGTCCGCTCTTCCGACCCAGTGGCGAAATGTTTCATATATCCCTCTCTTCCTTTCTTCTTCGGTAACACCCCCTCCCCCCTAACTTAGCAGAATTCCAGAGAGCCGCGACAAGGATGAGACAACCTTGATGGAATAAAGCGGGAAGAATATACGATAGAACACCGGTAATACCTAGAATGTTGAGCCTATACAGCGAGAATAGTTTATAGTCTAAGGCTAAATTACCGCCCCGAACTGATGGCAATTGTAAAGGAAGCATGGTTGAAGCCCAGCCTATGCCACTCATTTTACACTAAAGTGGAGGGAAGAAGTCGATGTGGTGAGGGGCTGGCCGCTCTTCACGGGCCATTGATCTTCACCCATCAGAAACTTTCCCGCGCCCCGACCGACCCCTAATGAATAGTAATAAGCCGCCGACACACTACTACTGCTACTACTACTACTATTGTCGCCGCTATAAATCCAGTAGGCACCGGCTATCGGTTCAAAGTATTAAAATGACTATGGAAATAATAGCTTAGGTCGTGACTCTCCAGTGATCTTCGATCTCACTTCAATAATTCATTTGTGAACGTAAAGCGTAGGCCTTCTAACCAATTGTATTTTTAAAAATTTCTAACCAAACCTCTACTGTCCACTGTCTTCCCTTCTATAAATTGGCCAAAAACAGGATAACGCATAATTCAAAATGGGAGAAGGGTCTTTTTCCAAAGCTGCATCGTAATGATAAAAGACTTTTAAATCATCGTTAGGTACTTATATGCTCAACTGTGTTTGAGAAATATTTTTAATTTGCATTCGCGAAATATAAAATGAGGGTTTCGTTTGAAGAATGGTTAAATACAAGGGGCTCTTAACACTGTCGAGCGGTTATCAGATCCGCTCCAATACGGCGCGCCGTATCGGCAAACCCGCATTGGACATCAACATTGCGGTCCGGTATCGTAAGCGCCGTATACAATTCTTTGCCACCGTTCATAATTAATTGGCTACAATAATAATGATAGGGTAATTTAAGTCCAGTCGGACAATCCAAACAACAATGAGAGACCAAAAAAAGAAAATTAATCTGCCCTTCACTATTTCACTAAAGGAATACCAATAAAAGGCAAGACCGGAAATAGAGGGATGCAAGAGTAAAGATATTTCATATCATCCCTAGCCCCAAACTAATCCCAATCAAATAGTAGATCCAGTATTATAAACAATAATTTCAAAAATCAGAGGTCAATATCCGAAGTTGTTGCAGGGAAAATGGAAGGTGGGTGTAAAATTGAACGCCCGCTTTCTGTGAAGTGGGCTGAAAATCGTTCGGAAGTGAACTCGTTAACGCCCAACTTCCACAAGAGTATTGGAGAGGCCGAGGTGTCGTCTAATAATGCGAACAATTTTAAAAGATTCTTTTTTAAAAAATGTTCAGTTGGCACCCGCCCCTCATCCACAACCAAGATTGTGTCGGTCCATTAGCAAAATTTGACACCGTTGAAGTATTTATTTTTTCAATAAGACAATATTCAAGTGTCAAGTGTTACAAACAATAGTAATAAAATCATATATACTGTTACTACTGTGCTACAGACAAACGCAAACAGTTAGTTGGGTTGTGGTAGAGTTATAGAAGTGACCAAATCGTAAATTTCCGAGACTGGTGATATCCAAAAAAAAAAACAGTTACGAACGATTAATTATAATTAACGGCGCTTTTCAAATCATAACACAGTGGCCGTTAGCGTACAGGTCACGCGGTTTCGAAACATTCGAAATCAGATTAGGTAAATGAAAATCCAGCCCCTTTCAAGGCTCGGCGCGCAGCTTTTCCTTCTTTACCGTTTTCAGTTTGAGAAAAAAATAAGTTTATACGCAATTATCCGGCACGCGTTTGGCCGGAAACATTAAGTAGCAGTTTTGACCTTATCGACGGTCCGACCGTCGATCTCGGGCGAGCCGAACAAACGCGCCCAGATTGAAACGTTACAGGTTTTGTGTGTGTGTGTGGGGCAAAAGCCGGAAATTTATACTTCTTTTTCAGTTGTTCGAGAAATAAACAGAAAAAAAAAAGAAAAACTGGGCGCAAATTAATCGCGTCCCGGCTGAGGAAAGTGATTTGCAGCACGACAGAATTTGTTTAAAGCGGTGCTAGCGTGGCCGGATTACGCTGCATTAACTCGGTTTGTGCCCTTATATATTATATATTTATTTCGCCCCCACCCGCACCCTATCCCGCGCCCTAATCTCAAACTTATATTGCGTGACAGTCTTTTTAAGGTTTGTCGTCCAAGGTCCGAAAAATTGGGGCGAAAATTTCGTCCCGATTTTAAAGCGGGACGGCAATGTTCTGTTTCAAGTTGATATACCGTCATATATATATATATATATATATATATATATATATATATATATATATAATGGCGTAACTGTACTTTGGAAAAATAAACAGCAATTAAATAAGTGAACAGAGGAAAACATTGCATATAAACTAAACAATATGAACGACCTAAATCTATTACTGGCGTAATTTTTTTCCGCGAAATACAATCGCGATAAAATAACAGTTAACGCACCCAGGGGTTGCCCATTTCTACGTTTCAGTTTTGACCCGTACAAACTGTAATGGCAATGCGAAAATAGCTCAAGAGCGGGAATTCAAATAAACGTAACTAATAACTGAAACGTTATTTATATTTCATACAACCCAACCGGGTATGAGAATCAGCAAAAAAAAATTCTTCTATTATATTGAAATATTAAAGAGGCAAGCCGGAAAAATCGGGATCCAGATGGCCCAGTTGACAATTTCAACTGTCTTTTACCCGTTTTTATGTTAGTGATAAGGTCAAATGAAGTGAAAATTGAACTAGCAGTAGCATGTCCTCTTATGGAAATCACTCTAATTAGGTTATTATAGAATAGTTCAGTTATCCGGCGCGGATTTTAAAACCGAACTACCAGAGTTACACGGTCCGATGTAAGTTCTATTTACATAATTAATTCCAATTTAAATATTAAAATTTAAACAGCCGTCCGTTTTATACCGGCTTAACAACGGCTAGCGCGCATATTTATCATATATCGAACGGAGAAAAAAAAGCTAATGCTATGCAAATGAAATGTAGCATTAGATACGGCCGTATTATAAAATACCTCCAACGTTTCAACAGAGTGTGACATTTTGCCCCAGTCTTGTTATTGTTGTTGGGGGTTGGGGTGGTTCTCTGCCCGTTCTCGTGGGAATAAAAAGCGCTCATTGATTTCAATTGTTATTTGTTGGGTTTCGTGACCGCCGCGAATCAAGATATTCGTTAGTTATTGCCCCACTTCCCCTCCACCCGTTCGAGGCAGGAAACGTTTCACTTGTTATTGAACAGCGGACTGCATTGAATTCCGTCCGAAACCGACGATGATAAATCAGTATCAAATAACAGTTCGCGGACTGGAACAGCCTGGAACACCGGCGCTACTTGAGACGGGGGAAAATCACGGGAAACTTAACCAAGGGGGTGGATATTTTATTGCGCGGGCCGGGGCTCGCCACTGCCAACATGAAATTATTATTTTCAGAACAGTAATAATTGCATAAACGGTGGTGTGTATAAAGGATGTATATAAAGATGAGACCGTATGCATAATACATGCGTATATATATACGTAAGTTATGTGGAGAATAAAAGCTTGTAAACATCGAAACGACCTACAGATTCCTATAGTTGCTATTAAGTATCGTGTGGAGTTATTATTGGCTGTATATTATTGTTAAAGTTACATTCTTGGGTTCGTTGTTATATAATTCGAATAAACGCTTATTTCCTTTAAAAAAACTAGGGCAGATTTAACTATATAGGTGTGTAATATTATTCTGTTATTAAAGCTTAGTTTGAGGCCTAAGTGGTGATGTATTAGGTGTACCCAAACGTAGTCGACAATTTGATAAGATGTATTTCGGTGTTGAGGAGTTCCTCAAGAGGGGAATCGAAAATTTGCCGGAAAAGTGGCAGAGAGTTGTCGATAATATTGGTGAATATATAGTAGATTAATAATTAAAGTTTCTTTTTTAGCAAAATAAAATGCAAAATTCCAAAATCAAAATGTTGATTACTTTTGGGCACCACTAATAAAACACATGTGTTTTTGACATTTCACGTCAACAACAAACATCTCGGAAGACAGTGTTCGAAAAGTGTAATGCAAGTGTAAAATACGAAGTACAACTGTAAAGCGGTAATCGTAAAACGGTGGGGCACATTAATTTACAGTTTCCGCACAAATTATATATACACATATGAAATATCTCAGATTGTTATCGGAGTCCGCGGTTCCCGTATCTCGGGGTTCACATACTGAATAATAACATTCGTGTAAATCACAAGGTGACCCGACGCGGCCGCGACCCGGCTATAAGTCAGTGGGTATGTTTGATACGTGAAACGTACATAAAATGGCCTTAACAACAGTGTCGGTGTATCGGAAAGTCCCGTACGGCAGTATTCGATCATATAAAAACGGATACGGTCTCGTGGAGATTGATTTAAAAGCGTTTTTCGCCTACGCATTAACGGCGGAAAGAAATAGAAGGGGGCGGCGGGCTTGGGGTCATTCATCAACGGCCTCATCTACTTCTTCTGTCCCGGCTGGCGACGCCCTTCTTGTCTGGAGGAAGAGTCATTAATATGTCGGCGGTCGTGGCTCATATTGTCCGGTCGAGGGGGCAAAACCCCCGTCAAACCGATTTCTTGCACGTACACGGCACGCGTAGACACGTGGACGCGCGGAACACGTCACTCGGGAATGCGGAGGACAGTTAGGACGAAATTTAAATTGAATTCACTGAATACTTCGACACACTGAGATTGGCAAGGGTCGTATTAAATCTGAAGGGTGGAGACAACCCCTTATAATATCCTTAAGATCGCTTAATATTGTGGGAACACTCTCGGTTGGCAAAGTTTCCATCATCAGGGTCTACTCCGATAGTTTCTCTGTCTTATTCTTTTAATTTATATCATCAATGACAATCACTCAGTAGATGTAATTATCTGGGAACGGAATTGACCTTTAACTCCCATAAATTAAGCACTAAGCAAACTGTTTTTCTCCTGTGCAAAAGAGATTGAATATAAAGAAATTTTTGCCACAACAGAGAACAGTAAGTATACGGGGATCAGTCTCCGTACCATTCCCGTCCTTTCCTTTATTTTGGCCGTTTTCGGTCCCCGATTAAATTGTTTCTTTATTGCTCTCCGTTATAAGAACTCCATTAGGCTGAGGATTAGGTGCGTACGGTGGCGAGGTGGCGCCGTGTGTGTATAAGGGGAGATCGGCGGTAATTACTTCTTTAATTAAGTTCTTTAATCTAAGTTATTTGTGCGACTACAATTGGGCTATCTTCAAATTGCGAACACATGTTGGCATTACGTTTCTCGCTATAGTCGCATTGAACGTTTGAGTGCAGTCGCAATGATGAGAATAGGATTAATTGGTGAGGTGAAACACTGAGACTAATCTCTTACTAAGGACTGACCCGTTGTGGGAAAAAATTCCCCTATAAAGCCGAGTATAATAATTTTCCCCTAATACGAACATATCAGGTAAACAAGAAATAAATTAAAAAGAATTTTTCTTCATTTAACAGGTGAGCAATCATTCAAAAATATACAGAAAAAACACAGCACGTATGGTTGTTTACCTCACGATCGGAATATAATGACCACTAATGGTATTTTATGAAGCCGAAATGCATAAATACCGAATTTAGTTCTTTCTCAATTTAATTTCCGTCCCCGTCGCGAGCTGAACATAACTCACTCAACTGTTACAGTACTGTAATAACAGAAACTTTATGGCGGCAATTTAAGCAGCGCGGATTTATTTAACCCGAGTTCGATTCTCCGACGGCCGAATTAATTTTCCCCCTGAATAGACGATATAATATAATCCATAAAAATAGTTTACGCTCGAGATCTATACTGCTATTGTTTTACCTACGATTTAATAGTACCGAGCATCCTGAACAATACACGACCATCGATCATTTCATTTTCCCAGCAGGGAACCATTGGAACAGCGTAATGGACAGAAAATGGCCTAGATTTAGGGCGTGACTAGGATTGTTGAATCGCGAAAACGAGTTTCGGAATATTCTAACCCCGTCTTTCAACGGCCGCGCATAAAGGACGGGCCCGTAATTCACAGTAGTCATTAACCTTATTGCCAACTCTATTATTTCATGCTCGGTTATATATTATTTTAACGGTCGGCAGAAATCGACGGCCGGTGACACGTTAAAAATAATGGCAAAAAAATATATATATATATACACGGAGATAAATAGGTTTGATCAATCGTTTATTGGTCCGTTCTGCCCGGCTGGACTGCGTACGATTAATCGCCGACCGAGCGTTTTGGACAAACTCCTGTCGACGGCATACGCAGCGCTGACCGATAATACGAAACAAACGTCTGAAGAGGGGAACAGGGAAAATTGTCCCTAACGAAGATTCGCAGGGAAAACCGAAGGGCGGAGGTGAAGTGGAATAAATTCGTAGGTAATGGTAAGAGAACTGGGCACAGGGCGGTATTCGAGGGCTAACCCTTTGACGCATGGCAACCATAAGGGAGACTGAAATTGAGGGGGCCTCAGTCCACCGATTTGACCCTACGTTGGACCACTGGCACAATACAAGTCATTGGACTATCACTAGTCCTTCAACACTATGCGATCACTGTGCACAGAGTTCGAGCTTCTAATGTCGTCGGTAGCATTCAGTCGGTAGAACAGACATCGCTGTACCGCCGTGGTCATCATATGATGAGAAAAAATATATAAGGAAAATTTCAAGATTATAAAGTATAGTAAACCAAAAAAGGAAGTATTTGTAAATTGTAATTTTCGTGGCTTACTGGTTGATTTTATACGAATTTTTTCCACGTAAAACTAAGCTTTTTAAAAACAAATCGCGTGCCAATAAAAATAACTGTTTTCATCAATTTTTCAATCTGATTTGAAGGAGAGAAAAATCAGCGTCTTTCTTTGAAGTAATGCAATTTGTGAAAGGGGTCAAAAGGGGCCGAAACAACGGACGGTATCTACCGAACGAAATGCAATATATTGAAGTGACCGGATCGTCGGATCAATTTCAGTAACGATATGGAGAGGGCGGAGGAGTGCGGCCACCGGGGGCGGCGGGCGGGGGGGCGGTGGCGAAATACTGACCGTATTGTTCAAGTCGAGATTTATTGTGGCGGTCGGCCGACAGAGATATGCGTTCTGCCGGTTACGGCCCGAACCGAAGAGGGGCCCGCCTACCAAATAACCCGACGATCGGATTGTTTCCCGTACGCTACGCATTAAAATAAACAAGGACGGAAGAAACGATGCGGAGAATGGAATTTCACGCTATCAAAACCAGGGGAAACCAACTCGCGTCGTGTCCACCCCGTACTTCGGACGAAGACCATCGCTAATGTGACGGACGCCAGTTATAAGACTATATTATAAGGACGCTGAATTGTCGAGGAAATTTTTTTATTATTTTTTTATATAAAATTCGCCTTCATGATAACGAGACTATTAAAGTTATTTCTGAACTGAGTAACACAAAGGAACGATCTTTAATAATAATGTTCATTAAAAGCGACAACAGTATGTATTTGATTGGTATGTATAAATTTAATATGTATTTTAATTTCCGATGACGTCTCCAGGCCACTTGGCCTAATTAATGAAAGTTGAAAAATCGACCATTTTTGTCGTTTCAAAAATATCTGTCCCAAACTGCGTCGATAGTTTTTTTAGATAGAATAGAATTTATTTTGATACTTTTTAATAAGTAATACAAAATAACTTTCGAGGTTTCAATACGAAAGAGAATTACAATTTCAGTAATCGTCAGCGTCCCATTAACCGGCTCAACAATGACCCAATTCGTAACTCCTGGACATTGGTCTGAACATTCATTGGGGCAATTATCAGCGGAGCGAACGGGTCGCAAATTCGAATTCAGAGCCGTTCTTCCAGTAGCCCTTTCGATCCGCATTAGTCGGCCCTATTCAACAGTTGACGGCGATCCCTTCATTTCCCTTCATTCCCCGAGGGTACAGCGCCGTTTCTTCTTACGCCCTACATGGTGAACACGGCAATGAGCTAGGCCAATGCAAATGATTCTATATATGCGGCCGGGGTGAATAGAGGATTAAATGTGGATGCCTGATTTGTTATACCACCAAATAGAG
Source organism: Lethocerus indicus (assembly GCA_019843655.1). Classification (NCBI taxonomy): domain Eukaryota; kingdom Metazoa; phylum Arthropoda; class Insecta; order Hemiptera; family Belostomatidae; genus Lethocerus; species Lethocerus indicus. The sequence continues at coordinate 27,680,758 of JACDQD010000008.1, read as the reverse complement.
GAATTTCGATAATTAATTTAAGATATTTTTATCCATAGGGCGTTTAGAATCACATCACTGACAAGTGCGACTAAATAGGCTGGTGGAGGCGGCAAATGGAAAGATCGGCGAATTTATGTTCACCCATTTATCGAAGTCAAAATATTAATCGGTCCAACATTAATCGAAACTTTCCCCATTCCGTATTTTGCGTATTTGAACAATAGTTTACCTAAGACTTCCCGGTCAAACTAGAAGACAATGGCGACATAATATTACGACACATTAATCCCCACAACAGATGATTCCTTACAAGCTATGCGATTGTTCAATCGCGATTGAAAGTTTCCGTGCACGTTATCGCAGCAAAGTGTCGGTCAGCGTTAGCCCAACGGCGGTATAACGCCGCCGATAAGGACTAACTGTATCGCATGGGAGGGGGGCGGGGGCGGGGCGGGGGCACCGGTTAAAGCCGTAAATGCGAGTTTCATGCGCATTCCAAGAACGGGGTCGGTTATCATAGTTTTATGCCGGTTTGTCTGACGCAGTCGGGGGTTGAAGGAAATTTACGAGTGGTGGCAAAGAAGGGCCCCCGGCCCTCCGCCCTATTCTCACCATTCGACCCAACTCTAATTTCACTTCACCTCGCGGACGAGTCTTAAAAACTAGCGATTTGGGAAACCTTCGGGAGGGGGGGTGGGGAGGGGAGAAAATTGTCCATTAGGAAAACTGCCTTTTTTACTGCCTCCAGTTACCTCCACTCTTGGCACGAATAATTTCTTTAGACAAGTTTTCTCTTAATAGATTATGAAAATGAAACAATCTAAACAACTTTTTTTAAATACTACGAAAACTCGCCGGTGCAGGATGGAAAATCGTAAATTGCACTTCCACACCGAAAAACAGAATGTAACAGTAAAATGAAGTATATGTAGGAAATAAAGTTATTCAGTCGTTGAAATTCGAGCATTAAACGCATGGAGAACTATTATCTCCGGTTGGGATGTTTACTGGAGGGACAAGTGGGTGAAAAAAAAACGGGTGTTTTTTTTTTTGAAAGGGGCGTCCATTCGGTGACCCCCGGACGTGGTCGGGCGGACTATAAATCGGGTAAATAACCCGATAAAGAGGAACACTGTTTGGCGATAAGCCGTACAGAATTGGTCGAATTGACCAACACGGGGCACGAGACTGGGCCAAATTGACGATAAATAACCCCAACTCAAACTGCCCTCGAATATGCCCTCTCTGCCGGGGAGGTTCTCTATATTACCGAAACGTATACGGCGTACGGCAGGGTTTCCAGGGAAATATAAATCGTTAAACGGGATGTTGAAAAGACTGTTGAACATTATATTGAAACGAGAAATTAATTTTAGGGTTGTTAGTCACTCCATTCACCCAAAGATTCACCCAAAAACTCCGTCGTCCATTTTTTAGCCCACCAGGAATTCCCGTTCTATACCTGCTGTAGGGTCACCCCTGTTGTTATCTACCGGGATTATCCGGTTTTGTGCGGCCTATTTCGCCCCGACACTAAAACTCACTAACTTAAGGTGGGAACTCCGAGTACTGTCTCTCAGAGTATTATAAAGAGGATCCCGCAAGTACCGCCCCGACCCGAGGCGTGCTCGATATAATTCAGGAGTCAAGTAAAAAAAATTTCGACCCCTTTCTCAAGTATAGTTCTCGTACGAGATGGTTGTTTCTATTAAGCGCTAAAAATAAATTGCGCGTTCGAGGATTCTATTTTATTATGTATCTTTTAAAAAAATCTGCTCTCCCCCACATAAATACGGAATTTTATAAAATCTCGGGAAATTGAATTAACACTTTCCGTTCCTCGAAAGTAATTCCTGATATTTAGCCTTTATACAAGAGTGGAGAGAAAATTGTAATCCAGGAGGAAAAGTACCATAAAAATATAGAAATCACTCATACAGGCATTCTGAAAGGAAATGAAATGAAATGCGATTCCATGACATTAAAAAATGTCGAAACGAACTAAATCACTGTTATTAACCCTATTATTCTACATCAAGTCGAGGATGGGGCAGCAGTTTTTGTTTATATTGTTAAGGTTTGATTTTTATGTGAATTTTCTATATACCATTTTCAAACCCCCCCCTCCCTCCCCAATGTCGTGCGTTCTGTTGGTCTTAGTCGGATATGCAACGCTGTCACTGTTGAATAATATGCGGTCGGCTGGGACTGTTCAACCCCAGAATTCAATTAAAGTTTGCACCAAACTTCAAACTAGTTACTGGAACAGGCGCCAGTATGTATTCCCAGCCAACGCTAGATCGGTGCTAGACCATATACCGGTCTACAGCGGAGTTTTTGCCTTCACCGTGAAAATTAGAAGTACGCGCCATTCTATTTAAATCTGCGGCAAGAGAGTGGGTCCACTCCGTTCATAACGAACCGGCGTTATACGAAGTTTTTGCTCTTCTTTCCTGAGCAAATCCAAATTAACAATATCGTTCTAATAACGTTGATATTTTGGGGCCGGTTAAAATGGAAGCGGGCCGAGAAAAGTGTGTTCGACCGGTCTCAAGGCCCATAAAAAGATTGTATCGCCGACCATTGAAAAGGTCAAGGACTGACGGCTTAATATTTCCATCGATTTATTTCAATCGGTCTCAGCCTAATTTCCGAATTTATTCCCGGACAAATATTTGTTATGCGGCCGCGGCGAAAATGTGCCGTTTCAATTTAAACAGTCATTTCTTGGACGACAAGAAGAAATCTACAAAGGACAATAAATATTTAATGACACGTATTGAAGTTTCGACAACATTGAAGAAATAATAGCCCACGAAATCTTGGGAAAATAAAATTATGAAGGACAAAAAACCTACTTAAAATACATCTCGAGGAATATTTAGAATTATTAGATAGACTTTTACACCGCAAGTATAGTGAAAAATTTCGTGATTCTCGTGAACGATTTATTTTCTTCGCTGCTATGATATAATGCATTTTCCTATTGGCAATCAGAGCGATCGTTAATTAATTAAAAAACATTTTGTATATCCCGAAATAGCGGAATTCGTTGAGCCTGTAATTCATGTCAGAGTAAAAAAAACGTTATTTACAAACAAATCGTACCACAAAAAAATATTGTGGTCCGAAAATGTGCATAACATGATATAATTGAGAGGTGTAGTTATTATCTTATAAAATAAAAAGTGCATTGAATACGTTTTTGCCTAAACATATATTTAACAGCTATATTCAGATAAATAGGTTGCCAATTTTGCAAAAATCGTTTCAATTTTACTGCTATCGATTTCTCTAATGTCTTCAATAAGCCATGCTCGTGTGAGTGCTCTTACTAAGATAAGCGTGTGTTTGTAAATTTGCCAAAACCAACTTGAACTTACCTTCGGCGGACATTTTTCTATTTCTCCTACTAAAATTGGGCGGTAAAAAAGGTTCAGTTGCGCTCTGAACCTACATTGGCGTCCGACCTTCTTTAAGGATTCAAAGCGCGAAGCCCGCATTGATAGGGAGGTCAAATAGTCTATTTCAAAACGCCGAGTGTCCCCTGTGTTTTTTTTTCGTACGAATTTAAATTCAAACGGCCTATTCAATTTATTATTGACTTACTCTCGCGTTTTACCACCTCCGACCGCACTCTTTTGCAACGTGATTACAAGAAATATTTAAACAATTAACTTTATTATTTACTAACGTAGATAGTTTTTCATTACTTGAGTATCGGCTTTAATGTTATTTTATCCGTTGATTCGTTTCAAAACTTTTCGGCGGTTTACTTACTGGCGCGGTTTTACTGCCGGGGCAATTTTACGGCCGCAGAAATTCAGCTCGTTTAAAGCGGATTTATTTTTCAAACAATTTATGGAAAATACTCCGGCTGACAAAGGGTGGCCGGGGGTGGTGGGGGATTTGCGGGCTGGCCGACGCGGTGGATTTTATCAAATTCGAAATCAAGTTCAGTTTGGTGGCTCGTGATGAAGGGGTTGGGTGGGGCGGCCGGGGCGGCGGGGAGGGGTCATCCGCAAACAGAGCCCAGTCGATACCCTGGGCTAGTAAGCCCACCCCGAACCAATTCGACATACCGAATATATTTGTTCCGCAAATGAATCGACTGGTGGGAGGGCGGGTGGATTAGTAGGGGTAGAGGGGGGTTGGTTATCATCGTACAATTTGCAGCTTAACGCGATCATGCCGAGGGTGGTTGTGTACCGACCGTATCACCGCCCACCCCCGTGTTCCTCTAACGCAATACAACTACATTGAGTCATGCGTGTGCATTTCGTGTTTTCATTTTCTATTTTTTTTTTTGGCTATTACCGTCGTGGTCTACACCGATTCTATAAGAGGCGAATTTTGTCGGGCAACGGACTCGCGCCATCAGCTTTTTGAGGGTTTAACCCCAAATTTGTTAAAGACGCATGGACGAGAGAAATGGGCTTAAAAAAGATTGTCCGTTTTCTATTTAGAACAGACGGACATTGGACAAGGGATGTAATTAACGGTTCTAGCATATCCGCTGTAAGTGGACATTTATATAGCGCGGAGGGAAGCCATAAATTTACGCGTGCCGGAAGCGCACGCGGACCCAATTACAATTTGTAATATATGTAATTTTACGGAATTTCAACGCAGGCATTTCCCTTATATATTTGTGTTGGTGGCGACTTAATTTCCTGCAGGCTAAAACTCGAGTCTGTTCTAAATACGTTCACTTTACTGCAATTTCAAATCGCGCAAACATTCGTAAGTGTTGAGGATAATATCGTACGTTCCAGAAAATTAGATTTTCTTCCATATACGACTGTACATAATATTTTCCGGCCCACTGATTGTCGCTCTGTTAGGGGTGTTATGGTACGCGGGGGACTTTCGCCGGTACCGGCGGCCATCTTGCAGCCGGCTTTCGGTGTACGCGATACGCGTCCCTTATATCGCACCCTGAGGCCCACTTCGTTATAGGCGGCCTGGAAACACCCGAGCCCGAGCCACGCCTGCCCCCTATACCCCTTAGAAAATATTTAAACGTCTCCTTTTCAGATCCAATTTGGCCCGATCAACTTTAAATTTACGATTCCAAAGTAATAAAGTGGCAGTAAAATAATAGGAAATAAGGTCGGGACACATTATCTCTGAAGGATTAAGTCTTCCGAACAGTAAATTTATTGCCTGAAATTCGCCCTTTATAGACCGATAGACCTCCCCGTTATCCCGGTGCGTTCAGTGAACATCTAATCGGTTTGCTCAAATACATTCAAGATGCGCATTCAGTATATATATATATTATGCTATTTATAATCGCCCACCGTTTTAACAATGTTGAGCGTCTCGTTGGTGGCATCTGTAAATGCCCTGCGCAGCCTCGACCTTCTCGCCTGGGCCAGAGTTTGGGGACACAGTAGAATTCCCTGGGGCACACACACATATAAGCCTCCCGTCAAATTCACAATTATACCTATTATTCAATTTTCAGTTTTTGATTCTGTTCCCGAATCAGAGAGAGAGAGAGAGAGAAGAGAGAGCAGAGAGAGAGAGAGAGAGAGAGAGAATCAGAATGCGGAGGCTACTGAACACAAGGATGAAGGTTTCTTTCTCGCTGCATCGGACTTCCGAAGATTCGGTCCCGAGATTACAGCGCTCGCCCGAGCGGAAACTTTACGATAAAGCCCCGACCGCTCCAACCTATCTAGATCCGTTCCTGTTGTTGGGCGTCTCTTTTTTTTTCTTGGTCTATTTCTATTTTTTTTTTCTCTTTATTTATTTATTCGGACATTTTTCGAAGATTGAATTTTCGCCGTCGATCCGCCTTCCTTTCTTCTGGAGGCGAAACGGGAACCCGCCTAGATTTGCTATTTCGTCCGCGGACAGAACCAATCGTAGATTGTTCTATCTGATCAGACAAAATATTGAGTATACGAATTTTTCAATTTTGTCCTAAAGTTTTATGAAGTTAGTAATCACGTCGCACACTTCGGGCCAAAAAAAAGTTTTGGCTTCTCATGAAATAACCTAGCCAAACTGAAAAACCGTTTTTATTTCAGGTCGGTAACAGTTGTTTCTCGTTTTGCGTACATTCTCAAACTTAATTTATAATTCCTAGTAGTATATGCAAGAATAATTTCTAGAGACGGGGGATGTTGGCTGGGGTTGATAGAGGCTTCTTCGCGTTGATAAGGCGCAGAGGAAGTAGCTACTGAAGAAGGGGTTAAGGAGGCAACTGATATGATTAGACCCATAGAGATTACCTAGTTCCTCCCGTCAGACTCTTAATTGAATAAGAACAACTATTACAAAACCAGCCTAGCACTGTCACAAACACACCCAATTATGAGTGAATAAGTGTCCTTTCACACCATTATTGTTTTCAGAAAACGTGTTATTAAGTAAAATATACCACACATCTTAAATTTTGTCCGACACTGAACTCAATAAGAGTACAGTGCAGGGACGTGAGACACCAAAATGACACCATTGTTAACGATTAAAAAATAAATACGAAAAAGCTGGTTTAGGCGAATGCTTTCTACGAGGCCGATTCGTGGATTCAAATTCGATTGAGACATATCTATAAAAAAAAAAAAACGGCGCCGCGAAACAAAAATAAATAAAATATCCCTAGTTTGGGACGATAACAAGGGAGAATTCCAATCTTATCTCGGCGGCGGACCGAACAGCCCGAGAAAAACGACGAATGGCGGAATAACACGAGAGAAGGGGAAGGGGAGGCGGAGGAAATTGTCGAGAATTAATTGTCCCTAGAATTTAATTGGGCTCGCATTTAATGACGAAAAGGGACAAGTCTCCGTTTCACTTCTTTTGTATATTTACCACCGGCGGAATGAATCAAGTCCAGAAATAACCTGGACAATATATTTTATATTAATTCATTTTATTTGAATTATTGTTCAATAACGATCCTATAAAGTGGGGGAAAGCGGGGTATATTAAATTATTCGAATTTACTCCGGAGGGAAAGTTTCAATATCCGTCAGAGGCTGTTTTATTAAGCCCTGTAACGTCATCCGCACGCAACACTACATTTAAACCTCTAAATTGGAACTTATATCCCGTTTATTTTCAACTACTAACAATTCTAATACGTATAGGCTAAGGCCTTAAGTTTAGCAGGAAATCAAAGCGTAAAATATATCAACAATAACCTACATTCGATGTTATGGGAAAGTAGGAGCTTTGTAAGTCGACTGTTAATAATTCGATGTTACGATTCACTTCAGATATCGAGTTTAATTTTCCAGGTATACAAGTGAAAAAGTACATCCCGTTGTCGGCATTACTAGTATTAATTATAATAATACTTATACAAATAGCGTAGGAGAGAATTTAGGTTAAATCGCGTTCGGATAGGAAAAAGTAGAAACTGCGGCCTAACCATTCAACTAACTTCAGGTAACTGATATTCAGTATTCTGGATTATTGAACAAATAGGAGGTAACATTTGGAAATATATACCTTCGACAGTTCGACATCCAAAACTCCAATAAACCGCCCTTTATCCCTGTGACCTTCTCACGTTACAGATCAACCATATCGGTATATTATTAACCGCGTTCACGTTACAGCATTCTGCCGGGAACTGAATTCAGTAGTTCCCTTAAAATTGAATCAAATCAAATCTGCAGTTAAAACCTGCGTGTCTCTAGAATCTATCAATAGTATTCTTGAATTTAAAACAAACAGCAAATAATTTAATATTGACATTCTTTTTATTCTAATAAAATAATCTAAAATATACACTCGAAATGTCATACTATGCCGTAATACTCGATGAAATTATGTTTAAATATGTTCGTATACGGATTTTAGTAAATCGAACTTTTTACCAGTTTTTCGAAAAAAATATAATCGAAAATGTATAACCACTACCCCTTTTATTCCATCCCATATTTTATATAAACATGGCGAGCCTATTTATTCAGTATATGAACAGCGGCTTACTGTTTCTGTATTTAGTACGGCCGGAGTTATAAACAGGTTGCCATTCATGAATACCCACAAATTCCGGAGCAGTTTTATTGCATTAAAGTAATAATCAATATAAAAAGAAAATAAACTCCTAATGGACATAATAGGCTAGTTTCCAATTATGTAATGTACATTGTGAATTTATCTGATGTTAGTTGGTAATAAGTTCAATTTACTAGAACCCATGTAAGTAGATATTTAAACGTAATTTTATTTTGTATTGTAAGCAGCGTAATCGTATGCTGTAATGAGTGAGAGATTACGGCGATTTTACACCGCCCGTCTACTTCGCCTATTGCATATCTCTGTGCAGTGAATAGTGTATGAAATAGTGGTAGAGTAAGCCGCGTAATGCTGAACGAACGTTGAATAGAGACGAGAAACTTGGCCGGGTTTAAGGGGCGAGAAAACGAAGCCGCGAGAGCAGGAAAGCATTGCGGGCCTAGTCGACGTTTCTTTGATCCGGGCGAATACCCGACCAGTTTGCACGCGCCACCGCTCGCGTGGGCGCCCGCAACTCTCTGGTACGTGCCACTTATGCAAATTGGAATTACAGACGCGTTCTCCGAAACCTGCTTACGGGTCGGGACGAATCACAGGGAATGAGTCAGAAGTCGTTGAAACAGTCATTAAGCCCCTTTTTGTAGGGGGAGTCGGGAAGAAAAAATGCCTCTCGCTAGCAACTTAAATTCCGCAAAAATCTGCCTCAGAAACCAGTCTATTCCAGACCGAATGAACTAGAGAGATAAAAAAAATGTCCAGTAGAAAAACACTAACAGTACGAATTCACAGAGATAATATAACGCGACATTAATGTCGGCGGTGAGGATCGATACAACTTCTACGCAGGAGGGATAAATATCAGAAGGGAGATTTAATATCCTCGACGAGGATCAAATTTTCAAATCGGAGGATGCAAATCCTACAACGAAAAACCCAAAATGCGATATTGCATTTTCTCGGTATGAAATTTTACAGTTGACCTTTCTCAACAAAGTGGATGCACGTCAAAACGCCATTTATGTAAATCAACATCGCTGTACAGAATAAGATATCGCGAAAAACAAAATTCTTCGCCAACAGATTTCACCGATTACACGGGGAATTTCTAAAAAAAAAAAATAAAAACTGTCGCGACTAACGGTTATGACTGCGCGCCACGCGAGCGTTACCACCGTTGGTACAGCGAAACGAATCGAACTGAAATCGATTGCGTAAACACCTTATTTAAAATACCTGACAGCTGTAGGTTCGTGATGTTTCTGTCTCCTCTCGCCGGTTAGGTCTTTTGCTAGACCGGTTTGTCGGCTGCTCGCCATCTCTTCAGTGGCGGTGTGTCAGTGACTGTTAGCACTTTGGATGTTTACTGTCATGACAGTACATGTGAAAGTGACAGTGGGCAGTGAGGATGCCCAAAAAACATCCAAAGTGCTGACAGTGACTAACACAGCGCTACTGAAGATGGCGAGCAGCCGACAAGCAGCAAAAGACCTAACCGGCGAGAGAGGAGACAGAAACATCACGAACCTACAGAAACATTCCAACCCCTCGCAGACCACAAAACAGGTATATCAAAATACCCGACAGCTTTTCAGCGGCGAGCGACGTTAATAATAATAAATTTCAACGTACTTACCGACGACCGCTACGATGGCTCTGAAAATCGGTGCACTACTAATGGGGGACAGAGCGCCGCAACTAATACGGTGAACACAGTTAATTGTCTCCATCTACCCCTCTGGTGAATTTTCCCAAGTGAAATCCGGCAAGATATGCACAACTGGTATTGATCAGCGTCAATACGAGTAATTTCCCGATTCGGGAGTTTGAATCTCTTGAACTTTCCTTAAAATAGAAGGACCTTTTTTTTCGTTTACGTTCTCCAATTAGCGGGAAATTAGTAAACTTCCGAAGCGGAAAAGAGCGAGGAAGAATTTCCATTCATTATCCGGAGGGAAATGTAGTTTTAAAATTTTAAGAAAGTTTAAGTGACTGGGGCTGACTATAAATAGGTACATTTTAATGCTCCGCATCTTGTGTCAAACTGAATAAGATGCAGTGGGTTTGTTTCGTCATGTTGTTTAAACATTATTATCAACAAAATTACAAGTGCATTGTCGTGAATACATTTGTATATGGGAGTTTCTTTCCAGAATGTAAATTTCACTATAGTCCAGAATAAAATTGTACGAAATTTTAAACTACAGTAGTAGTGTAAGAATAATGTAAAGTTTGGAATATTCAATTTAATATGTTATCTACATTATATTCAATGTAAAAGTATGGAGAAGACGAAACCGGTCTAGCGCAGGATCAAATCAAATAGCGGGGATAGAAGATCGCGAGATTAATGATATTCAAAACTTTATATAACATCGATATTATATTATCTATCGGAATTTGAGTCTCTGTTAAAATAGCATATTACCGAATGTTAAAAAAACTTCAGCATTCTGTATATGTTTAATATTGTCATGATAATTATATTACGTGACAATCTGATATAAAGCAATGGGTCTTTATCGTGGAACATTTTAATACCAGTTATGCATAAATTGACAGTTTTAAAATTGTCGAGGTAATAAATTTTGAAAACATTTTCCAGAACGGTAGCGAGTCAACGAAGAACTATGTTCAAGTATATATATATATATATATATATATATATATATATATATATATATATTCTAACCAATATATGTTTTGTCTTTACTACATATCGAGTGGAAGCATTTTGACATATGTGTTAGACATTGATTGATTGAATATCTCCCAAGCAGAGCCAACTAACGGGGTTCTCTTCGTGTATGTGTTTAGTGTACATTTCTACGACATAAGCTCGTGTGCCTACCTTCAATTATACTTATATATAAACACACATACATATATATATATATATATATATATATATATATATATATTTATCTATAGCCTACAGCCAACGACACAGATTTAATGTATGTATAAATAGGTGAAATAACATTTATTACGATGCTTTGTAGCAGTGGTTCTTAACCAGTTAACTGGAACAACACGGAAATTAAGTTTGTTATCCAACAAAATTGGCGAGAATTGAACGAATGTTCAACGGTTCATTGTTTGGGCAAACAATAATTTTTAGCTATCGGAAAAAGTAATTTATTTATTCTAGATTTCCAGTTTCGAAATAATAAATGCGCATGAAACGTTTCAACGTTAAGAACCACTGCACCTACTTGGAGTCTGTAAGCGCTCTATAAACTAAGGCCACATTCATTCCTCCGATCGGGTGAATCTTAACTCAATATTAAGCCGAGAGTTCCATCGTTTCTTCTCGTATTTCAAGACTACGCTTAATTGCAGTACACAAAGAGGGACTTCTGATTCGCCGAAGAAATTAAAGCGGAACACTTCCTCTTAGGCGAAATTAAGGAATTCCAGAATGGAGAGAAAAACGATAAACCGGTAAGTGGGTTTTAAATTTCGGGGCATTAACGCCGCAGGGAAAGTTTATCCCGGCTTCCGAAGGAGATAAGGACAAGTCACGTAGACCAAAGGGCTTGCGGGCGATTTAAGGGGAAAAGGGGCTTCTTTGTACTAGGATAGGAATATTTAGAGATAGGAAGAGGAAACCGCGCCGGAGGAACCTCTACGGACCGATGAGTATTGATTCCGAATAAACTTATACAACGCCTTCGGGGCGATATTGCCCCCCTTTTTTTCTTCCGTCATTTCATTCCCTCTCCGCTTTTTTTGGACGCAAACAGACAACAGAAACAACGACAACAACAACAACAACAAACGGAAAAACTAAGTTACGGTTTCGTTCTTTCATTTTCGATCTACACAACAGCGTGTACATGCCTATTTACATATGTAACTCCCCCCCCGTTCGCCCAAACTATACACAGCGTCAAGCGAGAATAAACCTTCATCCTTGTTTATCTATACATATATGTTTTATTGTCTTTTACTATTTAAACACACAGAGACGGGTGCTCTTTTCGAAAAGCTGTTTATACTGCAGCAATATACTGTACGCATGATTAGCACACACACACATGTATACGGCTATTACTAAACGCACGTTTATACGGCCGACACGAGACCATTACGGTATCGGGCCTGTACTCTAATTACTGGCAAATTAAAAACGAACACGAATAATAAATAAATTTCAATAAATCACTCTCTCCAACGAGTAGAAGACACTAAACTCTCATCTCGCAACAATCGATTCTAGAGTCCGAGGAACGGATATGTCGTAATAATTTATTCCAGATTCTAATTTATCATTTTTTTTTTCAATAAAAATACAACTAAATTAATCCGAGATCATGTCATTTATAAAATTGACGTGTTAATCCACTCTCATTTGACTATAGCCATATTGCACATGTATTTAAATCACTATAGTTTTCTAATGAGTTACAATGGGACGAAAAGTATCAACTCAATAGAAAAAATTCTATATGTAAATTTAATAGTTTAATAGTACGATTTTTTTATTATGCAAATTTTATAGGCCAATATAAACTGAGAAGTTAATGGGGCACGAAAATTCTTGTAACGACAGTAAATCCGTTCCTCGAGCCTTTTACGAGAGCTGAATACTTTTATATAAATATAATACTACAACACAGACTCATTATATTTTAAATACAGACTGTCACTTATCGGTCAGTATAATAGTGACAACAGTTAATATTATGGGTGGAAATAGTTTCCAGTGCGTACTGAACACTTAATATACAAATTAATTCCAATACACAGAGATAGGCACAGAGTAGGCGGAGATTGTGCAATTTGGTTTTTCGTGTTTCAAAAGCCAAAACGGGAATCCGTGTTGTGTGAAGAGAAAAGCTTGGGTACGTGGATTGTGACAAACAGAGTGAGAGAGAGAGAGAGAGAGAGAGAGAGAGAGAGAGAGAGAGAGAGAGAGAGAGAGAGAGAGAGAGAGAGAGACATGCGTGTCGTGTATCGTGCACAGTACAATGGCAACAATTACGCACAATTGTGCAATAGAAGAGGGCGTGAGAACCACGCTCTAGGGGAAGATTCACAATTGTGCAAGAGACAATTGATGAAGGGACAACAAACATTCGGAACAGGACAACAGCCTTTTCCATCCACCCGACGGTCAATACTCAATACAAACATTTAACTCAGAAAACATTATAAATGCTTGTGTTTAGCAGAAACTTTAATAGGACAATATTCCGAAAATAATAATAATAATAAGTTTGTTCTGACAGAATAGTCAAAAATTTGCTTTATTTTATTTAATTTAAGTAATAATCTTTTAAGCAATAGCGAAGGTTTTAATACCCTAGTTTATTTTAGCGCAGTATAGTAACAGGAAATTCAATTTCGAGAATTATCTTACTAAATATAAAAAAAAGGATAAAATAAAGTACAGAATTTCCCGGAATAGGATTAGACGTACTTTGCATAAGAATCGTCCTGAATATATGAGCACTTAGAGAATGGAATGAAACAAATAAGTAAACGCGAATATTAATACCGACTGTACTGTAGAAGGTATATTTTTCAAATAGGATATACAAAACTCAATAAATATTTCGTTGTGAAAAATAGAAATCTTAAAAATATATTTCTTATTAATTTATATTTTTCATCACTCCCCTGATGTACTTTAGAACCTATTTTCGAACCGTTTAACCGGATACTCAGGCTCAGTTATGACAGTGAAGTAATCATCGCGGTCGGCCACCGGGAATCGAACCCACATTTACGCCTATTATACTGCTATTGTATTATACCATCCTAAATAATTATTCCGTTCGGTACTTGTCATGAGACAAAACTCCGTAATGATGGCTGACAACTGGTATAGAGTTAAAATAAATAATCAATAATTCTACAATTTGCGGCCGGGATCACATCCCGCAGAAGTCCACAGGAAGAAGATGATCAAATCCACATTTCCCGCCGGGGTGGGGGAGGGAGGGAATTATCCTTGAGAGGATGGAGGAAACTCCTACTGAGTCGCTTTCCAGTGGATAATCCTAGGACTTAGGGTCCCTCTCTTCCTTTAGACCTGGACGTGGATCGGCAGATCTGAGCAGAATAGGAGGAGTTCTCGGAGCTGAGAACCTTGGCACAATCACCGGCATACACTATCGCTAAGGAACCGCAGTAAGACCACAAGATTGTGCAAATTGCGCAAGTCTGAACCCAACTGCTAAATTATGCAGTGTAAATATCAGTAATAAACCCGGATATTAAATCAAAATACGTAGCATTAAATACGGCGGTAAAACCACAGGCAGTACCTACAATATACTATCTACACGAAATACGCTATATAACGTTTAGAACCGTGTTCATATTAGATGCGGACATAAATCTTTAGCCGACAGCGTTCATCAAGAATAGATTTCGCAACTGGTCCTGGGTTTGGTGGGGGCGGGCGGGGGCGAAGAAAATTGGATCTGTGCATCATTTAACGGCTGAGCGAGGAAAAATCTTAATCTGTTATGAAAAGCGGGCCCCCTCGACCCTCCCCCTTCAACCCCCGGCCGAGAACTAAATGGGGCTCTGAATGAAGCTCGCCGCTCTTTAAATAGGTCGCTCATTTAGCATCCTTAACCCCAACCCCCTTCTTCTTCACAGCCTAATGGCATCGCGCCTAATCCTTGCCAATAGAACCAACCTCCCACAAATTATCTTTACCCCGTATTGCTCCAATTAGAGAAAATAAAAATCCTTTCCTAATATTGCCCTTTTCGGGCTAATTGACTTGGTTAATTTATGACCGTGAGATTGAAGGAATTACAAGCACGTATTAACGGATGGAATCACTTATTGCTCTCACCGCCCCATGTACATATTTACAATATAAATAGTGTGTTGCTTTTATATCGTAAAATCGTAAAAGTTATTAACAACGAATAGTTTTTCTTCTAGACCACGAAATATCTACACACAATCCTATCGTCTAGGGCTATTGATCTAAAGCTGCATGCAAACACTTTTACTACAATCAAACAGTAGGTCTATTTTCCCAAATGAAAAATAACAATATCATATTTCATCAGAGTACAACGAGAAATCACGTGACCTTACTGAGTTAATGACGGAACACTACCGTCCAAATCCGGTCTAGAATAGGAAAATCGCAAGAGTGAATAGTAAAAATATTATAAAAATTATTATACGAATTGATCAAAAACTTCTTAAACTCAATTTCCCTTTAGTTACCGTTGCTTCTATTATCGTCATTCTTGGCCACCGCCGTACACCCCGCACTTGAGCAAAATAATTTTCCCTAGAAACGGGGCTGAAACTTATATAGGTTAATTGTATGTTATTTGAATTTCGTTTTAGACTCTCCGGTTTGTTAACATCGGAGCCGTTAAACGTTAACTCCCGGGAGGAGAGAGAGAGAGAGAGAGAGAGAGAGAGAGAGAGAGAGAGAGAGAGAGAGAGAGAGAGAGAGAGAGAGAGAGAGAGAGAGAGAGAGAGAGAGAGAGAGAGAGAGAGAGAGAGAGAGAGAGAGAGAGAGAGAGAGAGAGGGAGCCTTTATAGTGACAATGAGGCCCGACGAGGAAGTGAAGTTCACCAGCCGGGAGGCACAAAGCGGACAAACTCCCACTTCGTTCCCCTTCACGCACATCCCCTCTCCCCCTCCATTCATCCCTTCCCAACCCATCCACCCTTAATTAAGCTTCCCCCCAACCCAACACGTTCCCATACCCAACACCGACGCACAAAGCCCCTTCAACAGATCAACCCTACCCCCTTCCGACCGAATCCCAGACCCGTGGCCCGGGGTGGGATTCGGGCAAACCTAGCTAGAATTAGACTCTGTTTTTAACCCCAAAGGAATAGAATGCGATTCTCCAATTTCCTCGGTTTTTCTCCTCCTTCGATAACATTGCAATCCTACTGCTTCCTATCAAATCGTACTCTCCTTCAGTGGCGTCAAATATTGTTTTTAGATATTTGAATATAGCAACTTTATAGATGATATCAATTTATTCCCCGGTACTGGGGTTTCGTGGGTAAAACAATCTATATTTTTATTAATTTCAATTGTTTCAATTTTATGGGATATATCTTGGGGGCTGCCATCGATAGGCATTAACCGAAATGAAGATTGTCATTACATGCCATTCGATGCTAGTAATAAATATTCATTACAATGTTAATGGAACTTCCCCGCGAATTGAAGCGTATCCGCGAAGCCCTTTACAGTAAATAGACTATTCTCGTTTTATAGTACATAGAATTGGCCGGCCCTCAGGAGGCATTAAATGGGCAAGAACTATTAAACGGCTGACTATGGCCTCTGTACCGGTGTTATAGCGGCAGCGTCGTAAAAGGCCGAGAATCTGAAAGGCTCAATCAGAGTCGGAGGGCGGAGGTTATTATTTGGGACCCCGCGGGGAGAGGTATTAGTGGCCCCTAAAAGGGCCGATTTCCGGTTCCTGGCGCTGGCTTTTTGACGACTACGCGGCGCCCCCGCCCCCCCCCCTCCCTCCCGTCCAATAAATGCCCGGATCGCCGCCGCCCCGCTCGATTTTACGAGCCAACGCGGTCGGATCGTTCCGACAAACCACCCCAGTTGTTAAAATCAAATCACCACTAATGGAGGCGGCGTCGTGGGTAATAAAAGCTAAGTCATAAATTACACAAAGGAATTTTTCAAATCCTAAAGAGAATAA
This sequence comes from Lethocerus indicus, assembly GCA_019843655.1. Taxonomy (NCBI): domain Eukaryota; kingdom Metazoa; phylum Arthropoda; class Insecta; order Hemiptera; family Belostomatidae; genus Lethocerus; species Lethocerus indicus. Next base: position 27,664,127 of record JACDQD010000008.1, on the reverse strand, counting down.
TGTACAAAATTTGATTTGAAAATGAAAATTCATTTCCTAAATGTCGTAAGACGTTAGATAAATCAGATATATATTAAGGTTAGGTTATCCACTCGTGGTTTGTTTCATAATGAAAAAACCTCTAAAAGTGCGTATTCCATAATTCAAATTATGAAAGTCTACTGGGAGATGGAGCAGTAACATTTTTTTAAAAAACGTAATAAGCTTAGAACAATTGAATTGTAACGCCGTAGTAATAACAACATTCTGTACCTAAGTTCCGGAAAAAAACACCCAATCGAATGCGTATATTAAAAATAAAAATTAATTGCTCCATTCTCAATGCGAAATGATAAATTCCTTTCCGTTAAACTTGAATGAAAATTGGAATTTAGGTTCAAACCGAAAGCTGTGGATATAAATTAACATTAAAATACAGGCAATTTGCCGTTTTCCGGGCCATTAAGTTAATGTTCCGAATCGCCGCATTTTCCCTACACGTTATTGGATAATCTCCCAGGAATAAAAAACACAAAAAGAAAGCAGGAAACGAAGAAAAAACCGCGTTATTTATGATAGTATGTTTAATTTGAATAAACCGTCCCTCTGATAATTGGCCGGTATACGCTGTATACGACATTTTCAAAATACTAAAAGAAAATAGACAGGGATTCGAGCATAATCAATTCGAGGTTAAATAATAATGATTTTCATGAATCACATTAATAAAATCGAAAACAAATCGGGTAAACAACGATACGCCGAGAATCATTCGTGATACTCTTTCTGCTCATTGGTCTGTACGCAGAATAATTATAAGCGTAGACAAAGAATTTTAATGCAGACCTAAATTACTATTACAGTCTTGAGCTATTGAGTTATTGTCTAAAGTAACCTAAGGAAAGTCCAAACATGTGGTGCATATTATTAGGCGCGCTCTGTTTTGGCCCAATAATAAATATATTTATCTATTTATTATATTATTAATATTACTAATCTTAATTACTAATAAACAACAGTGGACCCACTGAACTCCTCTGCCATTCCATACAATTATTAAAAGGAATTTGACTAAATTCCGAAACAGATAAAATAAGGAAAACTTATACTAGGCGCTTGATGCTTGACCCGCAAGACCGGCCTGTAATGCGGCATTGCCGAATCAGTCCGCCGTCTTAGTTTTTTGTTGAGCCGACATATTCCTACACATAAATTACTATATATAAAGTATTCTTATTAATATTAATGGCCCTACTCCTCCCTTTTGTTTTACTGCAAAGTATATTTTTATGTTCTGAGACAAAACTGATGTTCATAAGCTCCCGCAGAAGCATCCAAGTGATATGAAATTTCAAATAAACGACATTCTATTTAAACAATCTTATATAATATTCGATTCGATCTCGAGACGTAATTCAGTTTCCCCGGTACTTTCTGGGAGGACGACAGATAATATTCGACTGGACAATATGACAAGAACTCTGGAAAACTTTGGAGAAGGTTGAATTGTCCAAGACAAATACCCAAATCCTATTAGGGTCTGAATGGGGCCGGGGAGGCCATTGTTTCTGGGACTTTTGTACGGGACGGGGTAAAAGCGGCTTCAGAAGGACGACGGGGAAGGAAGGTGGGTGGGGGGGGGGGTGGTGGCTCCGCAGTCTTATGGAAAAGGGATGGCGGGGGACGGAGCCTCTGCGTCGATACTCATAAATCAAACGTTTGCATCTTCTCCTGGAAAACTCTCAATACCCGCCCCTCTTCCACGAACGTACAATTTTATTTCCCCCTCCTGTCCGGGAGACAAAAAAACAAACAATGAACGTCGGTTAACTCAGCATAAATATCGAGTGGACCAAGATTCGAAACTTGTACAGGGGGAGGGGGATCTTCGACATTGTCCGAGAGCGTTATTGGACTCGGGCCCACGTAATCCCCTCCCCCCTCCCTTCGGGGATGAAATAGCGGACGGTATTTCGTCCCGAAAGGGTATCCGAGATGGAGGGAGGTAAACGATGATTCGGTGATTTCTAATCACCGGAATATTAATTTCCAGAAAAACGCTTGTTTGTAAATTATTAATAGACTCCGCGGAATTTGAACTCAATATATATTTTCCGATACTTATAAAGCGCAGTTTTAGACTAATACATATGCCTGAGAATTTCAGTAATGCAGTTATGTATATCGCTGATTTCGTGTGTTTCTCTCTTCTAGACCGAAACCGGTCTAGCAAAAGACCAAACCAGCGAGAGGAGACAGAAACACACGAAATCTACGGTATTCCCACCACAACCACAAACTAGGTATTCTAATCTAGTTATGTATATATTATTATTGAATTCTACGAAATAAGACATTTTTTAAAAAAGTACTTTCCTTCTAAATCGGCACTTTGTATTAAGCTCAAGAAAACTAAATTTATGCTATATTCAGTCTTCCAGGAACTGTTTTACAATTACAATATCCCCACGGATTTTAATTTTTTATTTATTATACATCTGTATATATTTATTATATAACATCCCACAATTCCTCTTATGTTTATATCATTTTTAAATAATCTATTACTATTACTATTATTATTCATCTACCGCAAGTTGTTGACTTACTAATTGCCTAAGTGAATACTAACGAGTACACATGAGAGCCCCTATCGTAATCGATAGCGAATTTGAATAATTACAAACAACAAATATTTTCGAACCGCTTCGTCATCGCTCGGTTGATTTGAACGACAAAAGAAAAAAATATTTCAATTTAATTTCAACCCGTTCCGGAGTTCCGGTGTTTTGCCGAGCGTTTAATTGCATTTTCAAATAGCATTTGCATTCGATAGCCGGGTTTTTTTTTTTTTTTTTTTGTTGGCCGCCGGTCCTCCGGTCGAACCCCATTTCCGGAATTTATTCCGGACGGCAGTTTGTTGAGCAAGCAAAGAGAAACTTGCCGGGGCCAATTTTGTCGACTTGGGCCCTGTGCCCGAGTGTGTGCCCGAACCCCACCTCCGCTCGCCAATACACAGTCGATTCAATCGAAAGTTAACTAACAATTGGCGATATATGACGGATCTGAAAACGGCCAAGAAAGCAGCCGGATATTGTAAGGAAAATTATAAAATAAATTGCCGCAATTATTCCATATTCACCCTGCTAATAGCCTACCCCTCAACAACTACGACAATCCGAGAACTTTAAAACATCTCCATAACACCAAAACAAGGAAATAGCATATGTATATATATATATATATATATATATATATATATATATATGCAGTACAAGTGAAATATGTGAGCATCCCGTGCGCCAAAATGACTACCGAAGATGGCAGCCGAAACCGGTCTAGCGAAAGAACAAACCGGCGAGAGGAGGCTTGAGCGTAAAATAACAATTGACAATTTAAGGTATATTACCGAGAAAGGAGCGAAAGAATGTAGTCCGAAATAAACGCTTTGAAGGGTAAAATTTTACCGGACCTATTATTATTGTATATTCTAAACATTTCCGCCCCGCGACCCCCTCCACCCCGAAAATAACATAAATTAGGGAGTGATTTTCTTTCTCCACGGCAGTTTTTGTTGGTTACATCTGCTTAGTTTGGCCTTCAGTTAGTTACAGCAGCCCATTAAGAGATTCGCTGAGAGGCCCGTATTTACTAAGGTCCCGCAGCATTGTGAATTCCCCGACCCGTCTTACTTAACCGCATCTGACAACCGACCGTTTTAGGCTCTAACCAGCAATGGGATTTGCGACATTAGTGGAACGGACAATTGCAATACACATAAGCGCAAGACATTAGAAAGATATAGGACTCCTATCTGCAGTCTGGCAGCGAACCTGTTAAGCGTCCTGTTAGCACTAACTTACTATAATTGGTACATTTCTAGGCCTTTCATTGTTGTTGTATATTTGCTATATTTTTAATCGGGATATGATGAAAAGTTGTAATCAATTTCAAATATTAGTAATTGGAAAACTCTGTTTACTTCTTTTCAAGTTAGAAAACTGATATACTAGTCAGTAAAGACTCAAATAGACGCTTTAAATTAAAATATATTACTATACTACTGTACGAAAATAAATATTTTTGTATATTCATATATAACAGTAATTGTAAAAAAAACTGAAATGCCTTTCGTACAGGACGTAAAGTCGTAATACAAATTGTGATAATATAAAAATAATAATGACTTCCTCCGTATGTCCGGCCCGACCCGACATTCGGGCTCGTGTTCGACCTGTGCATTTTGAATTTCGGTCGGCGTAAATATGCGTCCGACGAGATATAAATTCGGGTTTATATACAAAACCCCGTCCCACGGATAGAGATGATTAGGGGCGAGTCTCGGGCGTAAAATTAGGAGGCCAATTATGAGAGCTTCAATTGGGTAGAGTCGGCCGACCGTGACGCGGCGTTAAACGGGTCAACAACGTTCGAATCAACAATTGGTTAAAATCCGGCACCGGCCGGACGTTGCCCGTATGCAATATTTATAAATTGTCCGACAGTTCTTCGCGTATAAATTGTACCTAACGTGTATTCGGAACGCCTTCGTTGGGTTTAGAAAAATTGATTTGAAAATCACTCGCGAATATTGCTTATAAGTAAGTCGTGCAATTATGCCAATGGGAGAGGAAGGAGTCAGCGCAAGCCGAATTTACGGATACACAGAGAAAATTTACAACAACAGGTCGTCAACATCCACAACACTGGATTCATTTAATTCTTTTCTATACGAGAAAAACACTGTTGATGGAAACGGTTGAGTTAGATCGCGTTATCGACTGTCTTGCATATATTTTCATACTTGGAATCTGACTCTTCCACAACGACTATCTAGGCCATAGGAAAGTTCTTCGGACCATCCTTAATAGATGCCCGCTATTGCACCATTCAACGCGCCCTCAACATACCGACAGTTGATGACTTAATAATTCCCTAAAGTTTCATTCTCGTCTCAAGCCCCGTCCTAATCAAATCGTTGAATCCTCTCCTCCTCCGTTACCCGTACATTATGCCCCTGAAGACGGCTTGGAACGCCGCCGAAGAGAGATCTTCAGTAGCTCAAGAGATATTTAAAAACAAATCAACTATCCTCAATTGTACTTTGTAACATTTTGATTCACTCAAATTCAATACAACCGGCGGGTTATTTAAGTGACGCGGAATGTCCTAACAGGTCCGAACATACATCTGGCACATAACTCTACGGCCAGATTTACACCGCCGCATCGTCTACCTCAATTCGAAAATGATGAATACGAACTCTAGTCAGTTTATCGGACGGAGTTCAATTTCGACCGTCATATCGAATGCGATTTTTAATGGCCCAGAAGTCCATGTCACGTGGACACAATATCCGTGGCCAACATATCAACCGTTGTATACTGCGTGCGTATACCTATACACAAACATACATTGCTCGCAATATAATCGAAAATTTGCATTCATTATTTGTTCGTTAATGTAAAAAAAAAAAGAATGATGGACTGTTTAAACAGGAATTTTAAAAAAATAATGTACGTTTCATACAATTAAAAATATTGAACATTCTTTGGATGGCGGAACAAGCCATTAGAGCAGACCCAATTGCTCGGTGTCACTGCGATTATTCCTGCATAAACTGGAAGCGATAACACTTTTCGTAGGGGCGATAAAAAGAAAACGCCGGCTGTGAGATAAGTTTGCTTTTCTTCTTACGTCCAGATATGAGCCGAACCTTGGAAGTGTACACCGTTTGTTTGCGAGCGGTCGACAGTAAAACGACGCCGGTCTTACACACGAAATTGGGCCTTATAATTCGCATTAAAAATTCGGCTTCGCCTCATTTTTTTTACAGTGTTTTAGCGTGTCGATAAATAATTATAAAAATATAGTCAAAGTCTGCGCACGTAACGGTATATCTCACTTCTGATTAATGCGTTCGTGATGAACAGGTTGCATAAACACGATCCCTGTTAGTTTAAATTGTATATGAAATTGTATAAATGGTCTATTTTCCTGTGACTGAGAATCATTTCAATTTAATTAATTCGATTAATTTTAAATACATTTTCTAATTTAAAGTCATATATTTAACCCTGTCTCGTGTAAATACGTGCAGAAATAGATTGAACTGTCCGAGTTCACAGTCCACTGAAGGTGGCGAGTAGCCGAAACCAAAGACCGAAATTCTAGCCCGGCTCCTACGTTACTAGGGTTCCATTGTGTGCAAATTTAATGACTGCAGCGGACATAAAACGGTCTAGAACCTCGATAAATATTCGAACAACAAACACCCGAACATATAACATACATTTAAATGTAATACATGTGAACACTGCTTCCGCTCCCACCTGAATGTATTAGCGCGCTGTACTTTTAAGTCCAAAGTCGGTCATGCGTCATTTAGATTATTATCCGGGCGAGTGTTATTTATTCACTGAAATTTCAGATGGTTTTGCTCGACCGTTGCATATATTATGATCAAAACGTAATATTTACATAAAAATGTTTTCGTCCGTGCTATTCCCTTTAATAATATTATAATTTGCCAATGCTATGTTCAGGCAATAAACTCGAAGAATGCTTACATTTTAAGCTCGACAGTACAATTCTCTGCTTATTATGTATGTATATTATATACTGTACAACATGTGTGTGTGAGACAATGGCCCGAGGCCCCTGTGGCAATCTCGTGACCAACGGGGTGGGGGTGGGGGTGGATGGTTCTGTGCAGTAAAACAGTCTAGTTTATGATGGCGTGGCCGGCCCACATTCTAATTGGGCTATGTTAATTTTCCGACGGTAAACCCTCAGCCTCAGCGCCGATAACAACAACAACAACAACAACAACAGCCGAGACTGTTGTCGGGCAAAAAAGGGGGCGAAACAATGGAATGGTCGCGGATATTCGAGAAGACGACCGATGAGGATCATAGAAAAACCATATAGTAGATTGACTACCTAAAAACTTTCATACTAAAGGACTTTCCTCTCAATAGGTTGGCATCAATATAGGGATTTAATTTGCCTCCAGCTAAATTTCGGCCTGTCGCCAATTTTCCTTCCGAAGCTCTCCCTCAGTAATATTACAGTCGGAAGCATTGTAGAGAGAACGCTGAAATGCATAATTGACCGACAGTCATCAGGAGGACCCTACTGACGGAAGGGAGAAACAGAAATCGGGATAGAACTCCCGCCATCTATTGTTCGTGAATTCGTGAAACTAAGTCCGCTAATATTAGTATTGTGCGACACTGAAGAATGCAGAAGTACCCGGACTAGATATAAACGAGATTCTATTTGGTCTAGGATACGACCAAATAGACTAGTCCACTTGTCAAACAATTCCGTCCTATTATATTTCACAAATAGAATTGAATAAATATTCTGCTGAATCTAAAACGCTCAGAATTAAATGATCATTATAACAAATTTTCATTGTTATCTATGCGTCGGGAAATTTAAATAAAACCGATTTGCACACAATTTCCCGATTCCATTCCATTCCTACGTTCGTCTCTTTGATATATTCATCGGATCTTGGCGACTGGGCGAAAAACCTCCTTTCCGTCTTGGAAAGCCTACTGCGCCCGACAAATTTCTGCGAACTTCTCCGTCCGAAAGATGAAAACTAAAAAGGAATTCTGTGTCTGACTGTTCGGTTTAGGGGAAGGGAGAAATCAATTCTCCCGGTGGGACGGAAAAGAAATTTCCTTTCCTTGCCCACTGACATTTGGACACCTACGCTCGAAACTTACTTCGATTTTCTAAGTAATAGGATTACCGCAATAGAAATGAGGACGAAGAGAGAAACTAATATCAATAACACTACTGTATTTATCGGCGGAAACGGCACACCAAAAGTACTCGTAACCAATTTTCCTGCATCGTCACTGCCGAGACACACTGCTGTAACACACTCGATTTAGCTAACTTGTTATTTTTCAAGCTGAAAACTTTTCGGACTGGGTGAAAAAATCGGTGACGTAGAGAGGACCAAATATAAAAATAATTTTGTTAAAACTATTTGTTTACCTTTCTCATCAAACAACCCTCTTATATGTTGTTTTAATACCACATAAAGTCAACCTGGATTTGTCCCGAACAAAACAAGCCGCTGTAAACAGTTAAGAGACAAGTTTCATAAATCACCGACTCTGAAATGTGTTCTCATTCTCGGATTAAGGGGCCCTTCAGCAATACTTTCAGTTAAGAAGTGGGGCCCTAACGGAGTAAGAAGAAGGGGAGCAGAAAGGGACAATTGCCCGAGTTCCGTCCTCCTCATGCATAGTCATTGAGGGGGTGGGGGTGGAGGGTGGCCCAATCAGACCCCCGGAGGGAATTAGCATGGATCTAGATAGCGGCCGCCCGCCAATCTCTAAATACCCAGTGACATGTCAACCCCGATTAGAAATAGTCCAAACGTTGAAATAGTGCCCTCATCCTCTCATATCTGTAACACAATGCTCGAATTACCGAATAAATGTTTCCGGCTTGAGAAAATTACAGTTTCAATGAAAAATTATTACGACCTAACGAACGATCAGCAAACGTTATCGCAATACTGCGGGAACTTCAGTTGGCAGGGGTTGACGTCCGGGATTTTTCCCGTGTCCTGAATCAACTCCACCGGAATGTTTTCTGCCCTTTCCTTCCGTGGACGTCTCGGGTGTTGTCCACGTCCGACGTTTCGGCCCGCCCGGTAGTATCACGCGATCCTAGCGCAAGTTAGCCTCCGATAATTCGAGTTCCGGCCGCGGAAAAGCTTCGCCAATTTATTAATCGACCGAACAAATAAAAAAGTTAGTGCGATTACAACCGTCCGCCGCGGTAATCGTATACACCCCGATTAAATGATTGGAACCGATTGGCCGCATCCCAATTACTCGTTTAATTCGAATCGGCCTTGTTTCCTATCGGTCGATTGGGCTAAGTGTTACTGCCGAACAGACAGGTTGCTGCTTCATCGGCATCGGCGTCCAATTTACCTGGCCAATTTACCGGCGCGCAATTCTACTGACGATCCCGGGGAACAGGACCGGAATCTGCGCAATTGTCGAAATAATACGATAAGTCCTTAAATAAATTCTGTAACTATTATTATTTACTATAACAAGTTGTCATATCCAATGAAACAGGACACCGACACTCGATATATTTCTACCGCCATTCGAAATGTTCCTCGTGGAGATTTAGAAGCCTCAGTTGTCTAATTACTTTGGACACTGGAATGAGCGGACAGTGTGTGTACGATCCGAAGGGAGGCCGTTTCAGGTGGATTTCAACCAACTACTATCGATTGTCGAATGAAGGGCGAACGAGTTTAGGGGCGGGTGAGCGGGGTGGGGGGTGGGGGGTTTAGGTGGTGGTGTGGAGGACTCGCTCGCTTACCGATATTGAAACACGAAAAACCTTTTTGTCAGGAAAGGGAAAGGGCGGCGAGGGCCCTGGGGTACAAGGGGAGGGGCTGAGGGGGTGGATTCGAGGGTGCCCCGCTCATGCTTTTTTTTTCCAACCCCTTCTTTTCAAGTGTTGCTAACCCATATTTTAATTAGGACCGCCCCCCCCGTGTGTGTGTGTGTGTGTGTAGGGCCCTCCAAAAGTGCTGCTGAAATTGAGAACCGACTTCATTCACTCCCGCCCCACTAATAGCGGTCGACTGGTTTCCGAACGCAACAGTTACTGACATTTTAGTGTAGCCCACTCGGTAGAGTGGGCTTTACGTGTAGACTTTACGAGCCGAAAATTTAAAACGGATAACCGATTAAATGAACGATAGATTGCTACCACCAAGTCAGTAACAAGAATTCAGGTAGCGATTACTGGGGACATACAATTACAAATTTCGCAATTAATTTGTATTGTCTTGTGAAACTGATAATTTGGCCAACTTCGCAAATCGCTGGACACTCACAACGCTATAGGTGATTATGTTTTGAGAAGATACACTGTAATATATATAATTTAAATTACGAAATGTTCATAAAATTAATAAAATTCGTCGCATTATGTTTTAGGAAGATTTATGACAGGCACGGTCTTTTGCCTACACAGGATCGACACCTAATCACGGTAAAATTAGTTATCTTTCACAATATTTGAAATTTTATTACCCGGAGCTTTCCCAAGAAGATCATATGTTCAAAACTGGAAAAACGTCTACAGATTACTTGAACAATTAAATAACCTCTTTTTTCGGCACTTCTTCTCTCTGTTGCCCAATTTGTATCGCTGTTATTTTAATTTGAACGACCCGGAGGTTTTTGTAGATTTAGGACAGGAAGGGCTCAGTCGGCTGTGTGAAGGGTGCACAGGGCCTGATTAAAAAGATGGGACCGGGCAAGGTAACTCCTTAGATTAGAATTGTAGTTAGGCACGGAGGTCTCGAAGGGCACAATCCTAATGTAAACTATATGTAAATGACTATATATATATATATATATATATATATATATATATATATACGTCTAGTGGTACATAATCTTGATATCTTCATTTGAATAGTTATCAAACTTTTACAGAAAAACAAATGGATTTAATAATTTAGTACAATTTGAACCTGATCAATAATAATAATATTAAATAGCGTAATGCACATTATGTAATAAATTTCATCGAAAAACCTTCAATCACTAATTCATTTTCTAATCAGAGATTAGACCGCTTCCAAATCGTTCAAGATTTATTTTAAACTATAAAAATTCTTACGACTGCTGAAAAATCTAAAGAAAAAAAAATTGGGGTTAATGAAACGTCGTAAATTCGGCGAACTCCGGAGTCCGGAAGGAAGCTATTCGGAGCGAATTTTAGGAGGCTTTCGCTGATAAGGCGACTGACTGATAAGGGTTTCGACGCAGTAAAAGCCTGGTTAATAAAACTGACGACGTATCACGCCTAATGATGACACTTTTACGGGCGGACATTTAACGCGGTTAAAATCTGGTGCCAAATTTAAATAAATAGAAAACAAATAGGAACGCCGAAATTCCGCCAGCTCAGACAGAAGACGGGGACAAATTGTTTTATTTAACGCTGTTTGTTTTCGCTCGTATTATCTCTCGTTTTGCTTGTTCTATTGTTCAAGCAATCTGGCACTGCACAATGGAGGCCGCCAAAATATAACTCGTGAAATTTTCAGAGAAAAAAACTGATTTAAGGCTGCAGAAAATAAGAAACCGCCCGGATCATAATTCTTTCACGGGCATAAACTATACATGAAAAATTGTTTGTACTCGGGACAAAGTGTACGTGGAGCGCGTTGACCTCCATGATTTCATAGGAAATTAGTAAATATCATTCATTAAAGTAGAAAACTACAATTAACTTTTATGTTAATTAATTCAGTACTGTATGAACTGTACTATGTTATATAGCACACACAAATCCAACTGATAACTGGCAAATTCCGAAGGCACTATACTAAGACTTATAAGCAGGGATGTTGCTACATTTATTCTGCGAGAATATAATGACCAAAACATCATCAATGAATGAATTATGATCCTTTTAGTCTTCATTTTCATTCACAAATGTTTCCCCGGAAAAAAGTAGAAACTAGAGAAACTAAAGAAAAGAAATACTGTCACCTGCTATTGGACATAGCTTAGTGGACACGATGTTGATGGAGTATCGAGAGGATGTCGTCGATGATCGACTAAAAGAAACCAAAATTGGCTAAGAAAATTATCTCGAATTAATCGTAGTAAGACTGATTCTTACCCAACTGGGTATTTTTCCTCTTCTCAACATCGCAAGGAACAGTGACCGAAACTCAGACAGCACTATGAGACACTGTAGCGCTCTTATTTGAGAGCAGCAATCGAGACGTATCGTCCTGAGACTGTACTGGGGGCAATTAGAGAAACGTAATTCGGGGCGTAGACTGATAAGCGGAGTCGCCTCTGGCACACAATAGTCAAGAAAACATCAATGTTATGTACACCGTTCCAACTGTATTACCCTGAAGAATATCTAATGTTTCTCCAGTAATAATAGAACAAAAATTCCACCCTTCGTGAATCGCGTACAATTACTACATATTGACAGGAGTACAGAAGAGTCCGTTCTATGCATTGAACGAAGTCTGAGACGGAGAGAAAATTTCTACAGGAAAACGGAAAACACCAAATAGGGACCAACAGACACCGAGAGTAGGGAAAAGGGGAACGAAATATTGCCACTGATATTGGCAATATCCATTCCCAATTACCGGGGTTCAGTGGGCCGCGGAAAAACACTAGAAATTACGAAACTAATAATGAAGCGAATAGGCAGATATGAGGAAAAACAAGACTTTTTCTTTTCAATCTTTAGAATACAGGAAAACTTTTGCGGTGAATTCTTCGTTTGGGCCTTATAAATATATAGGACAATATCGAATTGGATTTTCTACCTGTGTTGCAAATAAACATTTAAATTGGGCAATTTCAGGACGCACTATACCGCTTATGGCTCGTGCATTAAAACAGGATAATAAATTTATGTAATACAGTAATTTTTTTTTTGATTTTTGTCCAGTTAATTCCGTCTTCTGAGCGGCATTTTTAAAAGTTTCGTATACAATAAAACATGTAAAATACACGCCGTGATTTATCTCGGTTACGGTGAGTCATCGCAAAGTGGGGTTAAACAAAAACATTTTCGTCAGTTTACCCCTTCTCAAGTTTACCTTTACAAGTAAAATTCGGCCAAATATTTAGTGCCGACGAAACACAAATGCATCTCCGGCAAACTTAAATATGTGTTTTTCAATGGCCAATTTACAGACAATATAATGTCAGGTTAAACAAAAATTAACCTGATAATTATTAAACAGTAATTTGAAAACTGTTTTCAGAAACAGTACAGAATCTAAAACATTTGAAATAAGAAAACGAAAGAAATTTGAAAAAACTCTCCTAAGGAAGGTAAAAATGTGTACATGCTTTAAAAAGCATGTCATTACAACGTTTCTTTAAATTGTTTCAACGAAACTTTTGAAAAAGGATATTAAAATTCATGGCGATTCACAGTATAATATCGTTGAAAAAATGGAAGAGGGAAAGTGTTGATAACGAAAAAGCAAACTTTCACAGACCGAAAGGTGGAGAGCAAGCAGCAGTAAATCATAGTATAAAATTACTATGACCACTTCTAAGTAATTTCTTCAAAAACTTCGCGACTTGTATTCCCCGCTAACTACATGCGCTGGCTTAAAACGGAGCCGAGGTGGTTCTGTAGTTTCTAATGAGTACAATAGTAATAACAATTTAGGGTAATTTTTATGACGGTTCCCCCCTATTAAAATACTAATTAAGGGCCCCTATCGCAAAACTTATATTAACTGGGGTCGATTAAAATTTAGACATTTTCTTTCGTTCCGACAGCGGATAATTCCGAGTAGAGTTGAATTTTATAAGTTAGATAGGGTAAAACATTTTTTTGTTAGATTGGGCAAGTATTTTTTTACCGGGCCCCAACAGAATGGAACGAATAAAAACGTATTCCCTCGTTTGTTTTTCATTATTTATATACCCCGCAATTATGCTAAATATTTATTCTAAATTCACTATTATTTGGTCCCAGGTTAGACCTGTTTAGGCTCAGATGTAAGGAAAACATCATGAGGTGCTGGGAAGAAAAAAGGGGAGCTTTGTACATATTGAAAAGTTCACCACCGGTAATTTAACCGGTCCCAAAGAGCGGGAAAGCGGAGAAGGGGGGGGGGGAAATTACTTCGGTGGGAATAAAATTTCCCTCAGTATAAAAGAATGCAAAACGGTCCGGTTCTAAATTGGAGTCGGGCTTAGAGTCCCGGATTTGCGATTCTATTGGTCGAAAGCGAGACAGAAAGAAGGATAGGGATAGAGAGAATGGGGGAGATGGTTCGGGGCGGTATTGAAGGCGTCAAATTCTTCTTGCCCCTTCGGCATCATCGCATATTCATTTGGCAGCCCAACCGACAGTTGTGTCTATCAGGGAAGTCCGATGAAAGCTGAAAACGGACGATACCCGAGGATTTTACGAGCCCTCTCCTCCCCCACCCCCCAACCCGTCGACACGCGGAAAAACCGGAGCAAACACACACGCGAGAGAGAGAGAGAGAGGGTGGAAGAGGGAGAGGGAGAGAGAGAGAGTGAGAGAGGGGGGTAGAAAGCGAGAGGAGTAACCCTTTTCAATTATTCAAAAAGCCGGCCCGGCTTCCGGGGTAGTTGGGGGCGGCTCCAGTAAGTGGGAGTCCTCTTTCCTCTTTTTACTTTCCACTCCTCCTTCGCCATCGGGGAATTCGGCGGCGGATAAATCCGGACGAAATATTTGAACAGTCGAAAATGGAAACGGGCTACCAAAAAAAAAAAAAAAAAGGAATAAAAAATGAAAACAAACCGAAAATCCGCATTTAATAGAGTGGTAAATCGTCGGGGAGCCTAAGGGCGTCTGAGAATAGACAGATGGAAATATTACAATAAGATTTCTGAAATTCCTGTCGCTAATATCAGGAAAAAGAGAGCTTTTGAAACTTTAGGGAGGGAATGCACTGCTAAATGAAAATTAACAATATCATAGAATGCAACAAAACACCAGTGACCAGACTCTTGACGATGGTTATATTAATGCAATAAAATGAATACAAAATACTAACCGGGTGACGCGTTAGTACCCACTAATTGTATGACGGAGTGTTACTGCCGTGGGTTAGACTCTAAACCGGTCTAGCATAGGAAAAGTAAATAGTATCATCGGTATTACAATATTAATACTTCAAATAGTTCAATTTCGCTCTAGTAGAAAACTCACTGAAAGGAGGGAGGTTTCTCTAACGGTACGGAAGTAACTATCCCCCTATCGCCTTCTTTGGCCTAATCTGCCACGAATGGACGATTGCTTAAATTAATTAAAATTTAATTAAAAAAATTAATTGCTGTCACAAAGAATTTAGGGAGAAAACCCGTTATAGTCCTTCGATAATGGGGAATCCTTTCAGTGACGAATTTGCGGATGCTAAATGTTTCCTAAAACGATGCTGGGGCTCATAATAACGGCTCGTAATAATAAATTATGTTTAATGTAATAAGAATTTTAAAGAATAGAATGTTGGTTGATCAGTTTGATCATAAAAATACTGAAAGTATAAAAATGTGATATAGCGTCGAATAAAATTGGAATAAAACCGAAACCGATGAATTGGTGGGATCCCCTACGGCCTTTTCTTCCCCTCGAAACGTTTGATTCAATTAATATTTCCCCTTAATGAGGTTGTTGTAAAGAACCTGGAGGGAGAACCCGTTTCGATATTAAGGGCGGCCCTTTGAGTGACAAATTTGCGGAGGCTAAAGCTTTCTTAAATGATAAAGTTAATAATGATGGCTCATTTGGCGATTCCTGTTTGAATAAACGGGATACTATATAAAACTTGGTATAAAATTTCATGGAATCCTGCATTGCAAAAAAAACACATCAGTATTATCTACTGTTATTCAAATATTTTTTGGTGGGAAAAATAAATTTAAAAACAGGTCTCTCGGTGGAATAAACCTGTAGTAACAAGGCAATTTTCAACTAGCTTCAGTTGATTTATTATTTGGGACCGCCCGAAAAGATGCAAAATTATTCGGAAATAATATAAAATATGTAATTGCGAATTGAGATTACAGAACTTAAAAGGAGATTTACCAATATTTTAATTTGCGTTTTAATCACCACGACGGCTTAAACGCCACTGGACCAGAGATCACCCCGGACAGTAGTTAAATCGTGTCAAAAAGCGCCATCATCGGGTGGTTTCTTTATCGAGACAAACACGTGAAAAAATATACTTATAACTGTAAAATTGATTGTACAAAATAAAAAAGTTTTAATTTGAGTACTTTAATGTGTTTGCTATCGCTTGTTTTTTCTTTATACTTGAATACTTGTACTACTTTCCGTTTTCAACCCCGATTTTCTCGGACACGCAAAACGGATACATCGCGCGGACGTCCTCGTCTACCGTTTAAGGCCGGGGAAAGGGCGCGAAGGGAAAGGGAGAGTTTGTTTGCCCCCCTCGGCTCGCTGTTGAAGGGTCGAGCACCGACCACCCCTTTATTACTTCAAGTGGAAATTCGGAAGGGTAACAATAACCGTAAGGGAGGGAGAGTGAAAGTGAGATAGGATAGATAGGGTACGGGGACGCCCTTAGGGCCAACCAACTAGGTCAACCCCATCGACCGGATTCGCACCACCGCCGCCAGATCACACCACTCTCCAATAAAACCCGCCCCTTTATACAGAATAAAAATTTATTCTCAAAGGCCAACGATAGCTTGAACCTAACAGTTATTAAGTTACCCGACAGGAAATACTGCAAATATTTAAGCGGAATATTAGTGTACTTCATACACCTAATAGTGAGATAAAAATAAAATCCTCAACTAGCCAGTTGGTTTGTGTTAACGTGGTATTTTGACACTTTCAAACAGTGTATTAAATTCTTGGGCGATAATAAAAAATAAGGAAAGCAAATTAAAATGTGTTTTACTAGCTTTACCTCTACAAATTGCTCACCCTACTATGCCATCAAAAAGTAATACCAGAAAACATAATAAACTACACAAATACGCATTATGCTCTATTTACTAAAATTTGAATTACCACGTATGTGGAGTCAATTTGAGATAACCAAATTTAGCTGGGTTATATTTTGGTGAGACTTCCACAATTTGAACATAAATAACTTTTGGATTAATTGAATGTGAGGAAAGTAAACAGTATAATGTTATTGACAAACAAAGAAAAAATGCTCTTATTAACTTATCTAGATTTCAAAATCTTTAAGTCTTTAAGTTTGTCCATCCAACTGTAAAATATCTTTAATACAAGATATATCAACACTTTAAGTTCTTAAAGTTCCCCAAATTTCGCCCCCTAACATTTATAACATCCATGGATTATGTTCTGTGTCAAATATTAATCCGCCACTGATTTAACCACTTAGACACACTTAAATGCCTACTGTAATTCCTTCTATTTACTTTAACAAAAAATAATTTACAGATCATGATTAGAGAAGAAGTTTTGTTGAAACAGACTTATTGCTGGAGGTAAGAAATTAATTTGGTGTACAGATTTCAATATGAAATTTCTGTGTGCACGCTATTGCAACACAATGCTCAATAGACATAGTCAAAATTTAAACATAAAAGGGCTGAAAACACCTCCCTACTTGCTAGTAAGGGAAAGTGAGTATAAATAAAATTGGGGGTGAATTTCATAACCCATTTTCTTTTGATCTAAGTAATTATGGCCTTAGAGATATGTTTTACACTGGGCAAAAATATTGTGAACAAAATTCACAATAGGGAGATCATAAAATATAAATCCTTGAGCCCCAGGTCATCTTTATATAAAGGAACTGGCACACCAACAGTTCTCAAAAACGCAAAATACTATTCTATAATAACTATATCCAGATTAATATTTTAATTCTATCTGATAGATGTGGTACAGTATAGCACAGATAACACTATATAATCATATTAAAGTTCTAAGTCAATATGATTTTTTTCTCATGCAACTGTTAATTAAAATTAAAACTGAGAAAATTATGTGTATATGTTATATCCTTTATACTTATATATTAGCTAAATATAGGAGCTTAAAAGTGGATCTTCCTGTCAGGGACTCTATACTTTGTTCTTTTAACAGGTGTATTCAAGTAGTTAATACTATTTATATACTGCTTACAACAACATTCATATAACTAATAATATCAAATATAATTTGATATTTTTCCGTTGGAGGATTACAAGATTATAAAAATTAATTTGTGAATTTATTTTTTTCAATAAAATCCTAATAACAAAATTATCTACTCCATGTCCCACATTGATACAAGAAAAGAAATTCTCCTGAACAATGCCTTGATGTTAATTTTCAACTAGATTATTTCTTATTAAATAAAAAATTGAAAATGAATCAAGAATGAGAGCTCTAATAAACGTTAGTTATGTATTATTCAAACATGAATCACTTAAGAAGGAAATTTGGCATCAGTTCAATTATGGGTAAGTGCATTACAACAATTTAGAAATCAATTTCCTGAATAAGTAATAAATATGGTTCGATACACGGAAAACATCATTTTAATTCTAATCTAATTAACTGTATTAAGTAACACTATTAAAAAGTGCTATGTAACTAAAAATATGCTGAATGTTATCTTCAAAATTTGTTCATGAACTTGGAACCACCGGATTGCTAGTACATGTTTAATTGTTATCTACTTACGGGAAGAAAATTCATATCGTCATAATCTCAGCTGTCACATAAATTCTGATATTATTATCGATAGAATAAATATGAATTTATATGAATTCCAAATACTAATATAACAATGGCAGTTTGAGCTGTAGACTAAGGCATCGATAGTTGCCACTACAGACGATAGAGCGCAGCACTGACCACCCTGCCAAAAGTCCGTTATATACAGCGACGAAAATTGATGTATTTTATAAGAATGTAAAATTAGATCTGAATTATATAAAAATATATTGAAATGTGTACTTTCGCATATAAAAGTATACTAATTTCCATAAACCTGCGAAGTACGTGGACTGCCCAATTCAAATTGAAAGTGAACTCTCCCTTGTTCGAAAAGTTGAAAACTTTAAGGGTGAAACTATTAGGATTTACTGCGATTTTCTGAGTGGAAACAGCTTACGAAAAATGTTCCGAATTTTGCAATATTTAATTTAATTCAATAATAAATTTCCTAATCACTTATCGGATGCGTAATTTTCGAGCGGAATAATACGGAATCGAATTGATTTGAACAATTGAATTGCAAATCATGAAATCGGAACCCGACCGAAAAGCACGAAACCATTAGCGGCAGAGGAAATAAATATTTTCCGCTCAATCAGATGATCAGAGGGCTCCCATTACGATCTCGATTATTTCAATTCCACTTTATTTTCGTTTTTGTAATTTGACAGACACCGATAAAATATAAACTTCATCATATGTCACCGTACTTCAAGTTCAAGCAGCTTCCCGATATATTGACGGGAATCATGGTTTTATTACTATTTATTTCCCTCGTATAATTACTGTCTTTTCAATTATTCCAATTAACGTTAATTTAATTGATAGCGCTTATCGAGAACACGCTTTAGTAACGTTTTATCAGTAATATTTAACTAACTAATTTTAAATTATTTTTTCATTCATTCATTGTAGAGTATACTTGAATTCCTCGTTTTATTCAAAGACCGTAATTTTTCTCAATTACACCCATAATCGGTCCTAAACTTTTATCTCGTCGCCAAACTACCACTTCTGCCAGATAAACGAAATCGTTCGGGAATTTCGAATATAATTTTCGTTTGTATATATATGTCCGTTTTAAAATTGTTTCGAACCAATCATCAAGATTACTGTCCAGTATTTTTTTTTATCCGGTCGTATATTTTAGAACCTGTTCCATTTCAATAGTTCCATTTTCGAGTCCAAACAGAACCGACGGGCCATTTTCAGTGATTAACAATCGATTTTTTTTTTATAAAAACAATATACATTTATGGACAAAACAGAAAAAAATATAAACGTGCCTATTCGGTGAGGATAATTTTTTAAAGTTTTGGCTAGAGAGGGAGAGAGAGATAGAGGGTGAATATCAAAACCAATTTATTTAGGGTTGGTTATTAAACGGTGGGGGGGGGGTTGTTCCAAGAGATAAGCCTCATTAACCCCCTTTTTAAAGCGTGCTTTGCACTCTTACATTATTTCCTTTCTCTTTTTTCGCCGCCCATAAACCCCGTTTCATTCCACATTCAGTAGCGATTTCTACAATCATTCAAATAGTAAATGCGTGAAATAATAAATAACTCCAACGGTTGAACTAGAATAAGGGACATTATATTATTATTTATTATAACTTTGACTGCATTAACTAATTTAAAAGTATAAATAAGAACCCAAATCATAACGGTGCCAATATGACACATAAAAAAAAATCGAAATTATAACGAAACCAATTGGTTGATATTTCCTTTAAAATAAGATAGTTTCATCGACGAATATATAAATTGACGGATACAATATCGCAATATCAGATGAAATTTTCGGAAAGTGGCATGTTCTGTAAAGGAAAACGGGTACGAAAAAAGCTACTATATCCGCGTAAGCGTGATAAGGGGAATATTGGAAATTAGAAATTTCTAAATTTGGGGCTCCATATACACAGGCGTTCGGTGCTTGCACTTATTCTAACAGACCAATAAGTGAGTGCTGCCTTTTTTTTTTCTACTTTCATTGCACAATCTTTCTGAATTTCATCCAAGAGGTCAAGCGAAAGCGGAAAGATAGACAGGTATAGAGAGAAACTTATACATAGAATGGTGTTGGGGGTGGGGTGGAAAGGGGGAGGGGGTTCCAGCGCGTGTTAAGAGCCGCAGGAGACTATCCATTGTGTAAAGCGTTTTGAAAATTGTGCACTAATTCCAACAAACAAAAAAATTGACCTCCTCAAGTGACTATATTTTTTGCTTTCTACCATTTCAACACGTGTGTGTTCATTCTGGGTGTAAATTTGGTGTACAAACCAAGTTCAAGTGTGTCGGTTTAGTCATCTACATGCTACTGGCAACATTCCATGAAAATATAAAAAGCCTGCGACTGATTTCTTTTTTCTAAATTTTTCAATATTTTCTATTGTCGACAGAAATAAGCGCATCGCACGTGTGTATTGTGGAACTAAATAAATAAGTGATTGTTGTGACTTATCGTCAGAAAACTACGATATCGACATAGAGTGTGTTGAATCGAGAAAATCCTAGATTATATCGTAAAATGAAATGCGAGTCTATTATATAAGTGAATACATAAAACACAGGTTCAAATGAAAGTAGGCATAGGTCTCCTTCCTCATTTCATTTTTGTTATCTCTGAGAGGATAATATCACCGGAAATCATCCTCTATAAAGGTATAGAAATGAATCTAAATAATTGAAGAAAATTGGAAGGAGATGACTCTTATGATATCGAATGCCCACGATCGCGTAAACCCACCTATTTCAATTGAAAATATGTTTGAACTAGATATTAGGTTCTTCGGCTTTAAGTAACGTTCAAGTAACACCGCTCTATCGTCCCTTCTTCTGAAGTAGCCGGACGCTCTCCGCGTCCTCTGCGAGTAGCGACCGAAGGGATCGAAGGAACTGGAACGGAAACGCAGTTTAATATTCGGAATTGTTTTAAAATTGTCATTCGGCTCCGGCCTATCCGGACTTTTTCAGTCCCAGTTCCTTCGATGATTCGCAATTCCATTCGTTACCCAAAGCAGTTCGTACTATCTAGTTTTTAAAATTCGAACTTTAAATCGTTCTTACCGGGGGGTCTCCGGAGTATCGGAAGATTATGCAAAGTATAATGAAAAATTATAGGGCTTTGTTTTAAATTAACTTTTCTTCGAAAGTGTTTAGTTGCGATCAAAAAATATAACCAATTCGTTCCGCTTTCCGGAGACCCCGGTTTAATGTTAGGGGTGGGTTGAAACTCTAGATGCGATAGGAATATTGATAGTGTCTAAGTAGTATAGGTGGAGGTGGCTGTTACCTGTTTGAACTGCCTGATGCCTCCGTTGATCCTGAGGGAGTCGGCGGCTATCATGGCTATGCCGTCTCCCGGCTCCCTGAGCTGCCTGAGGGAGGGGCTGGGGGAGCTGCCGTGGTGGTGGAGGTGGTGTAGGTGGTGCGAGGGGTGGTGCTGCTGGTAGTGGTGGTGGGGGTGGAGGCAGCAGTGGCCGGAGCCGGCCTCCGGCTGGGAACTCTGGCGTACTATCCTGGAGCCGGGCGAGGCGGTGAGCAGTAGGGCCGGGGGCTGGGGGCCGCCCGGCTGGGAGGAGCCGCCCCCGCCGGCCCCCTTCAGGCTCTCCCTCGACGCCGACCTGCCCATCAGCGCCTTGCACCCGCACCCCGTCGCCCGCAGGTGGCCCCTCATCCTGCAGTGCATCTCTATGTCGGGCACCGAGCGCGCCCCCTCCTCCACCTGGAGCACTGTGCTCTCGTCGCTGCCTCCCATCAGGTGGCCCGAGGTGCTCAGGTGCGGGGTCCCCGACACCACCAGTGTCGTTGTGCAGTCCTGCCTCATCAGCACCGGCTTCGTCGCCGGCTTAGCCAGCAGGCTCGATCTTTCGTCCCCGCTCCCATACCCGGAGTTAACTCCCACCTCTTGCGTCGTCGAACTCATTTTGATTCTCCTTATCTGTTACTGCCTGGAAATTAAAAAATATATATACGTAAGCCTCGTATATTTTACTTTTATATTATATTTAACATTAAACACTACTGCCGCGGCATTAAGGTTGTAGATCGCGGGGATATTATTCACAACCGTATCGTATTTTATTTAATATTTAAACAGGAGTTTATAGTCGGACATGGATGAAAGCCTAGGAAAAGTCAAATCGAATAGAATGATTACAAAAGATCGTAAAGTAACTTAGCAGAAGTACAGACAGTACTGACCCCGATTCGAATTCCGCTTATCGATCAAATTTTAATTTTATATTCACTTAGTATTTTATATTAATAAAAATGTATTATGTTCTCGATGAAAAATGCGTACGGCTTCTAAATTTTATTAATTGTAGGAATCTCTTTGGGGCCACCCACAAAAGACGCGAGCGCTATAAATTGAATAACGGATATTATTCAACAGGAAGAGAAACGGATTACGGAGTGATCCATTACTTGGAAATTACGACAGAAGAAAAAGCGAGCCGTGGTCAGCACCGGGGATTGACTTCTTCAGTCGCACCGTGTGGTCCAGCCCCGGGTGTGGCAAAAACTGAAAACAGAAGTTATTCCGATTGTGGCCGCCACGGGCCACATCGAGGGGCTAATGCCGGCCGGTAAAATATGCAAATGGGGGGTCGCGTAGCCGGCGGTCGCATGATCGCATGTGCCGCACAGTTCTAATATTCTCTAATTGGTCCCGCCCGCTCCGTTTAAACGATTTCGTCCTGAAGCCGTGCGCGGATTTCGATTCGGCAGGTACCCAGGCCACCTAGTATTTGTTTCGCCGTATCGAATATCAAGTGAAACGTTATCGATAAAGAATAATGACGACCGGTCACGTGAGCGGGATGGTGAAAATAAGTTAGCTCCGGAGGAGGAGGAGAGGAGGACCTCGCTCAACCTGAAGGATGGACCAGAACGCGGATGAGGGGGCCTTCAAAAATGGGGCTAAAAAGTTTGCCCAAACAATTTTTTTTACTATAATCAACCATTATAGTCGTAAGTAAAGAAACCACCCAATCATAGCACTTTCGACGTGTTACAGGACTGTTTTTTACCCTTTCCCTTCGGGGTCCTCCCTTGAAAAATTCCTGGAAAGGCAGGGTGTCAACCGCCGCTAACAGTAACACGCGGTTTCACCCCGGAAGTTAGTGACAATTCGAGTTCTGGTCGCGGAACGTTTTCCCTCATTTAATGGGATAACCCATCATAGCGGCTGTTTGCCACGTAACCCGAATGCGTGCTTTCGATTTTTACTATAAATTACGTTATTCCCGGCTTCGTCGATTACGATTTGGGCGACGGCTTTACGTGCATTCAGCGCGAATTGGAAATTCTGTCCACCGTTCCGTATGTTTTCCCCCGTTAATGTATTTCCAAGGCGACAATCTGTTCGCCCATCGGACGTGCGATATACAGATAGCGTGCACGCCATATTTGCCAACTGAAACGCCTCATCTGTACGATTTAAAATGCGTCCGAGCCCAATGACGTTTTTGCATAACTGTCGTATAAACGTATAATTTAAGTTTTTGTGTTTCAACAGTTGCCGTGGAAACAATTCTGCGGATTTTAAAATACACATTTCGAAGAACCTATACCCAGAATACCATATTAGGACGTATCCATTTCTTTCATCTATATTACGTTATCATTTTTTATTATGCATTATTTTATTATAAATATTACTGATAAAAAATTACATAATTATAGGTTACAGGCCTCAAAATATACATTTAACTTTGAATTGACGCATCACGTTATATGGGGTTTCATCTTAGTTAGTTGGACCATTACATCTTATTAGTTGGACGATTACAAAGTTTAAACTCAATAAATACATAAAGCCAGATGTTTTTAGTCCACACCCTATTTCAGCTAAGCAGTGATTCACTAAGTAGGCGAAATCGCCCCCGAAGGAGCTCTGGAGGGATGCAAGGGGCGGTGATGGCTTCAGGGGCAACAGGGTGCCCCTTAATATTAATAATATTACAGAGTATTATGAATTACTTTTATGTAAATTTATGTTTTTTCTATTTAAATAAATAGGTTTAAAATTTCATTTTCAAATTGTAAATCGAACATGGGTTATTTTCAGGGGGCGGTGAACCAAATAAGTTTGGGAAACGCTAGTCTAAGGAGTGCGGTCATGGGAATGCTACTGACAATGGAGAGAGGCTGAAACCGGTCTAGATCAATAACAAATAGGTAAGGTATATACCTTAATGACGTTATACTACATATATTTTGTACAAATAAATAAGCGTTTTGTCAAAGAAAATTATATTCTTCAACTCAACAGCTTTTAAACGGTAATCCTCTTAGTTAATGGTTTTATATTTGTGTTAGTTGTACAGTGGGGAAAGTCCTACCCCAACAAAATTTAGTTTTAAGCAAATTAACCTCAATCCGGAGAGCTGTTAGTCCCCAGCGTTTTACCGCTTGTAACATATTGCAATATTCCGGTTTATTTATCTCACATATTATTACTCAATAATTCAAATACTACAAAGTTGTTGAGCGGTAGTACGCCGGTGAAATTCTGAAGCTGGATAATAATTTCAGTTAATTCGCACATTTCAATGGTCGTTTATAAATACAGAAATTATTTATAAATATCAAAACTAAGAGTCGAAATTTTCTTATGTATATTTGAACGCAACATAAGAGAATATGTTTAATATAAAATATTAAACGTGAACACCTATATTGATCCATATTAATTGCTTCTTCCAGGAATCAATAAATTAGTTGGCGACTGTCTATATTGTTTATAATTAAAATCCCGTTTGCCGTTCCAATGAAACTTGGAAGAGTGTCAATTACAAAATGCTTTCAAGTTGCTAATTGACACCCTAGACAGTGGGCGGGGGGGGGGTGGGCTAGGATTGAGTATTGAGTAGGACAGAGTGAACCTCCTCATTAGACAATTAGCTCGTCAACGCCGGCCAATTGGGGGTTGGGGCTAAATACGACCCCCCCCCTCCTCCCACGGCTCAATTAGACGACATTAGAACCGATAAACCGCCCCCCGAATCGTCCACACCACTACTAACCCCGCCGTCCACAAATCGGTCTATATTCTACTTAGGGTTGTAATTAAAAGCCGCCTGTAACACGCATATTTCTTAATATATAACGCATAACAGCTCATAGGCCTTACTCAGCGGATATAAAAGATTTTTTTCCCCCTCAAGGATCATTATCTCTGAGTCGTGTAGCCTTACCCCAATTCACCCACATAGAACACGACCACATTTTATATAAACTGAGGTGCCGCGCCCAAGCTTGGGACCAATTCATTCGTGACAGAAAAATCTGAAGAATTTTCGTTTTTCGATAACGATAATTTCAGATCTTACAGTTCTTATACGGTATTGAGCCAATGTACAGACTGAATGCAATGTCGTTTTTACTTTGGGAGACTTTACGAACAGGGATACCTGGCAGCAATAAGGATGGTTCGAAGGACTTTTGATTGGAATCTTCAGGGTCCAAATTTACGGTTTATTCTTCTGAGTTGGCGAGAAAATCGATGGGGGGGGCGAATGGAAAATACCGTAATTTATACTGCGAGAAATTTTAGCAAAATATATACGAATTTCGGGCAGCTAAATTAAACGCTATTATTGTAATTTTCTAATTTTCGGCTCACATGCAAGGCTGTGCATTCATAACGGTAACGATATGATATTAGTGCTCGTGGCGAGGAAAAAAAAAAAAAGAAAAAAAAGAAATAAAAAATAAAAGAAAGCGGCAATTTGTGGCAAGCGAGCGCACGCAACGGTGATTGCCGATACGCAACTGTCCCGGGGGAAATAAACACGCCGATTGCAATTTCACTTTCGCCCGGTTCATTTACTGAAAGCTAATTTTATTCTTAGGCGGACGGACCAAATCCAGCAGCGGCGGGGTAATAAGCTTAATTGTCAGCGAGAGGGTGTGGCCGTTTACCCCTCCCTCCCGCCACCCCTCAACCCTTCGTAATAAAATAAAACCATCTAATTAGGGGCGCAACGACCCCGACCGTTGTTTAACATGATTAAAATGCCGGTTTCTCAATGCGAAACTAGACGTGAGAAAAGGTGTACGCATTCGATGCAATTGTAGGACAAGTAAGGTGTCATAATTTGTTAATAAAATGACCGCTATCGTCAATGTACCGAATATTATACCAGGATTGAACACAGTGTGTTTCTAAAAGATGTACGTAAAATGTTTCGCGGGTCGTTATGCGCGTATTGACCAACATATTGAGAACGTTATCCTATAAACATTTAGATAAAATAATAGATTTGTAAATTTTTGTGCCCGGGTAAATTGCTCATGTATTAGGAGGTTTCGGTTAGATCGCTGATTAGATAAGAATTTGTTATAAATCCCGTCATTCAATATCCAGGGAAGACCTAGAATACCTCCAAAAATGTCGTTATTTAATTAGTAAACACACATTTTCTGTCTATAGTAATACATTTTCCGATAGAGACTATTTGAAACTGAAAACTGCACCAAGATTCAATTGGTAATTGGAGTAAAGTTCAGTTCGTGACCGGAGATTCGAAAGCTGGGGGGGGGCCGCATTTAGGTTTACCCCCGCGCGCTCCAAACGCTAACTTATGCCCGAGACCCGCCTAATCGGCTGCTTCGGAATTAACTTAAAAGATAGGAATTGGCCAAGTCCAGCGTACTCTCATTAGAGGGCAATTAGAATCATTCCCAATGCCCAAGTTTTATGAATGGAGACTGTCGAGAGAGGTGAAATATTGATGGATTCAATTAAGATCTTCGTCTGAGAATCCGTTAGGACTCGGAATTCATTATTAAATTATTGTACATTTATTAGGAATATAATTTCTATTTTGATTTTCTATTCTGAATTGACCTGAAGTTTCAGTTTCTGCCTATTAATCGGCTGTATCTGTCCTCAGTAGACTTCCATAAAATTGACCCGAACAAGTACCGATTACAAGGAATCCAATCAAAATTGCAATTGGTGGGAGGATAAAAGACAGAAATGAAGGACAAAAACGTAAGGGGGTTGAGCCATTATTTGGAACTGAGCTAATATACCTTCCCCACTTCGTATTATCGGTCTCCTTTTTCATAAATAACGTCCCACACAATTACATGCAGCTCTAGTTAAAGGAAAATTGACCAATTAAAGTCGGGCTGTTATAGGAAAAACTTAGGATTATTGCTCGGAGGGATGGCCTGGCAAGGGCGAGAGGGGGTCCGGGGAGATGCCATTAATACGTAAAGAAGAGACGTCGGCACGAACGGTCAATGTCTATTTCTTCTTCTTCTTCTTCTTCCTCATGAAACAGACCTTAGTTTCCCTTCTATTGACTTTTCCGGAAGAAGTAGTTATTACTGCGAAGTTACGCTCTTTTTGTCCTATATTTGCTTTCACTTAATTCGATTAGTCAATGTCTATTGATGGGGTGGGGGGGGTACTTCCATCCCGCCATACTACTTGTTCTTTAGGTCAACAACTACTAACAAGTGTAAGCGTATTTCGGACACTTGTTTCTATTTTTAATGCGGAATTAATATATTTCGACAGAATACCGAATTAGGGTCCATCCCTATGAAGCGCGAAGAAGAAAAATCTCAGTTCTACAGTTGAGAAGACCCGAGCCTATGATTCTTCTCGATATAAAACACACTATCAACGGTCAGTACTACATAGAAAATACAGAGAAACTGATATAAAGAAAAGGCTTACAGAGAAAATTCAATCGAATATTCCCCCATAGCTCATAATCAACGCTTGAAATCAATGTGGAGATAGGATGAGAAAGTGGTGAAACATAAGAAGCGAATATAAAACACATATAGCGAACATAAAACTCTAGTACAAATGTATTACGTAGTCAGGATATGTAGTGTAGTTATGAGTATTATGTCAAAAAATATATTATATTCATTTGATATACCTGTTTTGTGGTCTGCGAGGGGTTGGAATACTGTAGGTTCGTGATGTTTCTGTCTCCTCTCGCTGGTTTGGTCTTTTGCCAGACCGGTTTCGGCTGCTCGCCATCTTCAGTAGCGGTGTTAGTCACTGTCAGCACTTTGGATGTTTACTGTCATGACAGCACATGTGAAAGTGACAGTGGGCAGTGAGGATGCCCAAAAAACATCCAAAGTGCTAACGGTGACTAACACCGCTACTGAAGATGGCGAGCAGCCGACAAACCGGTCTAGCGAAAGACCGAACCAGCGAGAGGAGACAGAAACATCACGAACCTACAATATTATATTCATTTTATGAGTCAGCCTTCACTGTCGATCATTCTCAAAATGCATATTTCTAAGTTATTCGAATAGAACTATCACCAGAATAGAACTTTCCATACAGAGATTTTAACCGAAAATTCTACCTGTTCGAGACCGGTTGCCAATTCTCCACGTTTGACGGTCATATATTGTTTCGGATAACTGCAGGGATAGTATATATCCGGAAAATAGAAGGCGTTCAGTGTATTACGGGATAGTTTAACCAGAAAGAATATATGGAGTCGGGAATACGACTATTTGCCGGGAGGAAGCCGGTGTAGATCGTCTGTAGAGTCTAACAAGAAGACGCGGGGGAAAAAGAAATATCGACCGGCTATTTTAGTGGGAACTTTATGTGCAAGTTTGACGGGACACCGGTTAGTTATGTGTGACATGTAGACCGATGTTTATTTCCGCGTCCTTATCCGTGTCATGTCTGGGAAACTATCGATGCGCCACGGCACATTATGACGAAACCTGCACAAAGGAGTTGGCGTGCGGAGCTCCTCCAACCTTCCAGCGGGATGCCGGCCGTTTAATATTTAACCACTCGTTTAATGCCAACACCGACCCCTTTTTTTTGTATGTACAAAACACTGGCCTATTATATACGTCGGAATTCATTTCAACTTTCACACAACCGCGTGTTCGTCCCAACACAAAATCTGTAATTATTAATGTACTTCAATTAAGAAAATAGAAAATTCATTGCGACCACTTATCTTTTTACTAGAATACAAGATGGTTCTATCGGCCCTAAGGGATCGCAATTCAAGTTTCACAAAATTGTATTTGTCAGTAACCAGTTTTAGGCTTTTCTAAATATGTTGTAGCGTGGTGAAAATATCAGTGGGCAATAGCGACAGATTGGGCAATAGTAATATTGCCCACATATTAGGCCCTAAAGGGAACTTCCGCAACTCTTCCTATTGGGGAAGCTTGTAAGAGGATAATATAACTTATGAAACCCCACAAACCCCCCCCTCAATAAGAATAAAATATACTTCGTAATGCGTGAGCGTTTTGGAGTTGTGTCATGCTCGTATTTGTATATTGAGTTATATTTGAGTTATTAAAAATTATTAATCGACTGCAAGCGGTGCTCATAGAAGATGGTTCTTTGCTTCCGGTGCAACTACCACTCTTTGAATGGTAATTGGTCCAAGTGAATAATGAGCGTTAGGCGGGGGATATTGGTTTGCCCTGTGTCAACGGTAATCGGTCCTGTATAACCCACGTGTGCAATAGCGCACTGTTAAGTAATTGAACGCAACAGTGCCAAGGCACTATATACACCGTTATACTCCTATTGACTCCCCCCCTCCCCCAACCTTACCCCCAGGTACATCAATCGAAGCACTCACCCTTACTTCAGTCAGTTGTCCCTGTAAATTTGCCCGTCTATTAGTGGATGCGAGTTGCACTGATCATAAATTAAACTATCTGCTTTGTAAATTTATTATTATCTCAATTGAATATTTACTCTTCGAACATCCAAATCATTGATTCCCAAATTGGTCCAGGTGGACCCCCAGGGGTCCACGGGAGACTGGACGGGAGTCGAGTTAGATCTAATCTTCACATTATTTGTCGAGTTTTGGGAATATGGTAGAAATGTAGCTGGAGGGGGGCCACTGGAACCAGCAAAATTTTCAAAGTGGTCTATAAGAAAAAAAAGTTTGGGAACCTAGGTTCTAAATAAACAGAACGCCCTGTAAGGCGGCATATGTGCAAATGTTATAGTTATGAGTTTCGCAACAAGATTACTGCAATCGGTTTAGTCTAGATGGTAAGATTGACCCTCAACAATTTCATTGAAATTTGCAATAATTTAATAATTAAACAATATTATAATGAAAATAAAATTAGAGCAACAATTTAAACAAAATTTCGGGAATTTTAAATAAAATTCTTTTCTATCTAAACCAAATATATTCTATCTAAATTTCTTCAGGAACATTGCAAAGTAAGTAATTGATTTTTAAATTATTAATGCGCAAATTAGACTTTGGAATGTCAATATTATTTCATACTTCATTGAACTGTTCTAATTGTTCTAATGCCAGATCAGCCTAATGATCATTGACTATTGAACACATCGCGATAAAAAAGGAAATGACGTTTCTTTCGCGCTCCTTTTAAATTTTAATCGGAAAGCCCACCACCAAACCCCAGTTATATTCCCTCCTCGTTTAACATTCCTTCGAAAGATAGAGTCAGCCGCATTTGGCACTAACGATCAAACCAGGCAACTAAGACCAATAAACGTGGCACTCGAATGGGCAACGCTTTTTCGGTAAACCGGTTGTTTAAAATTTCAACTGAACGTCGATTTTATGAGCTCTCTCTCTCTCTCAGCGAAATGCGATGGGGTCGACGAAGCGTCTTCTTTTTGGAGTCCGGGTTTAGGGCCCAAAATGACCGCAGAACACGATAGCGTTGAAACTCTCAATAGTTTCTCTCCCTTAAGAGTTTCCGGTCCAGAGGGACTTGTCCAACATAAAAACTGCTGATGCACCTATATAACTTTATTTTCCCCTAACGACAGCATCATTTTAAAACTCCAGTATATAAATAATATATAGATTAATTTAATATCAGTGTTAACTGAGCGGAAACTAAATTCTTAGACTCCGTATTATTGTATTAAAAAAAATTATTCCCTATGAATGAATAAGTAGTTCTACTCTATTTTTTCTTTAAGCTCGTAAAATTTTTGAAACTGCCGGTATTTTTATTATAAATAAATTTATTTTGAAGAAATAATATAATTGTTTGGTTGAAAATTATCAGAATCCTGTAGGTTCGTGATGTTTCTGTCTCCTCTCGCTGGTTCGGTCTTTTGCTAGACCGGTTTCGGCCGCTGCTCGCCATCTTCAGTAGCGGTGTTAGTCACTGTTAGCACTTTGGATGTTTTTTGGGCATCCTCACTGCCCACTGTCACTTTCAAATATACTGTCATGACAGTAAACATCCAAAGTGCTGACAGTGACTAACACCGCTACTGAAGATGGCGAGCAGCCGAAACCGGTCTAGCAAAAGACCAAACCAGCGAGAGGAGACAGAAACATCACGAACCTACAGTATTCCAACCCCTCGCAGACCACAAAACAGGTATATTAAACTATTATCAGAATCGTTTCAGACATTGATATGTACCCATGATCCCTCAGTGATCTGCTCTTCGCTGTGCGAAATGCGTAATAAATAAATTAGATTATATAATTGTTTTTCTTATCTAGCCAACGTAAAATATATAAATAAAAATAAATATAGGAAAAAATGTTTAGTGCGTCATATATTCCGTGAGATGATGAGAGATCGGTATTGCTATAAATATCGGGATACACTTCGGTGTTATCAGCGCGGACGTGACATGGATTGTTTACAGGCGTTCGGGGAACGGCGGATAAAATGCTTAGAGGGGATTATCAGGCGACGTAAAATTTATGATTCTATAAAAGAAAAAAAAAAATGGAAAACATTTAAAGCATCGCCCGTGTACAATCTTGTTTACGGCCGTACAGCATTGATCGACATCCGTCATGTAACTGCTAAAGCTAAACTGGATACAAAATTTCTAAATTTTCAGTCATTTTAACGGAGACAGCTAGAGAACGGCAAATAGTTTACGTACACGCGAATCTAATCTAACGAATCGATTGGTGACAGTTCAGTACAGGTAGGCATCAACACCGACCGCAGTTAATATGTAGTTCACCATACACTCGAGCTGTTACCATAACGATGACGAGGACGTTGATTGTGATGAAGCTAAAAATGGCTCGCGGGCAAACGGACGAATGGGAAATTCGAACTACCGATGATAATGCCAAAAATGGGGAACGAATTTCATAGAGCTGGGGGTTTAAATTACTTAACCCTCTATGGGGGGAATTTTTATTTTAAATTCAAAAAAATTGGGGGAACGAAAAATCAGCAATTATAAACCTATATATGTGAATGAAAAAAAATTGATATTGGTTGTTTTGACCAACGTTATGTGATTAAGGATTTATGAGCCGTCTCACGAAAACAGCTATAATTATTTGGTAAAATCGGCCCCATAGAGGCCCGTAGAGGGTTAAAATGTGCGGGTAACAGTGCAGAATATAAGTAGGTACCTAACTGTAATGCCGGCCCGAGGCCGAACAGACGACTGTTAACGGAAAATCGAAAGAGTCAGGGGCGCAAAAAACCTCGTTTTAAGAAGTAAATTCGTCAGTTTGCCGGAACATTAACCTGAGATTGATTATTTTCGGGGGTTTGAAATTGGACTTTTGTAGGTT
This sequence comes from Lethocerus indicus, assembly GCA_019843655.1. Classification (NCBI taxonomy): domain Eukaryota; kingdom Metazoa; phylum Arthropoda; class Insecta; order Hemiptera; family Belostomatidae; genus Lethocerus; species Lethocerus indicus. Next base: position 27,631,351 of record JACDQD010000008.1, on the reverse strand, counting down.
GGACCCTGATATATATTGACGGGATTAACTGGGCAGTATCTCACTGTCGCGGGGACAACTTAATGAGGGCCCGGGTTAACGGCTGTGGGGGCGGCGGCGTTAACGCTAAATAGGGATTTATATTAGGCCGCCAGCGCTGGAGTGTTTAGAAAAATAGACGGGAGCGGGTCGGATTTTGTCAAAAATCACTCTCCAAATTGAGACCGATAGTCTAAAAAAAATCACTGCGCCCTCGCAAATTTCAACTAGTAGAGTGCTACACAATTATTCTGCATTACACTGTGTACGGCCCTCATGGCACCACTGTTAAGTGTGCAAATTAATAACTGTGCATCAGGACAGTCTAATAAACCGTGTAGGGGAAATGCACGACTGTTGGATGCAAATAAATCTTTAGGGGGGGTTTAAGCCCGACTCTGATACTGTATCCGGGGACCATCTGTTATCTTGCCGGGAGAAACGGACCTACTTGAGAGCACGCAACCCCGAGCTCTTTCCACAGTTTCCACCCCGCCCCCACCACAGTAATCACAAGAACAACAAAATACACAATAGAGTTCACAAATCTCGGCGGAAATTTGACAATTTATTTAAACAACATTTTAACCGACCCCACTTATTTATATTTCCCCTACTGAATAATCGCAGAATCGCATTCGTACCTGTTTCGTGTTCGTTGTGTTTCTTTCTTGAGATTCGTAATATCAACTTGAAATACTATCGATCGTGCAACATTATGTCTCCAGATGCAATGTTCGACATATTATTATAGAAGGTGACGCAGAAAAACCAGAGCAGCGACAAAACAATAAATGTTGAGATCAATTAAATTTCATGAAATTCATGGTTCCCCTAGACCATATAAAAAAATTTAATAAAATAATTAATGAAACTAAATAAATAGTTAATGAACAATGCCCCAGTATTCAACTAAGAACGATTTTTTGGACGAGGAGTGAAAACTAATGCACGAAACTCGGCCCATAAGAAAATTACGGATCCATCAGATTTAACTAAAATTATAACTATTTATGAGTTGTATTAACACTCAGCAGTCATGACCTACTCCCCCTTTCATTTCTGGACCAGTTCATTTCATCACACCTTAGGCCAAATTATTGTCAATTATACCGAAAATTTGGAAAAAAACTCGGAAAAAATATGTATCCCTTCACTACGGAGATCAAAGCATATTCAAACAAACCCCCTCCCCATTTGAAAATTCCGGCGGAACATACACGATAAGCGAATATATTAAATCAATCTTGTTCCATCTTAAATGCATTACATGTACATAAATTGACGATTTGTAGCGAAAGTAATTTGAGAAATAACGTTCTGAAAATACAGAATATTCGGCCAAGATCTACATATTTCACGTGGGCGCAATATATTACAGAAAGACCGTCACAAAAGCGAAATGATAAAAGGAAATTTCACGATAAGGAAATATTTCTTCTGTATAGAATAATCGTCCGTACATTCAAAACGAATTTTAGTATTTTACAAAGGTAATTCGTTACAGTTATTTTGTCGTAGATTAGTCCACGTGTTTCAAATCGATTTCGAAATGTAAATTTGCACTATGGAATTTTCCGGAATTTACTGTACCAAAAACTACGGCTTCTTCTAACGTTACTTAAATCGTTGTGTTTTAAATTTCCAGTTAACTTTGTTTATTACTTAATTGAAACCGAAAATTTGATTCAGTTTCGATTTGCTCGGAACAGTGGAATTAATTTATTCTTAATTTCAGTTGAATGAGGACGATTCTTCTGTACTGTCAAAGAGATTTTCCTCCTTCCAGTCTCGCTTTGCAAATGAAAATGTTCTTTATTGTTTATATAAAAACATATTTATTGTCGTTTTTATTAAAAGGTGGAGCAGAGGCGCGGTAGAGGTCACCGAGAGAGTTGGGAGTTCAACGATGAGAAACTTCCGGAGTGCGGGAAACACGTAGCGTTTCTATTAGCGTATTAGGTCCGTCCACTTAGCCTAGGACCGGGGACAACTTATATATAAGTCCGAAAGGACCCTGACCCCTGGCCTTCCGGCCCCTAAGGGAGATACGGACCATCCCCCAAGGGGGGGGTAAACAACCCCCTCCGAGAACTCCCAAACCGTCAAATATTGCGCACAGCCCTCCACCAATGCAAAATTATATATTGTATGCCCCAGAACTTCAACTTCTAGGTTTCAATAATATGTAAATCTATATCCCTAGGCATAGTGTTGTTGCTTTTTCTACAATAAATTTCATTCGGAATACAATATTAATATTTATATTACTTGTATAAATAACATAATCTTGAAGTTGAAAGTACGTACGTTTGTCCGGGCTGAACACCTATATTAGGTTTCCGATAGCCGCGAAATTCGGTTTGGGGCTTCGTAGTGGATCTGTCGAAGGTCACAACGTTTATGAAAGTGTGAAAAATCGAACACAAAACATTCAACAATATCCGAACCGAATACCACCAACGCTGCATGATCGCAAAGGAATCAATGTTTTTCTAATTTCTCAACGCTGTCGGTAGGTATGTCAAACTGAAAATAATTTCATGGCGAATGCCGTGGACAATGGGCACGAAATTTTTCCCTTACAAAAATACGCCTTTCCTCTAATATTATTAATATATTCGGAACATGAAGCTGGAATTAAGTGTAATTGAATTGAACCTCAGCCCGAATTCGGAATTCTGTGCTAGTTTTGAACTGCATAAATCATTCCCTCCTCCCCCCACGGTGAACAACACTGTACAATACACAACATGCCGGCGACATGCAAATGTATGCGCGGCCAATCGGCAATCGGTATTCGTAACGGGGTATTATCTACGGGGAAATGTTCAAAGGTACATTCGTCAAATTTTTCGTTTCGAATTTTCCGAATACCCCGCGGATACTTTCGGGAGTTCGGAATCCCGGAGGACCGATAATACGGCAATACCTTCCGCCGCGAATGTTTCATTCCTCAACTGCAAAACAAATACCCGACCGATGATATCTATCGAATTTTGCCTTATATCGCGACAGAATCGTAATTAAAATTATAACCCCCCCCCTATAGGTTAAGCCTGTTTAAGCAATTACGGTGAAATATTTTTGCAACGTGATAAAACAATGCATAGAAATAAGTGTTATTTAAAAAATTATGTTACAAACAAACTGAAATGATGGATTGAATGAGGACACTGGAATAGTATAGAGGTTTGCGGGCTAAACTGCAATCTAGGTTTACATAGGATGCTTTATAATACTTCAATATGTTAGACGGGATAGTGCAGAGAAACCGGTCGAGCTTTACAAGTGGAGTCAACACATTTGATTCAAAATAATCCAGTCGTCTTTATTAAACGACATTAAAAATCATAAACGGCATCGAACGTTTTCAGCCTGCTCTAATCTTATAATGCACGAACACGCTAAGTGCTGAATTGTATTTAATTAATCTGTACAACATTAACTTCGCCTATAGCGACAAGTACAAACTTGACCATGAATTACCCGGGCAGTTCGACTTAACTTCTGCTGCGATTATCTCTAATGTGGAGATTAATCAGAAAGTTCCATCTTTACCTGTCCCACGCCCCTCCCCTCAACCCTGACCCTGAGATTTATTGCTCGGCTTCTTGACCCTAATCCCGACGCAGAGCTAGCTATTCCCGCCCCAAATATTTGGGTCATACAATCCTACGTTGCCGTCAGATAGGAACATAACTGTGTCAAACAAAGACGGCAAAAACCTCAAAAGATTATGTTAGCTTTTTTCTATTTTTATTTTAAGTTACGGCTACAATTTTTTAAATTATATTTAGCGACACAGCGATGATATGACGGAAAATCGACCCTTCGATGGTAGTCCCGCTCCAGCGTTATGTTATCCCGTCTGTACTGTCTTTAGGGAATTCCTAGCCCTCCCATTATTTTTATTATTGATTAAAACAATAACGGAGGAATAAAATATACTGTAAAGTTTAAGGAAAACCATAAATTTGGTTTTGGAAGACCAAGGTTAAATTGACTAGAGATATACACTTTAGGTTTCTCATCATTATAAATGAACTACTCTGTTGGATATTATTTATAATTGCTCCCGCTATTAATTCAAACAACGGTAGACAATTCGCCTAATTGTTGTTTGTAGTGTTTAATATACAAGATGTTGTATCCACAAGGCCCTGTATTGAGTTGAATGCAATCTCTTGGAACACAAAGCTGAGTGTCTGTTTCCCAATTTCGCTATTGTTGCCTGCTCGGCAAGAAGGGGTACTGGAGGGGGGCGACATCTCGGCAACCGCACAGCCTCCAGAATATTCCATATTCATTCCCGCAGCACAGCTCCTTCTGAAACTTCCTCTTTTCACGTTTTCCCCTTATCGTCCTCACCTTTCGCGGGACTGAGAGTCCTCGGGGACCCGGTGCAAGTGTGTACCGCACTTCCTTCCTAATTAAAATATTCTAAGGAGGCGACGCCTCGCACCCGTCGCATTCATACAAGGCACGTGAATGGGTGGAGGAGGCGGAAAAGTCATAATGGTTAAACAAGATAAAATAATAATCCAACCCGCCATTCATTACTTTCACTCTGTGACGCATTCTGTGAGTTGTCCACGACTCAATGGATGACCACCCAAAGATTGTTGTCCATGTTTTTGTCTCAATTCAGCTACGGTACGTTTTAATTTCACTTCGCATTCATCACTTACTGCACCAGCAGTACAGTTCTTACTTCATCTAATTGACACTCTCTTCGAATACCAAATGTCGAGTCCGTACAAATAATTTTATTTAAAATAAAGCACTCCCATATAGCTGTGTCGAATTGTTAGACATACACTGCTTATAACTATTCTATAATATTCAGTATATGGCAACAAATTAGTCGAGTTCCTGCGTACGGAGTTTCACGAATAAGACATCTTTCTTATAGAAGTATCACTGGTTGAGGCTCACCTCAAACTTCCAAAAGATTACAGTCCAATCATTAATATTCTTGAAAATGAATATGGTTTCATACGTCTTTCTATGTTGTAGAAAAATTAATTAGTAAAAAAACTTTGCCCTACAACGTTATAGAAATACCTGCAATTCTGTGATGAATATAATTAAGTTCTTAATTGTACAGGGCTCGGTGTGTCGTAGTTGTAACACGATAGGGGAGTAATTCAATTAGAGCTTCGGCCTTCTAGATTAGCCTAGGGAGAGGGGGGGGGGGGGGGGGGGGGGGGGGGGGGGGGGGGGGGGGGGGGGGGGGGAGAACTACACGAAAACAGAGAAGATATATAAAGTGGATTGAATCCGGTCTTGGGTTCGGGCTCCAGTTCTGGTTATGAGTAGACCCGGAGAGGGTAGCCATGGCGACGGGGACTTCGTCGTCGGGGGCGGTCGCCCCCCCCCCGACCCAACTCCTCCTATAACGGATTACCAGGTTAAATTGAACCCGAAGAAAGTTCCCTATTGACTTCTGCCAATCGTCCTGACAATTTCCACTCAGCGTGTATTACATACGGCAGTGTAGTGTCCCATTCTCCTACCTCTGCACAACCGCCCTTTAACTCAATTCGAGTCTGAGAAATTGCCCTAAAATATCCTAAAAAGAGTCACATTCCTTATGCCATTTTATTTCCGTTATGTTTATAACCTGTTTGTCCCTGTTATTTATTAGGTGTTCCCAACATTGGTTAAATCTAATCTAAATTAAACTGAGCAGATGCAGTCTGCAACAGAAATAGAAATGTAATTTCTGTTTAGACATTTAAAAGGGAAATTTATAATTAATCTTCTACTACTCAAAAATAGTCTGACACCCCCTTTCAGTAAGCTAAAGTATTCGATAATATCGGAGAGAAATATCAGTGTAACACTCAAGTCATCAGTAATCCAACGCTTAGTAATTAAGCACTGCATTTATATTATTGATTGAATTGCGCAAATAAAAAGTAAAACTGATTTTACATTACGGTTGACCGCCGGCACCCCCCCATTTATTGTTCTAGTTCAAATATTGGTCGAACAGGGAATACGAGATTAAATGAAGTTGGCTGGAGGGACTTTTAAGTTTACTCAAACTCGGGTTGGCAATCGATTGAAAATATTTTCCATCGCGGAAATAGAAAATTGAAAACGGTTATAATGATAGAAAGTCGGAATACAAGACTGGAATGGCGAAGTTCTTATTATTTAGCGTATACCTAAGCTCTTTCAATAAGTAATATATAACTATGTATACTGTCACACAAAATAATAAATTATGTATGCATAGAACGCAGTTCTATGTATGCACAGAACTCGCTTCACCAAATGGAGACATTTTATATTGCCCATAAGAAATATTTAGTTCTAGTGAGTAGATTGCAGTTTATAAGTTCTTCTCGGTAATTTGTAATTGAAGGCAAATTCTGAGCAAGGGGAAACAAGTGAGCAGTTTCCGGGAACAGGAGTAATGAAGGGAATTCCAAATATACAGGTAATTGGGTGCAGGCAATTGGAAGGAACTCTCCTTCAATTACAAGTTTCAACTAAATATTTAGTTCATAATTTTGAATCCAGAATTCCAGAATCCCGCATTACGCCTCGTAATGTTGCCGCATGTTAATTTTGGCAATATAGCGAAAAAATAATGATTGTTTTCGCACCAACTGGAGCTGTCGACAACTAATATTCTCGCTCGGCCCGTAAGCCAATAAGCAATAATCTTATTTGGCTAATTAGCTCCGATGTCGGCTTCGGAAAGAATTATCGATCTGAAAAAAATTGGACTTTGGTGGAAACTCGCTTTTGCCTTGTGCAAAGAACTCTCGAGTTTATGTTAAGCACATTCGCAGGTGATTTATAGCTTTTCCAACACGCCCGACCCCGGTGAACGTCCCAATTTCTACCAATATATTTGCGAAACAGCGCAGAAACATTTCAATTTGAATTGTTAAATTCAGAGGAAAAAGTAAACCCTACCCTTAACCCAACTTCGTTCCGTTAACGGACGGAGCCTACGGTACAGATACATTGTATTAAGTTCATCACAACGTAGAGTCAAAAATCACAACGAATGTTCACTTATTTCAAGTATAATCAATTCTGGCACCCATATTACGCTATTTATCATGAAAATATTATACTAGGACTAGGATGTGTGTATAATTTTATTATTTAAAATAAGGCCTGTTGTTAATTTGGTTAAGTTGTAGAATTAATTTTAGGCGAGAATAAAAATGGGATAATTTTGTAGATGGGTGGAGATTAATGGCCGGGAGAGTAATCGACCCCGCCTTAATACTGGTTAATTTTTACCCTTTACTTTCCAAACCCGCACGCTATTTACCTAGTAACAAAATAACGCCAGTTGAACAGTGTTGGATGAAACGGGGTGGGCACGTTATACTACGTGTCCTAAATCATAAATGTTGGAACACCCACGCGTGGTTATAAACAGTACTGGGGGCCCATTACGTTTGTCGTCATAATTTTGGGCTGATACAGCTGTCTTAAATTTGAATTTCTCATCTATAAAACCTAACTAACCAACAAATGTTATGCGAAAAACGGTTTTAAATATAAAATAGCGTGAGGACAGAACAGGGAAAGACGTTTAAACGGCTATCCTAGGGTTACTTAAGGTCAACGCCTTATAAAAATAAAATATCATAAAGTTTATACATTACCTAACACTGTTCAAATTTTCCGTTTAATACACGTTGATAAAGATTTTTTAGACTACATCCTTTCCTACGACCCATTTATGTTCAAGTAATCAAGTTAATATGATCTAACCAATTTAGGTATTCTCAGTTATGTCAGAGCAGCAATATGCCTAAGTGACTCAGTAATCTACTCAGTAAAAAGGTACTAAAGATGGCGATGAGCCGTAAACGGCCGGCGGAGGCAGACCGCAAGAACAGTCATTCCCAACTAATTCTTACTATGTTTTAGAATACTTCGAAGAAAGAACAATGAAAAACCTCCTGAAATTAGGACCCGCAAATTAGGATTTAATATTTTATTAAATAATTTCAAGGGGAATGGCCACAGGAGCTCTCGAGTCCTGGTCATCCTTGAATCAGGGTCCGCAAATTAACCGACCTGAATTTGCCCGGCAAGTATCTAATTATATTCGGCGTATATTTCGATCCCGCGGGATAACCCGGGTCCGGAGCCGGTGGAATGGCAGTCGACAGGTTTGTTATATCGGAGAGGAGCGCTGAAGTGGTCCGTGTATCACTGGGATGAGTCCTTGACAAAAGCCCCTCCCTCCACAGGCTCTCTGCCCAGGCACAAACCCCACCTCCCCACGGGATTCAGTTATACCACTCTCATCAACCCCTTTATCAACCATTCCGGCCTACCTACAATACTCCGGCTAGCGTTTTAACCGGCCGGACATCGAGAACAAAGAGATTTGAATACGATTCTATACAGTGTTATAAAGTTATTGAGCCCCGGGGAAATCAGTTCAATTGATTAAAACATCCTATACCATGAGTACCTGTATCATTTTATTTGTAAACGCATTCTGTATTTCCGTGCCCAATTTATTGTGTATATAAATATCTGTTTATATCAACTTTTGTACATCCACACTCTTGTGATTACCAAGAGTACACTGCTTACTGATTTAATATTGAAATATTTAAAATATGTCCCTGAGAGTTTAGCGATCTCCGTATCCAAAATAATTAAATAAGATTCTTAATAATCCGATGAAATAACTATTAACAAGTAACAAGGGGGTAAGAGGAGGTCGTAAACTCCAGTGTACTCATTAGAATTAAGTAAGTTGGGTAGTTTCTTCCCGAACACCTGCTTCTCAAGGCCCTAGTTCTGAATAACAGCAAGTATTACGCATTACTCTTCATATAGTAGGAATAAGGAGTAATTGAAGGGAAACGCCTCGGGGGGTAGACGCCCTGGCAGAGTTTACTTATATTAATATTAATACTGAATAAAGTTATGCATTAAAGTCCTAACATTAATCGATACAAGAGTGTACAACACGCGGTGCTAATTTGTAATAACATAATTAGGTATATTATAATAAACATCGTATGATCGTATGGATAAATGTAAATTGGTAAAAAAAAATTGCGTAAGGTGTCGGAAGCAGGCAGAAATATTTCTTCAATTGCTAATTTAAATCAAGATAACTCAGTAAGATTTAATTTTGTCTAGTTAAGACATAAACAATTTATGTTAAACAGAACTTGCCCATTGGCGGTATCTAGAGGGAAACGAAAACTAAATGAGATCTTAAATGTACAATTCTCTAGGCTACCTTCAACACTTACAGAACACGATATCGTGATATATTTTAAATAGATGCTTAGCGGGGTGCTTCCGATTCCAGCGATATGGCCGGGATGAATTAACAAACGGCAATATGTGGACGGGGAAGGAGCCGCGGGATGAATTTCAGGGGTGTGGGAGGGGCTAGGAATTGAGGTTCATTTTGTAATTTACTCAATTAGTTATAGTTGAAACGGCGGGCCAATTTAAATTCATGAGCTGGCGCCCGCATTTAACCGGTCTATTTTCACCGTCCATGAATAATCTAGAGGAGGACTCACCGCATAGACCGGTAGCCGTACGGGATAGTCTATAGAAGACAAATCGGGGGTTGGGGGTTGGGGGGGGGAAAGGGGGCTCAAGTTATTTGCCATTCTCTCAACCGAAAGGGCGCCGGCCCCCTCAATTATTGGAAACGCAACTTTGCTTCACGCGCTTGGAAAATTAATGAAGCCGCTCTGATCATTTGATGAAAACAAATGTCATCGACAAATACAACCAACAAATCAATGTTAATAAATACCGCGGACCTTTGTATTCAAAGGTGGACCCTAAATCTAAAATCTACAATCCTCACTTTTAATAGCTGTTAATTGAAACCAGGGACAATATTGATTCTTTGGACGAAAATATTTGCTTTCAGTAAATTCCGTACCGCGTCAAGGGTTTTTAAAATTCATCGTGTATCGAATATTTAAAATATTGTTGAATACAAGAGCAATGAGTTAATTCAAAGTAGCCTAATATGAATACTTTGAAAAAAAAACCAATATTAAAAATAAGGTTAGAATATAAGGAATGTAAGAAACAATAATGGTCTGCACCGTAGAGCTTGAGATAGAGCAAGGGTCACTTTCAACCCTTATTAGGTTTATCAATTGATCTGTCATCAGTGAGATATTGGTCGGTAAGACGTATGGCCTTCCTGCCACAGGTATTAGGACAAATGAGAGAGAGAATCGCATGACTTGATACCTTGATCCAGCCCTGACCCTCACAACAAGTATTGTTTGAATTATTATAAGAGAACTGACGATTACTCTGAAACTTGTTCATTTGTTAAGCCGGACTTGGAATATAAGCCGGAATTACATTTGTCTTTTGTGATGAAATTAACCGGGAGAATTCCTTCGCTTGTATTTTACTTTTTTTTTCATTATAAAATAAAAAAAAAAATTTGTCTCAAAGTGGGTCTGAGTTGTTCGCAATTCTGGAGACACGAAAATTAAACCCCGCTCCGCCGTTCCCTTTCTGTCAAACGGCGAGACAGAACCCTCGCTTTCGCTTCTCTTATTTCGGCTAACAAATTTTGATTTCTTCATTACTTTCGAGGATTTCTCTTTTCATATATAAATTCTTTCCCACCCCCCCTTGCCCTACTGGATACATATACAGTACTGTCTGAATGCTTTCACTAATGGAGGAAACGAGAGAATTGTTAAAAACATTCACAATATAAAACGTATCATTCCATCCAAGTTGTATTATATTAGACAATTATACCAATCAATATTTTATCATTACGACTTGGGTACCTTACATTTTTATCCTGTACTCTCTACCATTGAGAAATAATGGTTTCTCTTATCTTTTATGTTATTGAAATAACCTGGTTTATGCTACGTTGCCTTCATTATTATACATATAGACATAATGTATACGTGACACTACCCGCTGGACCATCTATCTTCAGTCAGCGCAATAAGGTTATTGGACCATTAATCGTACTAATGTCATCATTCTAACACGGACAACGAGCAGAATTATTGCATTATGACTGTTTCCGGCAAGTGTCAGCATAGAAAAATTAAAATGTTTATGGAGAAAGTGCGGTATTGGACAGTAATTTCCATATCGGCTGCTACATTAATACTGTGAGATACAATGGCCGTCGTCCTGTACTGTTTCTGGTGAACTCATGCGCCATTTTTCCGTACACAATAATGAAATTCAGAACTTGCCTAGGCACGGAATATAACTGGCGGGAGAATGCCTTTCAAAATGTTTAATTTTAGAATACAGTTTTACCTGACCTATTTACAACCACGCCGCTGTATTTATACCCATTCAATTTGGCATGACAAATGAACGGGTCTACGAAAATACGCGGGTTCGAAGTTTGCGAAACCGATTCAAAGCCGGCAAGCAAATTGAAAGTGAATCCAAGCAGCATTGAATCGACCCTCCATTTGAATACCGGTCTAGAAAGTGTCCGGAAGTTTTCGAAGCCGCCCTATTGAAAAGCCAAATCGAGATAAATGACGTTCCAGTTTAATGGATGATTTAGCAGAATCATTATGCTTGATTCAATTTAGAGCCTTACTCTTCGGCGGAGTAGAGATTGAAGGAGATGATCATCAAAGTTACACCCTCTTCATAATTATTCATAACTAAATGTGGTAGTTAATGAGCGACTGTATACTGGTTGTGACTGGAGTGAGAGTAAACCTACGTTGCAAATAAATAATAAATAAAGGATTAGTAAATTAGCGAAAAATTGCAATCCATTGAATGATTCCAATTGAATGAGTCCCAATATGTTTGTATATAAATGTAGAAAATTACAAAAAAACATAAAACGTTGATAAATTGGTAAAATTGGAGGTTGGGTCCAACATTCCGAGTTATCAAAGAAGAAAAAAATGTAAATCAATTGCAAACCTAACACAATGCCTGTGAACGAATCACGTTTGTATCTATTATAATAATAGATACTCCATTTTTATAGATCAATTATCCAAGTAACGATCGATTGATAAATGGAACCGCGCGCTAAGATGGTGGTTAATTAGATTTCAGACAAAACTTTGTGCTAATAAATAAGGCTTATAATCGTAATAAGAATACAAATACACCGTGTATTAGTCTCGTCGGACTGCGGTAACATCATTAGATATAAAGCCAGACTTCTGAGATAAAATATCCCGTCGAGTCACGGTCTGTTTCAACGACATCCATTTCCCCTTCCTCATATTTCCTTTCTCCTCGCCTTCGCTTTTTATTTCTTTACTTTTGCCGGATACGAATCAAATTACAGACAGGAATTTGCCTGGAATTCCTTTATTCCACTTTCGACCCCCAACCTGCAAGAAGCAATCTACCCGCGCCCCTCTTCTACCACGACTTCCTCCGACTCGTTATTATGACGAAAAAGAATACGGAGCTAGATCCGGCACAACATTCCCCGTTGTTCGTGGAAGTGCGAGGGGGGGCTGCAAATTTGCCGGCAATATGATCTGTTCAAAATATGTTCATAAGTTGTGCGATCTATAATGCGGGCATATTAGCCCGTTATACAATTATAAACTGTTTTTTGGGGAGTACCGCACTACGGCGAAAAACTGAAACCGGTCTAACTTGGGGCCGATTAGGAAGATGGGGGTGAAACAGAAAATGATACAAAAGAAAATCGTGTTAGCCGAGAGGGTAAAACTGTTTCGAAAGTGTAATTTGGAGAATAGTCGGGGCATTCTCCACGTGGCTTGTGGGAGGGGGCTGGTGTAGGGGTGAGAATGGATACCCCCATTACCGACGGGGTGGGGAGTCGACAATGGGGGGGCGGTCGGTTCCGCCGTGCCGTCAGTTCTATACAGAATTTGCATCTGATACCGGGGACAAGGGTTTCAATTTTGGTTCCCCCTATCGGCCTAAGTGTTTCGGCTATCAATTCCAGTAATGCGCCCCATAGTGCGGGCAAAGAGAAACTCCCAACGTTTAATATCCCCGGTCTTTATCTCGTTTAAATTCACTTTCCTACTGCCCTACGCACTTTTTGAACATCAAAAATGCGACGAGTACAGCAAAAATGTAACTGTAAATTGAGTAAAATACTAGGAAGAAGTCCCTTCCTTTTCTTCGGTCTCTGTTATTGATCGAGTGGCGAAAGAATAAGGATAATGATAATAAAAAGTGGAGACACGAGCCTCCACGAGTACTTAGTACTTAAAAGCTTTAGCGGTTTCCCTCCATTATTTAAGCCGGTGGTCATATTGAAAGAAAGTTGAAAAATAACGAGACCCCCCCCCCTTAATAGGCGATGGTTTCCACTAAAACTTTCTCAATCTCTCGCTCGGGAAATACTTCAGTCTTTAACGTTCCTCAAATTCACCGCGATCGTGACCGACCCTCATTTTTCTTCATTCTCCACCCCCATCACCACCACTTATCTGTAAATTTACATATATTTCAAATTGACTATTGAGGGAGTTCGTTCGGTTACAAACTCTCAAATTTTTTTACCACCGTTTAAACATAACAATGAATCATTTCCTACTAAAGTTTGTTAGTTAAAAATTTGCGTAGAAAAGAAATGAAAGTAATATGTGGCAATATTTCAACTCACTGTAGTTCTCACCCCCACCCGAATAAGGGAGGGACCACGCTAATTCCCTCAAACTCAGCTACAGTTTCCAATTTTAGAACTCAAGTGCCGTAAAAGGGAGTGGCGGTAGAGCGGTTGGCAAGAATGAGCGAGCTGAAGTGAGAATTGGGGCGGGCGAGTTGCCGTCGGAAAGTGGGATTAACTGGAGGTAGAGCCCGAAGGAGATTGATGTACGGGAGGCCCGGGAGACGGTGTTGAGTGCGAGAAACACCGGCCCCGGCCGACAACAAGGGGCCGAAGATCCGAGGCCATTTTCGTAACGGCGACTGAAGCATGACCGTGCACGAGCACTGTGCTCCACAGTACTCCGTACGACCCCTACAGGTCCTGGATAACGTGAACAACCCCAGGTGGAACCGTGAAGCAAACTCCGGAAACAATAGTGACATCCATCACATATATTCCAGTTTTACTCTACATTGACAAGATATGTACTATACTTAGATACTGAATTATTAAACATGTATTTTATAAATACGGATATGTTCGCATAAGTTGAAAAACACTTTTTTATCTCCGATAATTGACATTTGTAACACTTGAAACTGTACGATATATAATCTTACCGACCCGAGAATCATAATTTATAATAATGAAAAAGGTATATTTGCCGAGACCTATTAGGGAAAACTCCAATTAAATAGAGGTAAATATTTCATGTGTCTACACCTCACAGTATATATAAAGCCATAGGATGAATGCATAATCGTGAAATAAATCCAACCCTTTTCAATTTCAACCCTAATCGAGGCATGTTCTATTTCAACCGTCATCTATAGCATATAATAATGTTTATTCTAATTTAAGAACAAAGTAACGGACAGAGTGGGAAGAGGACTCTGACGTTCAAAGCCCTACATTTCCTATACAATTCCCAAATCTTAGACTGGACGAGAGAAACTCTGCTGGGAGAAGTTTTATTTTCGGGAAGTAGAGACGAGAAGAACAAAGAACGAGGGGAGAAAACAAAAAAGTTGTTGTCCGGGTGGCACAAAGCTTAGCTAAACAGCTAAGCTTCGCGCGGCCAGGATTTTTTTCAAATTTTCGAAACAACGCTGAGGTGGGAAAGCGCCTCGGAAAAAATACAGTTTCCTGGCCGAGGGGCGGGAAGGGGGCGGCCTTTCATTATTCAACTGTGGAAAAAGCGTAATGAAAACTGGCGGTCGACCGTAGTAATCGAAGTCGGGGGATATAAAGCAGTTTTTTGTTCGAAACCTTGCCCAAATAAATAAAACTTTTATAAAAAAAAAGAAATTTACTTCACCTGGTTACATGTATTAATCGCATTTATTTATACTATTTAATTACCTTCTCATTTTCATAAAATAATAAAGATATTAAGCAGAAGGACGAAACTTGAAAGAGAGCCTGGGCTTAATGAAAGTTTATATGGGACCCTATTAAGCATCTAAATGAAAGAAAACTTGTTTTAGAACACGTGCGATTTATTCACGTTACGCCATTGATCTAAATAGATGTTTGCTTCATGCCGCTCTTTCAGCTCTCTAAATTATTCCACTAAAACTGAACTAATTTGGCAAGATATACGAAGTTGGAGATATGGCCATACATTAGTGGCGGAAATTAATTTCCATTAATATTTTCGTTTAAAAGCGTTTTTGTGGTTTTATTTTTTTTAAAGCGCGACAGTTGGAATCCTACCTAGCGCACTAATGTAATTTCTGTTAATAAAACCCTATTGTTAATAGTCGTGATTTTCATTAATATGTGCCCATAATTATGAAAGTGGTCTAAGTCATATATTTCTGGGTTTCGAGATATTTAATGAATTGCTTTCGAATAAATTAACAAATATTTGTATATTATGCAACATTTTAATTTAGAATTTTATTAGTTTCGATTAATGGAAGTTTACTATGAATATGAAATTTTGTGTCAATTTCATATGAAAATGTTGTATTTAAAGTTTGAATTGACTTAGACCACTTTCATAATTATGGGCACATATGAAATTTAAATTTGGCACAAATCTCTTATCTTGGCGCTATATATTTATATTAAATCCTTTAACGTAGGGTCATAACGAAGTGTTTCTTATTGGTCGTATGCCTTGAATAAATGATAGCAAATTTTGTCAATCGAATTCCACCTCAAGGTTTCCAGCCTTGCCTACAATTGGCTATGAATATTTTATATTTTAATCTCAAATTTCCCAACCTTCGATATTCGGAATTTGCAGCCGCTTGTCCTCTCTACCGGCAATAAGAGAGCGGCTGTCTAGTTACTGAATGCAATATGCAATTTCTACTGGCGTTGTTTTCTCAGTCCCATTTGCATTTCGACTGCATGCTTATTTACTAGATTGAAGCGAGTCTACAATAGTCGGATCTCAATGTTGTCTCATAAAAAGGGTTTTTTTTTATTTTTTCAAAGCCCGAAAATACATATGTATGCATTTCATTCGGTATGTATGAAATATACGGCGATGACTGCGAACGAAATTCGAGTAAACTGCTGTCTGACCTTTGACTTCGCGACAAAAAATTTCAAAATATATTTCTTTCAAATGATATTGAAAGCGATTTTCAATTCAGAACAACTGTAAATACTCGAACTGTTCATTATTCATGTAATGGACATATTGAACAACCTCACCGTGGCCTAATTACTAAGTTTAGGAAAGCGAAGTTTGTTCCCAGTTCTCGATGAGTTATTGACGATCATTATTTAATTGGCCCAATGCCCTCCTGTTTGCAGTATCGTTGCAGTTGTTCGAAACTAAATCGTAATTTAGAACATTATTTCACCGCTAGAAAATAAGAAAAATTAAGCACACCTTCTTGTAGGCGTCAATTTCAATAAAAACAGTATATTTATCTCATTAATGCGATACTAAATTCATTTGAGAAACGTAACTAAATATGTTTAAGACTATGACCCTTTTTATTGTAGACACTGAATCTATTTGTTAAAATTGTAAAGCGCAAAAAAAGGTTTAAATAAAACAGATCCGAAGATATAATATGAACGGAGTTCTGAAGTTATGAGCTCAGATCTCATATTAAAATTCAACTATACTGACTGGAAACAAAAATGAAAGACTTTATAAGAGGGGGCGAATTCAATTCTGAGAATGGGGAAACGCATAAAGTACGTTTCGTCGCACATAAATTCTTGCGCTTTATCGCGGAGAAATAAATCAGAAATCACGGCGAGGGCGGAGGTGAATAAGTGAAAGGTCAAAGGTTGAGGATGGACCTCAAACAATGGTCCGCGGCCTGGAGTCTGATATAGTCAAGTGAACTGAGTAATCCCTTTCTAGACTTGGCAATAATCCTAAAGTGTAGAGTGGTATATTACTGTAACTCAGAGTTACTACCGCATACTATTGATGATGGAACCAGTAAGAGTTCCAAAATGTCGAAAGCAGAAACTGGAAGGCTCCACCACAAGGAATGGGCAAAAATCCTTCCTGTTGAGCTCCGGTTTCCGAACACGGTAAAAATCCAGGAACTCTCAGAGGGACAGAGGGATTTCCTGCTAACCGAGTTTATTTCCAAAGTATTACGCGATCTAACCTGAAGTTAGACGGATGAACAGGTCTAACATACAAGGGAGTGTCTGGCGGTACGTCGGGAGTGACGGGAGAGACGGGAGAGACGGGAGTGGTCCTGTAGACGAAGATAAAATATTTTTACTGTCGGAATGCGTCCAATCTACGGGATTCTGAACTCGTAAAACTCCGCATTATATTTTTATGTTTATTCTGAGTGCCGGCCGTTCCCTTTTTCCTTTCGCCTCTAGCGCCATTTCGTTCCTACTCTATTCTAGGCTGATTTGAAATATTAACACGCATAGTTTTCGATCTTCCTATTATTTATCTGAAGGAGTTTCGAAAATTGACAGAAATGCTGTACCGACTCTCGCTAAATCAGTGTTGAACATCGAGAAATATTTTATTTTTTTCGCTGTACATTTTTAAAAACAACATCGCAGGAAACCGTTAAATAATTAGCACGAAATTGTTGATACCATTCCCCGAAATATGCGGCATAACATTTTTCCAGGATTCATCATAATTATTTCCATCGCTTAGGTTTAATTAACCGCACCTTAATTATACCCCATTAACCGGTGTACTGCTTCAACTGACGTTCAATCAAATATTGGGGAATCCAGAAAATATTTTTCCCGAATATTATCTGGTTAATAGGACAAAAAACGTGTTTTGAATACACCGCCTGTAATACAAAGCCCATCGACAAACAGAGTCACCGCCTCCGAGCAGTTCGTTTCTGTTATATATTCAGTACAGTTTCCGTCAACTGATGGTACTTGTACTTGTAATGTTCTGCGTACACTGTGGGCGGGCCCGACGTGAAAAATCGGCTAATAATAATTAATGGGCGACAACCGTGGACACGTTTTCATGCTGCGCTCGTGCTTTTTCACGTCCGAACCAACACAGCGCTTACTTATAATCACGAACGAGACGACAATGTGGCGTGCAAACAGAGAAAAACAAGGGAAAGGCCACCCCCGGCTACCGTTTGAATTACAAGGAAACGACAACGCTTTAAGCTAACCGGCAGATCGGGGGCCGGAGGAAAAACACTCTCGGGAAATGAACATTTTCTCCGGTATTTTCGTACAAACGAAAGGTCGATAAAACAGCGAGTCATTTCTCAGCAGCCCGACATATCCAACGTATCTCGACTGTGATAAAGGGATCTCGTCAGTGGCACTTCATCCCGACCCCAGTATTTAAAAAACTATAACTGTACAGGTTTAGGCGGTTCAGGTACGTGTACGGAGAGAATGTTTGGACCGAACTTGAGAGGAATTTATGGGAGAAATACCCTGTAATAATTTACGGAAGAAATAGAGTAGGTTATTTCACCCGGAGGTGTCCAGCGTTAAGGCCACCCAAGGGAAATCCGCATCCTTACAGCACTGGGAAACAAAAATCGATTTTAAATGAATATAAATTTAGAACAGTAATTGTGAATAGGACTGACAGGACGAATTGTAGTCTTTTTTATACAGTGGCTAACTAAAAAAAAAGGGTTTAATAAATGTGTCTAATTGAGAGAAACCCATTCAGTAATAATACTTAGTAAATTCCAAACCGACAGGAAGAATTGTAAACAAGTTTTTGTCTTTCACAATTTGCTACTGTCGCAACCATTATGAAAATATTTCGGCTTCCCCCCGGACTTCGGTTGACGAAATCGTGAAAATCGGGAAAATAGTTCCCGTAATGTCCAAGCCCCTAATAACTACCCTGTCGGTTATTTCGTGTCGCTACGGCCGATATTCGTGACACGGGAAACGACACCGAAAAAGCAAATTAGGAACGAATCCGGTTAAACTCCGATTTCAAGGGAACGATTCAAGGATTTCGGAAAATCGCAGCGATAGATAAGCGAACGGCGAAGAAACAGTGTCGGAGAAGACAAGGATTATTATCGGGTCACACATACAGACTAATCAGATAATAGATAGTATAATAAGGTGCAATAATTTAAACCACACCTCCTAAATTGTATCTTGTAACAAGTAGAATTAAAGAATATAAAACATAACTATCTATTCTATGACGGGCCGGAATTAAATTTAATTACGAATGTTGATAACCATAAGATCCTTTTCCCTTATGTTATAACAGGTATCCTGAAGAAATGTAAAGAAACTATGATGTTCATTCAACACCGATGACTGTCTAGAGCCCAAACCAGTTCTTTCTGAACAGCTTAGTCAATCTCCGTTTCAAACTAGGAGAAAATAAAGGACATTTCGTAATATAAGAACATTTTGTTATTGTAAGCTTTAAGCCGGCATAAATCTCGGTCGGCCGTGTAATAAAAGTAAAGTTCTCCCGGGATGAATAATTAAAGTTCGCAGTGAGGAAGCTGGGAGTTTGGGTTAGGTCGGCATATTGAACCCTATTCACCCCTGACCTTAGAGACTCCTGACCCCGCCGACCCGGAACACGCCCCCGCTCTACCCCACATTCAACACACAGTGATCAATTTCAATAGTACTTCGCGTTAATATCGAACAGAAAATTAATTTAAATTCAACATTTTCACACAGTATTTGTCCGCCTCTAGTCTTGTTAGTTACGGACGTACGTAAGGCAAGTTCACAGAGATGCGACTAATCACATCGCTTCGTCTTTTCGCCTACTCGACCGGGTCGTTGATTAAGTTTCGTCCATTTACTTGAACGCCTCCATGACCATTCATGACGAGCAAACGCCTCGATATAGGATTAGAACGCTGTAATTAGACTTTAGTCCTCGTGGGGTTTTACAGGCATGAAACTGACTGAGCGAAATTCTCCGACGGTTTGTTAGGAGGGCCCATTTCCTCGGATTTGGATTTTTTTATTAGGGGCGGTGGCTTCCCTATTTAATTCCAATCAACTTAATGAAGTCCCCCGAAGTACTTCAACTTCGATTCGGTCCACCTCACACCAACCGGCCCTACTCCCCTAATGATCCCGGGCCGTCGTTAACGGGGACCGGTCGTGCCCATACATGAAGGGGTCAAAAATGAGAAAGATATTTTGAGATGACTTTTTTTAAAGTCTGAAATTTTCGTTAGTGACACAACAAGAATTTCACTGCTTTTGGAAACTAGGAGAAGTATCCCCTAACGAATGTTCGCTGGGAGGAACCGACGCCAAGATTGAGAGCACGATGGAGAGGAAATAATTTATTCTAAATAAATTCTAATGAATGAACTAAGAAAAATATAATAAAACTGTTATCGATAAAGCCATAAATCGATACATGGATAAATTTAAAGTTTTAATTTAATATGACTGTTGCGTAAATATTGCCTCGATTTATGAATTATTGGGAAAAGGAAGAAATAATTAAAACTGACGTTAACGTAGGTGGCGCATGTCACGCGCCAGGGATAATCAATTCCTACAGTCCGACGCACTAATGCCTATTCAGATTTATGCACAACATGTGAATGCAATTCATGCACTTGTCACCGTTGGCCAGAGGACCCAATTTTGATTGGCAACTTCAAATGATTCGGTTAGTGTAAATGGGACAAAGCATCTAAAATCGTAGCCTTCCTAAAAGCTAGTTTAAAAATGAAAATAGTAATACATATTTTATAATTCAAATTAAGAAATAGCTCAACGTAGAGTATAATTTAATAAGACGTGGTTATTATCTATTCTTAGTTGCCATAACTCATCCAAATGAATAATTCATAAATATTTCATATATATATATATATATATATATATATATATATATATATATATATATATTCATATAATTCATAAAGTATTCTATAATTATATATAATACTAAGTACAAAAATTAGTTTGCAAAAATGTATTTTAGCATAAAATCTGTTTAATAAAGGAACTGACTGTATGTGACTATGGAGTTGTTTCGATTTGAATGAAACGTAGAATATTAAACATATTTTTCAAAAAATATTTCAATATTTAATATGTTAATATATAAATTACAGGCTCCTGTAGTTGTGCGACGGGAAGAGGAGATGACTGCTTAAAAGGTCATATAATAACCCGGAGCTCCAAATATAATTATACTTTTCGAAGACTGGCGGCACGTGGAAGTGATCCCTTTAAAGACAATTCCAGGGCCGGGGACTATAAATAAATATCAATTTCCGGAGGTAGATTTTCAGGGCAATTGAAACGGAGCCGAATATAAAAGCAACCCCACCCCCGAACCGTCCAACCCTCCGTCTGGCTTTTCCAGATATTCACCCTTGAAATTGCGACCGGGGACGGCCGACCCTCGGGAATTTTACCCAGAGATTCGAATTCACTGATATTTACGCCAATTAAAAGAGATTTACCGGTTTTACCATTTTTCGGGGCCCGGGTAACTGATCGATAGCGGCCACATTAAAAGGATAGAGAATTCAATGCGTTATACGAAAAAAATTATTACTAATTGGGATTTTCTTTGTTATTTCCTTAACTGGTCTTGTTGGCTTCGGGAGAAATAGATCTCACTGTGCTACAACAATAATGGTAATAAGAAGTAGGTTCGTGATGCTTCTGTCTCCTCTCGCTGGTTTGGTCTTTTGCTAGACCGGTTTCGGCTGCTCGCCATCTTCAGTAGAGGTGTTAGTCACTTTGGATGTTAGCACTTGGATAACAGTGACTAACACCGCTACTGAAGATGGCGAGCAGCCGAAACCGGTCTAGCAAAAGACCAAACCAGCGAGAGGAGACAGAAACATCACGAACCTACAGTATTCCAACCCCTCGCAGACCACAAAACAGGTATATTAAATTAGGTAATAAGAAGATTACAGGTAAGAAAACCGTTTCTAAGTAAGTACAATCTCGGATCGGCTGATAGGAAACAAGATTCCTGAAGATAAGATGATTAACGACAGCTACAAATAACACGGTTATGTCTTGCGCTTATTTTATCCTCGGGCTGTTTACAGACCGTTCCGAATTACGGAACAGTTTATATACGCCCGTAACTGAATTAAAACAGTCTTTGGCGGGGTGTACACAAAAGCAAACGGGACGGGCAAATACCGTCTCGTTCACGAGGATGCTCCTCGGCGGTACACGAGAGCCTGGAGCCTGGAGCCTGGAGCCTGGAAAAGCGATATACCTTATCTCCCCATTGTGTTCTGAACTTCTGCACCTTAAACCGCGAAATCCGGCGCCACAACTTCTCTCCCCCATCTATCTACTGTTCGCTCTCGAGAGACCCAAACTTAATCGTAACTTTAAATGAAAAAAAATGATTATCAATTAAGCGAAGATTTCATTATTGCGAAATAGAGATAATGGTGACAAAAATCGGTTAGGACTCTGATGTTGATTAATGTATTGAATATAATATGGATGTAACCAGCGATATAACGGGATTGGTGGCCGGTGACAAACTGAACTCCCCTCGTCCGCTTATGAATCCGAAATCATCTATAAATCATTTTGAACAATTAATGAAATGCCCATCGGTCAATCAAACATATTGCATCCAACACTGATACAGGCTATTCAATTCGTACAGGCGATTTAATGCCTATATAATTAGCGTATATAACAAGAAGATAATAAGATAGATGTACTCGGAGGAAGTGAGCCCAATCATTCCAACGTCTCGCGTGGTTTTATATCGCGCGTTTAGGAATTCAATTTCCACAAGTTACTAGGGAAGCTACACGGGGAAACTCTGATGGAATTTCGGATTAGAACACCTGAGGCTGGCTGTCAGCGGCTTTCCGATTCTTCGGATATCGGAACTCCCTTTATCGTTTCTTCCTGTACGGACATTTGAAAATGGATATCTCGTCTAATTCAATCCTACGTTGTATTTCCAAACCTTAATCCACTCCCTTCCTTCTAAGAAAAACACCTTTAAAACAATAGAAGCGTGTAGCGGCGAGGCGTCGATAAAAGTTTTCCTATAATATTTATATTTATTATTAATATAGTCATTCTAGAGCAGGGATTTCCAACCCTGCGGGACCGATTTTTGTGCGCCCGCCACTATTTGACCGCGACAGAAATTTATCATACAGAACTAGAGTTAGAAATTTTGGACCTTAAGAATGATATTTCGCTAAAATCGTCAATATCGGAGGACTTATGGAATACGGTCGACAAAGAAAGGTTCCAATTTTTTATAAAAGCGGCGTATAAAATCAAATCGTTTTTCGGGTCAACGTATTTATGCGAATCGTCGTTTTCAAACACGAATTTAACAAAATCGCGATATAGATCTCGACTCATCTTTATGATTGTTGGCTAACAGGATTATCGTCATACTCTCCTAATTACGAGGCCAATGAAATGCAATGCCAAAGATCACACTTATTTTTTTGTTTGTATATTTTTTTTTACTTTGTATTACGTTTTGTATGTACGTTTATTTGTGTGTATGTAATTTGAACAATAATTTTATTATTCTTTAATTATTTCTGTTTATTATTTTTTATCCTCGTCCAATTATAAATATCCTTAAAAAATAGCCGGTGCCGGCCGCCCTACCGATATTTTAGAATGCGCTCTAGGGAACCCCTGTTCTAGAGTGAAAGAGCGTTTCCTGTAATAATTAAATTATATTGCCTCAGTTCGAGGAACTGGGAAGCCGAATAATCGCGAAGCATAGTTCTCTCAGTCGGGCTCGAATTTAAATTTTTTTTTTAATTTAAGTTTACACATTTTCAGCCAATAAACTGCCCGTCTGGACCGCAGTTTCGCAGTCGCGAGAGTTGATCAATGAATAGGGGGCGGGGAATTTGACAAAGGGCCGAAAGCGACTTTACTCGGGGCCCCGATTGAGTTGTTCTAAAAATAAATAAAATAGGAAAAGCCCCACTCTGTTGGCAACCGGGGCCGGATTCCCGGCATAGCCGATTGACCGCCGCAACCGCTCTCAACAATCCCAACAACATCAATTTCACGGGCGGACCAGCGTTTCGTCCGGCCCCCCAGTTCAAATCAGAAAAAAATTCCGCCAAGAATGCTCTGAATAATTGTAAAGGAAAAAATGACGGAGCAGTATTTTCGGTGACAGGTATTATTTATAATGACTAACGACCGCTATCGTTTAAAAGTGTCGAAACGAAAATATAGTCCGCATTGGAAATCATTTAAATGTGCATAAAGAAATAGCAGAACAAAAAAACCGGAATGAAAGGGAATAGAATAAATAAATCCAGTGTAATATTTGTTCAAGAGTTACTTATACAGTTTATGTATTAATATAAAATAATATGCGTATTATTACCCCCGTTAAATTTTGCATTATTACACTAAACAAGGTAATGCAAAGTTTTTATATTTTATTCTATTATCCCGTTGTGATTCAATCTATTGTCTGCTAGTAACTTTTGCCGTACAATAATTGATGTAAATCGGCGCAAAATTGATTCTTTTATATTACTCTGCCAACGGTCACATTGAAATTTTATTCATAGCAAC
Organism: Lethocerus indicus; assembly: GCA_019843655.1. Taxonomy (NCBI): domain Eukaryota; kingdom Metazoa; phylum Arthropoda; class Insecta; order Hemiptera; family Belostomatidae; genus Lethocerus; species Lethocerus indicus. Next base: position 27,606,771 of record JACDQD010000008.1, on the reverse strand, counting down.
GCAAAAAGCGTTTGAGACCGCCGATGAACATTGAGGCGCGGATTTCATCTGAATCTCATCTGGCAAACTGACGGTGCAAATCCTGTTTGCAACCATAATCGAACTCCATTCCAAAATTGAAATCCCACCCCCCCCCCTGCACCGAGCTAATTGAAGACCGGTTGCGCTTTGGATTAAGTAAGATGAACTCGAGTCCCATTAATATTAATGGATTAAGTCGCTGGAATAATTTGAATTTCTATAACACCTATCGGACTAATGCAATTTTGATGGACATATATTTCAAATGTCGATAGACATTGCTATAATTGATTTTATTGTTTCAGCACTGTGAGTTTATGATTGACGAGCAGGGTTTGAACATTCCAGTCAGGATACTTAATAGATAGCGGAGAGAGTATTAGTAATTGATTACAATGTCAATGCCTGCCTAGCTTAAGACCAAATAAATAATATTATTATGTAACAATATCAATACATAATGTGACAGGGTTAGCAAATAACTGTATACAACAATTACTGTCACCCTCCCTGCAACCATATACAATATATAAGCCATTATATATGGCCGTATTATTATAATCAATAACCGTATATTATTGAAGGTTTACGCGACCAGAACTTGACCCTATCTTTAACTAGCCTGATTAAAAATGCGCATTGTACTTACATCTACGAAAATGTATCTCGTGTTAATGTCCCTTAGCTCCTGTGTTTGGATTGATGAAAATGAAATATGCAGCAGGATAAGCAGCACGTAGACACTGACCAATGAATTAGTGAATTCACAGAACTTCAACTGGCAACGTTATCTCGAGTTAAATCGGGGTAGGAAAATATGAAAAATGAACGTAAACTCTACGGGGGATCCACAGATCACCATTTGTGGGAGAGTTGTCAGGTACTGAGCGGTGGGACTCGACTGACAGTTCGGTTGTCTGTTTTGGCCCGTCCAAACTAAACTTGGCACAGTTTTACCGCTCAGCTGATACAAAGTAGGCGACTCAATCTCGGTCCTCACTAAACGCGGGCCGATTGTATTTTTATATTTTATCTTTTATTATTTTTTTTTTTTTAGCTCGCAGCCCGTTTAGAATATAATAACCCGGTTATTAAAGATCGTCCGGTAAGGAATTAGGACCTAACTCGCCCTTCCACCGAAGTATTCGGTACGCTCTACTTACAAATACTCCCTTGGCATTCAGCCAAACCGGCTAAATTACAAAATTTGTAATTATACAAGTATTTGATCCGTCTGACTTATTTATGAATAATAACGCGATGGGGTGGTCTTGAACCTGTTAACTGTCATGAAATCAATTTAAATTTTAGATTACAGAAAACGCGACAATAATATCAAAAGTATACTTCATAATGACGGTTATTAATTTAGAAATTTAGAAGAAATAACAACCTTTGGTTTAAGACCAAAAAGGTGCGGTTATAATCGCCAAAGTTATATTTATAACTGAAAATATAAATTGTACTGAAATATTTTCCATTAAAAGTTACTTCGCTTCTCTGTTTAGGTTGAATAATCACGACACTATATTATATACGCGTTGAATTAACCTGCGACGGGAAAATTGACTAATACCGTTCTATAATGTGGATATTTGTATTGAACCAAACTAAATTGTAAATACCGAAATTCCAGCGAATTCGAAATAAGAGCACTATCGATTATAGCAAATGTAAAGTTTAAAAATACGACTGGAACTGGCAGCGGAATAAACCCACCGCGTGGACACTAAACATCCTCAGTACTTAGACCGAAAACATTAAACGTACGTTAATGGACATTTGGCGGGCGAATCGATGCCAGACAATTTTATTTTTATAAAGAACCCGAAGCCACCTCCTCTCCTTCTGATATCCTAAAACGGGGAACGCGGCTGCAGCGTAAATAAACATTCGGCAAGTTGGGGAGTGCGGGACGGCGGTGAAAAAGTCCCCGTTTACGAATTTGAAGCGTGTTTAGGATTTCCGCTTAAAAGCCTTTACGACGGTTGGGAATAAATAGATGGAGGCGGCCGAGGGTATATTTTAATTGGGCCGACAGAACATTTTTCCAAACTACGAAACCCCCATTTCGTAGACAACGTCCAAATAACCCCGCTTTTCTACCAAACGCGACCAATTCGACATAGTCTGCGTTTACACGGGATTTATATTTGTAGAGCATGAAAGGTTTCAAAGTTCAGATCTCGCATGTTAAAGAGAACCCCTCATTGGTATAGAAACTTATAAACCACTTTGCAATATATTGCAGTTCCTAACAATTATCATGAACATGTACAGTAAGTCCGTACAGCTATATTGGGTATATATATATTTATTACAATAAATATTTATCTCAATATTTTGAACAGTATAATTGATGGATTTCGTCCGTTACTTGTCTAATAATTGATTTATAAAGTTGCAATGATAAATACACAATGTTTTCGCCAACTTTCTTAAGCGTATGAAGTATCAATTCAATTATTTTTGTATTAAAGTCTAATAATGTATAGTCTGATAAATAGAATTCATTCTATACAATTTCGACGACACTTAACGAAATTAACATTTTCGACCAAATTGACCGGAGTCAGTTTTTCATCTGCAAATTCCAGCACGCCCTCAATTGGAAGTTCTTCGGTGCCAAATAGGGTGGGTAATCGGAAGTATCGGAAGTGATATTCCCGGCGCATAATTCAACGGTCGAATTCCCAAAATAAAATGCGACCGTTCGGGTGTTTCCCCGCCGTGGACGTCCCATTAGGCCCTAATATATTCCGGTGTCGCATTATACTAATAACCCGTGTCAAATAATAATTTTACGCCCCCCCCCCCACCATAATGCATATATGCGAAAGATTTCGAACAATTGCCAGAGACACGAATCGCAAATGCGGCCTACCCCCACCCCTGCAACCAACCACTCCGCTTCTATATTACCCCCAACCGTTCCAGCCGGGCATTTTCCCGAACGATTTGGCCGATCGCGAAGCGTCGGTAATTCGCGACTAAAATGCATCGCAATTGCACAATTTCAACGTAAAACGGAGAGAGCATTTTACGACATTGCAAATGCACGGGCGAAAACTGCATTTGAAACGAACGGTCGGAATCAAGTGGTCAAAATTAGCGAGATTGGAGCCGCTGGGATTTAAATTATTTCGTTGATAATTTTCTCGCGTTCTTGAATATTTCAAACTGGTATCTCGCTGAACAATAGACTTACTAACAATAGATAAATTGACGACCCATAGTATATTCAATTATTTAAGGAGATTGTTCAAGCAAAGTAGTGTTAGTGTCCTAACACCAAATTCCTAAGGATTGTTGTAGCTACTGTAGCTTAATTATAATTTAAAAAAAAATAAATAATAGTATAATCCTGTATACTATTCAAATTACCTAAAATGTCCCGCATTCATAAAATTGAAAAGGACTTCGCGTCTGGATTTCCATAAATTGTAATTACAAATCAGAAAATGTAGAACAAAGAAATAAAGTTCGTGTTTTTTTTTGTTTCGATGGTGAATGCCACTTATTATTATTAATGTACTGTTGTGGCAGGAGAAAAAAAACGAACCACCTCATTGCGGTTGTTTACTTCTGTTCGTAATTATCAGTTTCGTTGGGCTATCGTTTATAACTTGTAATGATTTCAAACAACACAGGTTTTGAACGTTAATTTGGCCATTTTAGGTCCGAGTGTTGTAAATGGAAGTATAATTTAGTGGAAGTAAGTAAAGAAAAAATGCGACATCGTGTTACTGGAAGTAATCGATTAGTAAATTTAGTCAAATTATAATTAAGGCCGAATATATGTTCAGTGTTATTGAAAGTACTTACGGATTGGATGCTCCCACCGGCAATCAACGTTTACGTTAACGCTGATAGAACGCAACTGAAGATTGTGGGAAGCCGAAACTGGTCTAGAATAAAGCCATATGGTTGGAGGGGGAGGTATAAAAGTGTTTTCACACAAACATAGGTGTGATTTCACCGATTTCCCGCACAATTTCCAGGGTCGCGACTACAATTATTGGGACAGTTATTGACTACAAACTCAATTTCGCCTTGATTTTTTTTTCTGCGATTGAAAACCCGATATCCACGAAATTACGCGATATCTTTCTGCGCAGTTTTCCCGGTGAAACAATAATTGATTGGCACCTTTTGCTTTCCATAATCGTCATCCCGCAATTGTCTGACGGGAGTTCGGAATTTCTCTGTTCGGTACAACAGAACAGGAATAGAGGAGAAAATTTAATTGGTAAAAATGATACCCGATATGGAATTGATATAATTTTTAAAAAATCAATACTGCGGTAATCATTCTATCAATTGGCAACGCGGTAAATTCGACGTGATTTATTTGTCGCCAATAAGTTAATGTAATTGGAGAAAAGATATATATTTCCGAAAATGTTTCTGACGAATTTTGAATTCCGGCTGGACTGATTTCAAAAGGCTAGAATTATTAATAGTTCGAACGGTCTATAAACCAATTATATCTAATCTGCTGCAGCCACTATCACAGTGTTCTACCGAAGCATCGAAACGGAGAGTATACACATGTATACGAAATATCTAGTATTTCAACGCAATTTTTTGCAATATTTCCATTGCGGGTTCCCTCCACCACTTTACCTGTTCTCCGATTATTCGCTGTATTATTACATTCGTATACAATATCAGATAAAGTAGTCGAAACGCCTGCGACGATTCGTTTGGAAACAATAGAGCGGAGTTTCGGCCTTCTCGGCGTCCATATATTCAGCGGCCCGAATCGATAGGTGAAATAGAAGGAAATATAGGAGGGGAGCTCCTAACCCGTAACAGGGACTGACAGCTGACTGCAGATAGGCCACCGCCGGCTAAGAGATGGGATATTTTATTGGCGGCAAAGAGGCGGTTGGGCAATATACATTATGCGGCCCTTAACTTATACCGCCGGGTTTTTTCTTTCTTTCTCTTTCGCTACTTCAATTGGTCCACTTCGGAAAACAATATCCGATGGAATTATCCTGTATAGATTGCTACTGTAGGAAAACTATGCAAAACCGGTAGAGAAAACATCTTAGAATTTAAGCCGTAGTTGTCAATATAAGTTTAATGCATGGAAGATCTTATAACAGGAGTTTTTTTACATGTACAGGAGTATTTGTATATCATTGACTGAAAAATTATTAAAAATGGGAATTCTTAATTATTTTACTCGGTTACGCTGTACAGGCTTTGCAGTTGTCCATAAAAATCTAAACGCGTACAATACGGCGCAAGGAATGTATGTTCCGCAACAATTTTTTTTTTAAGGATTGTTCCGTCGGTCACGCCCGCACCGCTGTCATAAGGAAACGAAAGGCGGCAGTGAAGTTGTTTAAGTGCCCGGCTGGGGAAATAAAAGTGTGAAATACGATCCGGACATTAACTTTAAAAGCGCGCCGGCTAAAGAGCGGGAAATGTGGTTGGGGGGGGGGGGGTAATAAAGTGAAGTGCGGGCGCCACATGTAAATGCGGCCAGTTAAACTGAGCGGGCCCTTCGAAATGGCCACATGCCGTGCACATACCTGCAGCCAACACCCGCTAATGGCCTCAATAAACGCCGCCCAAACCGACCCCCAACCCCCAACCCGATAACCGCGGCCATAGGTCAAATGCGGCCTCCCGACAATACAACAACGCCTCCATAAAACAATTATTCGAAGTGGGTATCTGTAGGGAAATCCAACCCGGTTCAAGCATTATAACTACTACCATATCAATACTGAAGAAAATTTAAAATTCTTCAACGGGTTTAGTCACAACAATAAAAAATAACCAAATTTTAGTTTCAAATTTTATAACATAAAAATGAATCTTTGAAATTTACCAAACAAAAATGAGGCAATTTATTTTCTGCACGAAAGTGGGAAGGATATTTACTCAAAGCACGCAATACGTTTATTTTATGCGCTGTTATAACAGAAAAAAAACATAAATGCCATTTTTTTTTTAGTCCGGTTAAGCATAAAACAGTATCACCTGCGGACTATTTAAACTGGCTAGCTTAGATACCGATAAACGTGAAATAAGGCAAATTTAAGGGCGATATAGTTCAGAGAAACGACAAACAGGCCGTGAGTAACGAGAGCGAAACGATTTTTAAATCTTTTAAAAATCAAGCGGTAGTACAAGTAAGCCTAAACTGTAAACACAAATAGTGCTGTGAATTATTCTGAATGATACAGATATTAATTTATTCAAATAACCGTCATTCTTCAGTCTGTCTGTTGAAAACAACAAACAAAACAAATGGTAATGTCGAACACTTTTGTAATAGGCAGCGAAGTGGCAATGCATGGGCAGAAATAGGAGATGTAAAAATTGGAATCTCAGCAAATTATTTTTGGCAGTAAAGTAATGGGAAGGGTGTGTTATTGCGAGGGGGGGGTCATTTCGCGAAAGGTATATTTTAGATTCCTCGAATAAACCAAGAAGAGAACGCCCGCTCGCCGGCCTGTTTACTTGTTGAATGACCCTCCCCGCGTACCCAATTACTCCGAAAGGATTCGGAGGATATGCTTAAATCGAGTCGTTATTACGCGAAAGGACCACCGGTTACCCGACTGAATGGAGTGGCGCGACCTTTTCATAACGAAGGCAAATTTACGTAACTGCAAATTTAGAACGGTTGTTAGAGCAGGATTAAATTCGGGTATATCCGGGCGGGGGGAATCGCCGGGCGATCTGGGCCCTGGTTTTGGAGTATGGCGTCGACTGGAGAGCCTCTCCGTTTTGCTGAGGGGTGGGGGGGGTAAAATGTCGGCAGATGCAAATCTCCGAGGAAAACAGATTCAGAATCGATGCTAAACTCGAGAGCACAAACTCCACCGAAGCCCACTCCAACCCATATCATAACCCCGTTTGAAAACCGCTTAGTTTAAATTTCATTTATAACTCCACCTACGCTCATCGTATAGTAGGAGCGGTACGCGATCCTGACCCCGGTCTTACGAGTTATCCATACTACCATTATTACTTGAAATCCTATTTCTAATCGAATAGAAACAGTCTGCCACCATTCTCCATGCCCTGATAAGCAATTTTACAGAGTAATTTTTTAATACCCGGAACCGCGGTTATTCAAGACAAGAAAATCCTCCGTTTATCCCACTGATATACTTTACATTTTTATTCCTTACATTATTTTGGTATGCCGATTAGCTAAGAAATAAAAATTTTACACTGGCAAGTTAGCGTCAGTGCCGCCAAAGGACAAAAGGAACTTTTTGGGACGAGTTGGCTTGGAAAGTTCATCTTTTATTATCGATCGCTCTTGTATCGATTATTCGTTCACTGTAGAGGAACAGGTTCCGATAAATTATCGAGGGAAATTTAAGATAAGTGAAGATTGAAGTGTTCCAAGTGGGAACAGGGGAGCGGGCCCAGCGCCGCTTTGAGTCATCAAGCAGACAGAAGGGAGTTTAACGAGCTCGTAAAGAAGAATACGGGGATAAGAGGGCGGGGGGGGGTGTTAGGGGTGGAGATACCGAGAAAACCGACTGTAGGAGCAAGAGCAAAGGGCGAAAAAAGAAGGGGCTGCAAAACAAGAGGGCTCGCTTTGATCTAATGCCTAAATCCGGTTTAAATTTACCCTGGCCTCTGACGTCGCTCAGAGTTCACCCACCGTACTTAGTCCTTAAGCTCTATAACAATTCGGCTATCAAGTAATTAATACACAGCGTTAACTGGAACACCCAATAATTAGAACTTGCAGATTATATTTCAAAAAATATAAGGGGTGGATGACCAAGGTCTTTGTACCCCAGCATACAAGCGAAAACTGAGTGAGTGTGTAAATATCAATAACTCTATTATGAGAATGACTAAGTACGTATGATACTAAGTCCCAGTATCAGTTCTTGTATAGTTTTAACCCTGTTTAAATTGACACCAATTAACCGAATTATTACACCTTTTTTTGGACATGAAAAAAGAAATGGGCGTTAATAATATAAAATAAATGATGAACCAGCAGTAGCATCAATTCTATCATATCCATAAATAAATTCGCCTAGAAGATTATATTTTGCTCAAAAGTTTTATTTTGGAAAAACGCTCTTTCCAGTTAAAAGTTGGTGAATAGGGCTACTTAGTCCCCCCCATCCCTTATTTAATCTCACTACTCAAGTTTTCTGGATCCTTCGACTTTTGGCCGACCTTGTTTGGAAGATTGAATTCGGTTTAAAAAAAGACAGATAAGACCCAAAAAGAGTTGAAATGTGTTTATATATATATATATATATATATATATATATATATATATATATATATATATATATACATGTACGTACATTCATGCGAATGAAGGGAATAGATCGGTATATACGCTTGAATTGTTGGGTATTAGACAATATGAGCTGTAGTTTCGGAATTGACTATAATGCCGGAACTACTGCATCGGATAGGTTTATTTAATCCAAAGGGCATTCAATGATTCATGTATGGCGGATAATTTATACTGGCTGGCAACCGACCACACTGGTAAATTGTTAATGATTTTCCGAGCCAATGTGTAAGGGGACCGAGCGCCTACACAATCCCATACCAATTTAGACCTCCTACGCCTCTTCGAGGGGAGCTTTACAGTTCACCTTACCCGGATATATATATATATATATATATATATATATATATATATATATATATATATATATTAAACATTTCACTGGTAGAGAAGAGAAATTGGTTGATATCTGGTTGTGAAGAGAAACACGACATCCTTGTCTACGGATTTTTCTTGCGTTCTTAACATTAGAATGAAGCGAAAGCGTCAAAAAATTGGACTTACAGCCCCAAAGCTACCGAAGATGATAGGCAGCCTAAACCTGTCCAGCGAACAACAAGGATAAATTAACAGTCCCACCTAACCCTAACTCGTTAACAACGGATTGATTGTGTATCGATAGATATGGAAATATTGGGGGTAGGAAAAATCGAATGGACAACATATGTTGATGTATGAAAAAAGTCCGATAGTAATGAGGTAACGCAATATCAATACGTTGCGGTTTAGGCCAAACAAGAATAAATTCTTTATCATTCATACGCGGGGCTCATATTGAAACTGGAATTTCGGGGTAAGTACAGTGGGAAGCGATAAAAAGCCGGACGGAAATCGGGCCGTTTTTATGAGGTGCAATTCAAAGCGGTCGGCGTCAACTCGAGACCGCTCCTCCGGTAATGGGCCGTAAAACCGAGTTTAAAAGTGGGCCCAAATAATAAAAATGGAACGTAAAACGTTGGAAAAGTCGGGATTTTTCCCCGCGCCCCATCCTCACCCCGAGCGGCCGCCTGAAGAGACGTATTATGCCGCGTTACTGACGGTTTTAACGGTCAGAAAAATAACTTGGACTTGATCCGGATTTCGGCAGAGTAACCGGATCCGGATCCTGACGAGGGATGATGTTGATGGTGGGGGGGGGGGATTATCTGCGCTTTTATTGCCTCGAAGATTACGACCTCGCAGGGCGCCATTCTTTCCGGCTTTTCCGGCCTCTCTAACCCCCTCCCCCCTCAATACCCTCATATAACTATGAAAATGCGACATTCACGGTTCCCTTCAGGCGAAACTACCCTGTATACGCTGCCTGATATGCCCCTTATGTTGGGGGGGGCTTTGTTTAACTTTCCGAAGAATAAAATTTCAACTGTGCTTTTAAACCAGTCGGGATAATCTACTAGAGTATTACCGGGCACAATCTCTAACATTGGTCTAACAAACACGGGGCCCGACACCATTTTTACTGCCTCTCTGCAAAAATTTGGAAATTTTGTGTGCACCGTAATCTATGGTGGCATTTAAAAATTTAATGAACTTTTTATTTCAAAGCTGCCCAGTGGTTTGAAAGAGGGTTAAGTTTATATCCTCACACTTAATACGCGGTCGACGCATTAACATATTTATTTATTTAAAGAAGCGCGGACACTGAATAAATAATATTCATCCGGACCTAGATTTTCATTTCTACATGCGATAAGCGTCTAAAGCTCGTGGCAATGCTCAATTCTAGACGTTTCGTGCAGAAAGCCCGGGAGAGCGTTCAGCGCCGAGCATGTCGCCGAGCGGATTATGGACTTCATTCATAAGAAGAAAGGGGAAAATTTCTATTGTAAAATGGCCTCGGCCCAGAATACCTTCTGCCGGGGGAAATCGTAGAAATTCTGGATAAAATCTTGCATGACTGGCAGGCGCTGACGACCGACGGGGTGGGAAGCGGGGGGGGGGGGTCGTTCTCTCCGGTTGGATATCTCGTACTAAATGGCTCACGGTGTGTTTTCCACCAAACCACACGTTTTATTCTCCATTTTACCCTACGAGCCGTACACTATCTGAGTAGCAAAATTTCAGAAAACACACTAAGATATACTGAATTTAAAAAGCGGAATTTAGCGCTTCGTTAAATTTATATTTTCGCGGCCGTACTCTCTGCGGCAATAAACATTGCAGAAAATAAGAGGAATAAACGAGATAAATATACAACGTGGAAAGAATAATTTATTTGTTGGTAGCAACGAAAAATCTGAATAAAGCGGTCAACACGATAACGATTAATACGTCATGACTCTATCCATATCTAAACAAAAGGTGAAATATGCCTAAATAATGAAATTGAAAAGTATGCTGGCGGTACACATATTGACAATCGCAGAACCTCTTTGTACGCCGTCAGAATTTAGTATTAATTATTGCAAAGGAGACGCGATAAAATATAATCCTCGCTTGATAATGAAAACAATATTTCGACGGATGTAATTACGGTTGAAATAGGGAGGACATTTGAATAAGCCGAAAGGATATTTCATTGATGTATTTTTCGAGAGGGTTCGATCTCCCTCGTCCCCTCCCCTCCTTTGCTAGGACTCCCCCCTGAACTCAGAAAATGAGTTCTTAATGAGCCTTATCAATCAAAAATTGACAAGCCATTAGTACAGACCAGCCCGCCACGAGAATTACTTATCTGACGCTCTCTCTTCTTCCTTTTTCTATTATTTTATATTCTAAGATTTTTGTTATTTTATATGTTATGTTTCGATATTTTTATTATGGGATAATCACGTTAAAGTTATACGATACGGTTTTTGCGAATATAGACGAATATGTAAAACAATTAAACTCTTAAATTAATACTTGAGAATATTTCGATTTTCACAACGATTATCATCTTGTTACTATGGAAAACGGTCCTGCACACTGTAGCTGGGTAATATTTATTCCGTTTATGTATGTGATAAGACTAAAAGTGGCGATAATATCCGGTCGGAGAGCTTCAATAAATAGTTATAACAAATCTTATACGGCGTGGTATTGCCACCCCCAAAATGGCCGACACAGTAGACCGAATTACCACCAGTAAACAATACTGTATTAAGAGATAAATTTTGAAAAATGAAGGGAAATGAGAATAAACTAAAGAAGAAGACAAAAAACCCATTGGAGAGTCCTCACTCCTAGCTAGGACCCTAGGTTAGGTTTCCGAACTTTTTGTATACGCTTTTATGAAACCACGACCTTATAAAAATAAAAATTAAAAAAAAAAGTCACTTTTACTGCTAGTTTGGAAATAGCCGGAGTTTAAGTGAATGTAACAGATTAGGTGGACTGTATTAACTGTGCACACCAATACCCAAGTATCTCTATGTGTGTGATGGACGATGCTCACGGATCGGTGGTTCATGGGACAGCCCGCCTCCACCACCAACTTATCCAAACCGCGAGGCTACCCCCGCCCCCGCCACCCCCCCCGAACTCCAATTTTAATTGGCTGATTACAGCCGGTGGATGGGAGGACGGGAAAATGACGGGTCGGAGAGGACGGGAGGACTTCGCTGAACATCGGTGCGTTAAAACAAACAAAGGTTCAATCGGTTAATTAATACACTGTGTGTGGGGGTGGGATGGGGGGGTGGGGGGTGGTCCTGTCTGCCGGCGGTATTAACAAGGGAAGTTGTGTCGGGTTCGAACCACGCGCGGACCCAACAATAACAGCCGGATAACTAACTCTAGGTTAAATATTGTACCGCTTGTAGGAGTCACAACCCCACAACCCCGACGGAATACAACGTTCGACTGAATACGTTGTTTGCATTGGTCGATGGAACCCAACCACCGGCAGGTTCCACTGTCAGTCGACAGAAAATCGTTTACTAATACTCCCTGTTTATCGACTTATTGATCCCGGATATACCCCTTGTGACAATAAACAAAAATGCGTTACTTACGCATGATGAAACATGCCGATAACATGTCACTGCAATATTACTACGATTTATTTTTTACTTAAAACAAATTGACTACGAGTAATTACTGTGACATTAGATTTATATACACTGAAATTATTTGTATCAACTTGTGTGGGTTTTATGGGGAAGGGATAATACCTAGTTTCAAAATATTTCAGGACCGAATTCCATGGGTATTGAATTAAAATGATATCACTAAAACAGTTATATAACAAGTAATAAAAGTTACACATACCTGACATGAAAGACGATACTGCAATAGGGCCACAACCATTCATGTCTTTCCTGCAACAATAAGAGTAATTATTATGACAGATGAAACATTAAATTTCTAATTAGAAATAAGCACTATAACAAGGGGTGCATCACACAGAATCTCAGGGAATTCATACAATTTGGTAATTGGCCGCGTAATTTTTGTAGACTGAAGCCAAGGAAAAATAACAGCAAACCAACAATTTGAAATAAATTTAGTTAAATTTGAACACCGAAACGCCATTGCCGACAGGCCAATGTATATATTGGGAATTGATCGGAACAATTCAATAAGGCTAAGAAGATTCGGTTCTTGTTGAGAAAGAATTTATCAGAGGAAAACGGTAATCTCCGAGTGATTCGCCTCGAGCCAACTTTTAATTGCATCCTTTATTTCCAGAAACAAACTAATCCGACCCCTCCGTTTTACAGTCTTCCGACAGTAGGAGATTTTCATTTTGTTTTCGAATTAAAAATTCGCCTAATCTCGATATTACACTTTTATATAACAACAAATTTTAAAACGAGGACAACCATTTTTTTTTTTGGAAGGAACAACACGTAATTTTTAAAGGCGTTTTGTTCACATTCCACAATTGGGAATATGTTAATGTCGCCAAATATGAGACAGAATACAGTACACACATGTTTCTAAAACTTATAGACAAAATTGAATCAAATTCAGAGAAAAATGAAGTATGCTAAATAGTTGGATAGACAAAAAGTATACAACCTTCCCCCATCATTTACTCTTCAATGCGAAAACACGAAGCGCACTGAAAAAGCTTTTACACCAAACCGATGTACTGTAGGCGACATGAAATTTAAAAACATCATACGTCGACATTTTCGGTATCTACAACTCTCGGGCTATACAGTTACATAACCAGTCAGTCACAGCATTGAAACTTTTAGTAAAATAACAAACCGGTATTTTCCATTTCGTCTACATGTCAGGCCGTAGAACGCTTTAAATACGTCCTGACAGTTTCACCCTTAACCGACCACTGCTCGGCAGATAGCGTAAATCTGCCAGTTCAGGGTAGAAACAAAAATACGTAGTTTTGTATTTTTTAAGACTGTATTCTGCAATCCGATATTAAATTGTATTCATTCATCAATAATTAGGTCAACGCACAATTGTCGTCCAGGGGGAAATGGAATCCTCGAACGAATTGGTTTGATTCAAACTTGATTTCACTTAAAACAATAAACATTTGCGTTTGCACAAATTTATGGGGGTTAGACCCCCCCCCCCGGGTATTTCGTGACGTTCGGCAGTCAAATACTGAATGAAATATTTCTAGGCGTCCAAACCAGGTTGGCCCACTCTGGCACCGGGCCTTGCCCCCATTTCTAAATAGATAAATCTAACCCCCTTTAAAACCCGTCTTATTGCGGCTATAATTCCTACGGTAAATTAAAAAAAAAACAATATCTGCAGAAGCGGAAGAACTGTAATATAACGGCACAAACAAAAATTTATTTTAATTATCAGGATCGGTATCGGTGAAATTGTTGTTTGTACATTTTGAACCTGACGAACACGAAATGAACAATTGCTATTATGAAAAATAAAGGATATTTCATTGATGTTTGTGATATTTCGCTTTCCTAATTTGGTCCACAAATAATTATTGTTTTCTGTATTAGACGTTGCTAAAAATACAGTTTACATTGAATATTACTGAATTGAGTGTGTATTGAAAATGACTTTAGAACGACGAATTGTTACTGAACAAATATTATTTTTCCCTCCCTAGTCCTGAACATTGTGTTATGTCAGTACAGGACCGTTATCGAGATGGGAAATGAATCAAAATTCAGACGCGCTACATCGGCTAGTATAAATTTGGTAAATCGGAACGCATTTCCCAATAACAATTTTGCATACGTCTGTTGCAACAGAATTAAATTCGACTGCAACAACTCATTAAACAACCCTAGTTATTAAACAACTGTAGTTAACAGGCCCTACAATAAAATAATTAATTCAGAAGGGAGCACTTCTCATGGCGTGCAAAAGATAATGGGCAATAAATGTAAAGTTCTCAAGGAATAATCGTGATGGGGGAGCAGCCGTCATAATATTGGAATGGAGGGGGGGGGCAATGAATTAAAGATTGGGTCGATTTAGATGGCGGCCAGGACATTTTTCATTCGGCCGGTTTTTTTTTTTTTATTATTCAGTAGAGGACTGAAGCATAATTCATAAAACGACTAATAAATATATTCCTAATAACTGATAATCGAATAAATTAGCCACAATATAAGGAATGGTATTCAATTTAAATTATACAGCGCTACCCGGCGACTTTTTTATTTTTATGTTAGTTGAAAATCAAAACTGTTTTCTCCCTTAAACGAAACCAATAAATTTATGAAGCGGCTCTATGCGTCGGGAAGTGGGCCAAAGTTGATTGTGGTAGGTTTATAGACAGCGTTACGTGTCTGAAATTTATTATTTTCACCTAAGGAATTGAAACGAAGATGGCGAAAGACCGAGACTGGCCTGAGCACTGAAATATCTTAAATTAGTTTACATTGTCCTGACTTTGATTACTCTTTGATCCCTATGTTTAAAAGAACAAATGCCAGGTTCGGGACAGCTATATTTGACGGGCGGCGTTTATAAATCACGTTAAATTAAATACCAGTTTGTCACAATTTGTCGTCTACGACTGATGATTGTGTTATTGCCTGGGCTATACACGCTGATTTGTCATGAGTGTCTGCGGCGGCATTGAAGAAGTGGCGTGTTCCGCGTCAAGTTTTCAGTTCTCAGCCGAGCCCCCCCCTCATTAATAATCCCTGGGAGGACAAGCGAGCGAGTCCTCGTCTGACCGTTCGCTCCGCTACGCTGATTTCCAAGGGTGATTGATGAACCGAGAAAAGCCGAGGGCCGCTCGAGAGCATATGAAAGATCGAGTGGGCGGGGGGCGGGGGCCCTCCTTGAATGTCGAGTACTCGAGCCAGGATCGCTTGAGTGCACGAAGCGGAGCCATCACCTAGGTCGATGTCGAAATTCGGGCACACTTCCAGTATGCGGTCTACAGTTCAGTGATCTACAATTTCGTCATATGATCGGCCGACAAAATCAACTCAAAGCAATATAAAAAACGAACGTTTCATTTGAAAGTAGGACATTTTTTGGTCCATAATTCTAAGCTGTATAAAAAATTACCCTAACAATTCAACGCCGAACTAAGCAGAGCTTGCAAACAAACACATTATAAAGATATTTAGATTGTTCTTGAATCCCGATTATTACGACCCTTAATTTCTGAATTATTATTCAGGGCATTGCGAACGATACGTCCGAGAATACCTCGCAAAACGCGAAATAACAATGCCAACATAACTGACGTAAGCGGAACGTTTCGAGAATTCAAAAATGCATTCCATACGAGTCCACAGAAAAGTCTTTTAAAAGCTATTAAAAAGCGGTTAATATCGGATAATATTAAATGTTGTGTAAAGGGATGGATAACGTACTACTGAAATTTACTGTTACGGATATGAATTACTTACTGTGTAAAATAGCCAAACTCGTTATTGTTATCCGCCGACATATTTTTAAATTACACTTTCTAAGAGTCGAAGATTTGTCGAAAACAGAAACCAATCCTTCGTATTTCCTAAATGCGCATAAGTTGGCACGAACATATAGGAACACGTTCTTCAGACAGCGTACCAAAAGAGGTAAACAAAAATTGGAGGATATAGAGAAAAATGTAAGTTATGAATTAAAAAGTAGGTATTATAATATTGTGCGGCGCGTTATGAAAAAGATTCGTACGTTACAAGGAGACGGGGTGTCAATAGGGGCCCGGTGAAACGTTAAATTCGAGCGGTCGCTACGGAACATCAATCGCTTCCCACTTGAAATCCTTCAATATGCGATTCAATGAGATTCCGCTTCCTGCCTTCCAACTTTACTGCAGCACCGGGGTGGTGGCGAGGGGCGGAGGCGGGTTTAGGAACCTTTCGCCTGAAAAAGGACCCAATCGCCGACTATTGAAACATGCCGGCTACAATACGCCCCGGCAGAGTGAAATACCTCGCCCATATTACAACAGTTGACTTAAGATTCGAAAAATATTCTAAACGGAATTTCGATACAATAAATAAATAAATAGACCGTAAGGATGACAATCATTTAAATTCACATTGTAGTAATGTTTTAATTTTATTGGCATAAATCAACTTATTATATTTGGAAGTCGTGAAATCGAAACTTTTATTTTCTGAAATCCTCTAATAGTCACCGTGCCAACTAATTTTTATGTTTTTGTACCTAGCAACAATGTCTCATTAATTAATAAAGTTGGATATTAATTTTATGTTTCTTTAATGTACAGTAATATATTCTATATATGATCTATATATTGGCTAATATATTCTTGAATGAAACCCTCTTTTCCGAGAACGGAACATGTATTTGAACTGGGTGCTAGTGCCGACTAGTAGTCGTGTTTCAGGCCGGTTTAAACATTGCTCAAATATAGATTTTCGACTGGAAGCGTAACTTCATGAAATTTGCAACCGAATTGCACCCAATTGCAGTCCCGCCACGGCCTCCACCTCCGGTTATAACCGGGCCCATTACCACTCATTAGACATGTAGGAGGAGGGTTGCAGTGAAAAGCTCATCGATTAAATAGGGAGCGCCGTGTACATTATTCGTGAACCCAGTTCGTGCCTACATGAAGTAACATTGGACGCACGTGACCCCGGCGAATAATTCCGACTTACAATCGGCCCATAATTCATGTTCCGACCGACAACAATAAGTTGAAATGACTGTCATGTAACGTAGGCTTCCACCACGGTGGAATAGAAACAGAATTGTCAAACTTAAAATGAAAATATTCCATTCTTCAGTCAAAGTAAGGAACGGTAATTCTTCAATATTTAAATCTAGATAAATTCAATATTGGCCACGATAGTGGTAAATACTTGCAAAAAAATTACAAATAATGCCACAGGTACAACACCAATCAGAAATATTAGATATCAACCAATTTTAATGGGAATACCTGGTTTTATGTCGTGGCAACACATCAGTATGAATATCATTATCTAGAGCAAGAACTATTTGTATTTCTCATTAAAACAATTGCGTTATTTGCTCCTTACTATAATTGTTGCGTGACAGAAACGATTAGAATTTGAATGAAATTGATCCCCAGCTCTTGGAAGTCTGCTGTTAGAATTGTCAGTTTATATTCGACCTAGTGGTTAGTCAGTATTGAAACGATGAGCACAGGTTCAGCAATATACGCAGGTCTATTGCCAGTCTATAAATAAACTCCACCGTTCCGTATTCACAGACTTCTACGCATCACGCTAAACCAGTTGGACTTGGTTGATCATTTGACGCACTTATAAGTGGAAACATTATAATTTAAGGTATTTGTTTGTGAGCACCAGCCAGGGTTTTGTATTTTGACACTCTTTGAAAAAGGATAACTTCTTTTTCTGCTAACGCGACGAATTTACTTAAAATTTAAAAACTATTATCCTGAGTATGCAATAGTGGTAATGGTGGATTCTTGGTCAAAAGTACATTTGTGTACTTACTGTCACTAAATATAATTTTTAAAATTGCAGTCGTGACTTAAAACAAAGTGAATAGGAAAGTAAAGTTATGATGAAGTTAAGATGATTTTTAGGCAAATATATAGACAGAAATTCGAAGTTTGTTGTATTATAAGGAATTTCGATTCCTTGGTTTGCATCAAACCGCATTACCCGGTATGCATTAACCGGTTGAAATAGCACACAGACAACGCGATTGAAATAGTGACGTTGTTGCCATTAAGTTCCTCTCGGTGTAATCGAAGCTAGTATTTCGTGGATAGCGGGGGCGAGGGAATGCCATTGTTTAATAATACAAATTGGATGGTTGGACAAAACCGCATTTGCGATCGACTGGTTACACAAGGACGCTAAACCTCATCTAATTAGCTATTGGAACAATAGCTGATGAAATAGGTTATTTCAATAACTAAACCTAAAGCATGAAACGACATTTCTGTTACTTCAATGTCTTTCTTTTAAATGGTTCGGAAAATTAAATTGCCAAGAATCCTTTGTACCAAAAATATGCCCCCCCGCCCTGAATTGATGTACCATGTCATCTCTCTAAGTGATCCATATTTCACGTGCCATATTGCTCACGTAGTGGAGTCGTTGACTTCGACCTGAATCTACGCTTTGTGGGTAATAAATAATATTTCTGCTCTTTGACGACGACTACTGATGATCACCAGAAGATTACACGCGATGTTGGACATGAAGTGCCTCGCTTGATTAATGATTGGCACGCGTGGAGCAGGCACAAAGACGAGTACTTAATGAAAAACGGCTGCCGGAAATACGCGAAATAAGAAGTCGACGCGTTTGTAGATAGAATAGAGTGACGTCTCTGAAATTTAGATAAACAAAAAGTGACTAATAATTTCATGAAATGACTGCTAGGAAGACGGGAATATCATCGCCCAGATCTCCGCAGAAGGAAAAATAAATCGGTGTAATTTATAACAACCATTAACTTGAATCTGAAAACATGGAACACACAAGTGGTAATGCAGCAACAAGTAGGCTAACTGAGGAATATCGAAGGTGAGATAGCACTAGAACATAAATTATTTAAAACATAATAAAATAGCTGTAAAAGCGCTACATAAATATAGAGAAAATAGCGTCATATCCTTATCAGTAAGGCGAACACCTACAAAAGGATTGGAAGAAATAATTCATATAATCAATTTACGATGTACGATTGCTTTGAAGCGGACAGAATAAATGGTATCCTAACGCCCGGTATTATGCTCGCATTTTACCCAGCGAGGGCACGTTCCGAGGTTTCTTATTATTTCCCGTACGCTTCATTCCCCCTTCGCCCCCGAGATCTGGGATGATCTAAACTGGGCGGACTAATTTTATATTTAATGTCTCGGATCGTAAACAGTGGCTCGGGCCGGCCGGGTTTAGTGAACCGTCGGCGGTGAATTCTTGGCAGGGCTCAATCTCGAGGGGGCCACCACCCGATATTTCACCGCCGATCAAAACGGGGTTGGGGGGCAGGGGAAACGCATACATAAATTAGCATAATATAAACCGCTACGTTGTTTGTATCGTTTTATGCGTCCGCACGGCGACAGACGGCTGGAAATGGGGAAAATGGAAATTCGACCCCCCCCCCGCCACCGCCCTCAAGTGTCAATCAATATTCCCGGTTGATTTTAATAAATTTAAACAGGACTGGGGGGCGAAACAGGCTCCTTTCTAGCCAAGGATCATCGCTGCCAAATTCTTTATCGAATTTCGAAACTGAGAAAACGTCAGATAAAATTCAGTTTATCCATGAAACCATAATCTATCGAATGTACACACGTCCCGAACTGTATTTCGGCTACTTTGTACACACTGCGACACTCGTTGCTATTCTACGTTACCTCGCATTTCTTCCTCTTAAATTCGTGCACTCGATATCGTATTTTATCCTTATTATAAGTTGCTTTAAACGGCGAAAAGTAGTCGACATTTTGTTTCTCAACAATCTCGTCAGTGTTAATCCCCGGATTATTATTCTTCGCTAAATCCCGGATAAAGTCATTATCAATGCTGGAAATCGGCCCGGAGCTGAGTTCATCTTTTAGAGGCGATTTTCAGTTTTCACTTCAGTCTATTTCGTCCTATGGTTCACAGATTTTAGCTTCTGGCTGGTGTTAAACGTGAAATTAAGGTCAGGATCTTGAGTTTTATGTTTTGTGCATTTCTGTTAGTTCAAAGCTGAATTAATTTGTCGTGCACATTATCATTTTCCGTAACATATTTTATTAATAGAAATTTAAAAAATCGCACTATCCGAAGTCAGCCTGTAACCGATACATTTCGGCCGGCGCAGGTGTACATTATGTATTCACGTCGTTGTATACGAAGCAATTAAGGAATTTTACCGCTAAGTAAATGCCCCCCACCCACCCACCAACCCCCCCTACACCGCCGTCAAAACCAAAGTACACAATGGGATCGAGCACACACACACTGTGTATACAGAAGGGCCGAGTTACCATGGGACTCGCGCCCATACATTCAAAGCAGGGGACCCATATGGGGAATTTTTGGGGATGATCCCCATCTAACGAAAATGACGGTTGTAATACATTACACGGTAATTATGAAACGGTTTATTGAAATTCAATTTTATAAATTCGTTTCAATTCAACCTAAATAATTGTCCTTTTAAGATCGGTAATGTTCAAACATTATATTATACTGCAATAGATATGTAAGTAGAGACTATTGCTTGTGACTATGTTTGCCACGCTTATTTATACAATGTTACTTGACCCACATATTATTTTAATTAATAATAAACTGTCTAACAAAAAAAATTCTAAATAACTACGGTTTCGGGTCAAGCAGACACCGTAATTTGAAATGTCCTATTTCCGAAGTTCAGTGCGAACAGTTGACACATCGCGGGAACAATAAAGAAGTCATGCATAAATCACGTTTGTATGACTGGACAAAGTTCGTGTTGAGTCCCTCCAGCAACAACAGTAGCCAAATGGGGGTGGGGGGGGGTGTCTCGGATTGTTTACATCGGAAGAATGTCTATTGCAAGTTGAAGTTCTGTTGTAGCGTGTACACACAAACATTTACAAACACTCGTTTCATTAACGAACGTCTTTGTCGGGCGGCTGTAATTCCAAACGAGGTCAGCTGATGATACGCGGAAAAGTACATTTTGTGTTCGCCTCTGTATCCAAATTACTAATATTCATATTAGGATTATGCAGATCCTGTGAAACTTTATAAATGTACGCCGGCTTATATTCTAATATTTTCCAACGTCTCCTGTCTCTTATTTGGACATCATTAATGCGGGTCGTTATTAAATTTCTACAATTCACATTATTATAATTGAATAATCTTGGGTACACGTGAATTAATGCGTAATAACATTAATCAATTCAAATTAGTATTGAAGGAACTCAATGGAATTTTAAGGAATAAGAGTATATTTGGGATAAGAATTTATTGAAGGGAAATTGTGATGAAGCCGGCTCATTAGGTAAATAAGAAACTGGACAGACTTTATGTTACCCTCAAGAATAATTTATCACACTTTTAGTATAATTATCGCACTTTAATTTACTTAAACGTAAAGTTCCCTTTTGTTTCTTCTAACATTAATTTGCTAATAAAATTCGAACTAAATGAAATTATTTCGAATCGCTTCCCCCGAAATGGAAAATATATACAGAAGTTTGTATAGTTCGTGGGATCAAAGTCAAATTTATAGTTGGAGGAAATTACGTTTTAGACGGATGATTTACGGCCAGCCCAAATTCAACAGTAAAATATTACAAATCGATACCGATTACAGCCGGGTAATGCAGCTTTGATACTGTCTGTTTTATTATTTATGACGGCAGAAACAAAAATTTCAATTTCCGGGAATCACTATGACGAACAGCACTGTCCAGACACAGCTAATACTTAGAAATAGGAAATGTTTCATTTCTAATGTAAACATAGTTTTTGAAGATTATGTAACATATGGATTGGGCTATCAGAATATTGCTGTATTTCCAGCGCGAATTATTTACAGGTAATAAAAACATCGTACTTGAGATTTCGACATTGAGGTTCATAATTCCTTAATTTATTTGAAATATATATTTTATCAGAAGCGACGTCCAATCACCGTTTTTAATTGGGATTTTAAGATGCCCCCCCCTCGCCCTCTTACATTTTCGAGATTGTCTCGGTCACAGCGAAAAACCTCTCGCTAATATTTTAATGGACAAATGAATTATGCATTAGGCGGCGTCGTGATTTTTAAAAATATCGTTAGTTAATATCAAAAAAAAGACAAAGCTCTGCATTATGAATATTAGCGGGCGGGAGCCAACTACCTTTTATCAACCGAGGTACAAAGGGATTTATACATTTTTTTTCTTTGCCAATTATGCTAATAGAGTGTAATTATTGCAAGACGACGAACGGGATTAAGTTACTTTGGACTTTGAGACATTAAGAGGTACCGTTGTCTTAATAAATTGATGTAGCCATTCCTATTATACACGGCCATCTTTTTCGTGAAATCGTTCTTTACAGATGAATCATAGAACTGAATATTACAGAGTTTGGATACAGTAGAGCTCTAGACCAGGAATTCGGAAAGATTTATATAAGTGCAGCGAAGCGCATTGCTAAGTCACGTAGAATGTATGGTTGAAAGGTAAGTAACAAGAAGTATGTTGAGTGGAAGAAAATAAAACCCACGTCAAAAGAGAAGGAGGAATGCCTATCAGATTATTGAGGACGGAACAGCATTTTTCTCCTAGTGAGGCGACTAAAATTATTTTTCTTAAATTTCTTTTCCATTTCTTTACCCCCCTTTGTGGGAATTAATTTGGGGTAAATTAAAGCCTAATTTCGCTCTAGGTGATTTACACAGCTCCGACCGCACAACCCCCCAGACAGTTGGTTTCCCTCCTTGGAAAATATTAGACCCGGAAACTTTTGGCAAAATGACCGACCGTATTAAAACAGCAATTAGGAGTCTAATGGCTTTTCTTTCTTTCTTTTTTTTTTAATCTAGTTTCAGATAGAGAATCCGGAATATCTTTTTTTGGCACATAATGCCTTCCTTTCTACAAGTACTTGCCCTACTCCGTATCTCACTTTTTTGAATATAATTTGGTTATATTTCGAGTTCTTCAATCGCGCGATGCCGACTTCAGGACTTAATTTTTTTTCCTTTGCGCTCTCGTGCAAATTTATTCCTTTTACATGAATTATAAGAGCCTAATGTTCCTACAGGAATTTTTAAATGTGAAGTGGAATTAAGAGGACTCTGAATTGCGAGTGGGAATTCCGTTCGTATTCACAGAACAATCGGACTTCAGTGTATTGTTCGGTTTAATAACCACTTGAAACTAAAAATACATACTTTGTTAAATCCACAAGGCGTATGAATAGCATCTCGCGCGATTTTCAATTCTTCTATTTTCGAGTTGTCCAATCTTATTTGATTAATAGCCCACTTTTCAAATATATTTTTCCCACCCACCGAAAGGGACCAGAGAAAAAAGTAAATATCGTCATGCTGCGAAATTCATATAGGAAGAACATGGTCCAGTATTATGAGTCCTTTCAATATTTGAAATTCCTATATACCATTTACCCCGCTTGAAATGCAAATTCTTCTCGTCTAATCTGCAAGGCAATATCCGTCCCATTTCATAACACCGCCTTCGATATAACAATGATCAAATTGTATTAAATAATCCGACGGTTTTTTTCAGACTCTTATAATCTCTTTCACTACATATAAAAATCAATATTACCAAATATTGATAAATATACCTTTTTACAGTCATATCGCTTAAATATAATTTTCTGCATCTTTCAGATGACAATAAATTTTAATTACCTGTTACACTTTTTGTAGGGACAATACAATGTCGCGATTTCCCCACTGTTTTGTCTCAGCAGCGAAATTATTTAAATCCTTAGAACTGTTTCAGTGACCATTGTCGTGGACAGAATGGGAGAGAGCTCGTAACATGAAAACAGTATTTACTGGGCGGTCACGGTCGGTCTAGAGATGTCTATGCAAGTTTAACGGAGGGCAGACGAAACTTTGTTCAAAGGCTAAGTCGGACACAAGGAATTGATAAAACGGACCGCGCGAGTGGAAACGACAGTTGTAAACTTAAACTAGGGGCTTTATAACCGGGTCCAGGAAGTGAGACGGTGATTCTTTACACGAACGGGTCATACGAGCGTATGTTGAAACGAAAGAGCTAACGAAATGGTATTGCCTATTCAATAAATTTTAATTTACAACATGTTGAGTTTTCTTCAAGGAAAAATACAGTTTCAGATAATCAAGAAATGTCCAGATTTCACAGAGATAGTGCTCTATAGCACATTTAATGTAATTGCTGCAGAGACCGAGATGGGCGTCATCATAATTTTCATTCTGGACTAGAATTTAATTTTCCCTGTCCGTGCAATTCGAAATGTGAAAACACCCCACATCAACACCACCCGAAGGCCGTCACTTTTCCCGCTAAAAATTAATTCATTCATGATTTGTTAATGGGTGTTAATAGCAAACGCATGTTTCGATCAAACGAGAGGGAATGAAACAATTAAAAAATTACCAAGTGTGCAATAATCGCAACGGTCAATAGGGAATATTTTGGGGTTGAGAAATTTTCTAAATTTATTTCTGAAAATTTTCCCAAACGCGATATCTGGCGTACGACTCTCAATATCGAACGTTTCCCCAAATTTATTCAGATTTCGGAGCGTTGTATTTGATCGGTGTTTAATTAACACCGCCGTTTGATTATGGACGAAAAAGCAGCCGGTCCAATTAGAAGACCTCTTTATTATCCGGACTAATGAACGGTCGGGATGAATTCTCCGGTGAATTTTGTTTCGTGCCTGACCGAATAAACAAGATGGTCGGAAAACCATTCCGAACAATGGTGAAAACAATCCTCCCTTTGACATGAAAAAATAACCATTTCATGTTTTTTTTTAACAGAATGTAGGCCGTGTGCTAACAAGGAGCATGAAAAACCTAACGGAACCATATCGTCTACAATATTTATTTATGTGAATGTCTATATATGTTCATGGTAGTTTTAAAAGCTGATCACTTAACTCCAATTGTAATTATTATGATGACTAGAAGTCAAAACCGGTCTAACTTAGGACGAATCTGGGGTGAGTAGTGTCAGATCATTGCATGAGTGTTAATGTAGACTGTTTTAAATATCATGATACTGTAACAATTACTGCAATTAAAATTACGATGCATTCTATAAGTCAATGCACTATAAGCAGTGCAAGGACTATGCTAAAATGGTTATTAATCTTAAGGTAATTATAGACATATAGATTATTTTTCTTATACGATACTGATGAAAAGTCCAAAGATTCAATCGGTAATTTATGGTTTAGAATATTTAGAAATCTTCACCAGTTTGTGAAAACCAAGCGACAATACTGTACCAGTAAAATTATAGCTAATAATTAATGTTTGTGCTCATTAATTTCCTTTAGACGATTTGGTAAATCTACAGAAAACAACAAACAATAGCAGTAATAAGGCTGAAGGAACCGCCTACATATATTTTAAATTGAACATTTTGTTACTGGCACACTGGTGGGCTAACGGTTATGTTGCATTGCATGATGATTGACTGTACGTTCAGCGTACAGCATAGCCAGGTAAAATCCCAATTAGGAGTATAATTATATCATTAATTGGAGGCGGAAGCAAGAAAATGGAATGGATAGGGGGAGGAAAACGATTTTCATTAATTCTATTTACCAAGTTAGCGGATGGAGGCTGCCTGTGCAAACTAAAGGATTCAGCTGGAACACCTCCCACTCAAAAGCCTACTCTTTAAATAATTATGAGTTCATTAGAGGGCTCACCGTCCGCAAGAAAAAAAACTAAATTAAAATTAACCCCTTTTTCGGCGAAAGCATCTCCCCCCGTTTATTTTTTATATTCTTCCCTACACACCGGCCATGTATTTTTTTGTTTAATTATTTCTCTTATATGTTAAAATACCTGGGCATCCCGGGCGGGGGGTGGTGGAGGGAGCGAGTGAAAATAAGCAAGAATTTTTTCATTTTTCGTTTTGAAATATTTAATTCGTTTCGTCGTACTTAACCGATTTTTTTGTTATAAAACATTCGCATTCATATTCATACGAAAAATACTGTCCGTCCGATATGGGCCTTGAGGTTTTTACTTCTGGACGCCTGCTGCTATTACGTCATGCTTACGTTACTGTTGCCGTGGAAATGTACAGTCGGCACACTCTCACTACTACACTGCCAACTGCCCTATTCGTGCATTAACAACAGGGTGTATCGTGCACGTCCAAATAACTGAGTACGAATTTAGAACGGCGGCCGGAAAACATAATCAATTAGGCATAGACGCAAAAAATGATCAAAGTTTATCGGAGTTTTCTAAAAATTGAAACCAAATTCTACATCTCGCCTGAGATTTTCTACAGTCTAATTTACTGAAATAATTCGAATAGCACTATTAACTAGTAGACAATAACGGAGGGGAAAACCAATTCATTCGTAGCTGAGGTTCTATTCCAAGACAACTTGTCGTCGTTTTCTTATCCGCCGGGGAAATGTTATTACCGGTAATAATGCTGGGAAATCTAAATCCTGCAATCTTGGACATTATTGTTCGCTGGCAGAATCTTGCAAAAACAGTTTGCATTTGTTAGAGCCAACAGGGCTTGACTGGAGCCAACTCTTCTCGTTCGGAGAACACTTCGCAAACTTAGTTCCCTCATTATCCGGTACATCTCAAAGTTGATATTTCATCATGTCGACTAGTAGCAGTAGTAGTAGTAGTAGTAGTAGTAGTAATAGTCAGGGAGTTAACCCCGCCATAGCCGTCGCCCTAAAACAAAACTGAGCAGACTAAATCCCAACTCCAACAGAAGGGATGATTCCACAACCCCGGTTGGAGAAGAACAACTGCACAAAGTCAATTTCAATTCCTTACCGTTAATAAACGAGGAGACGTCATTAAAAAATAAAAATAAATGGACGCTCTGAGAAGGTCATAGATTTCAAATGGTGTTCCGAGTTGCAGTAATTTTTGTGTCTAAAATTCATGAAGAAGAATCACTGTTTGAAAATATTTTCGGGCCTTGATTGAAACTGCAAACTTAATAAACCTGCAGACGATTCTCAAATTAGCGTTTGCTTTAAGGATTACTCCTCTCTCACGTCTGTCTTCTTTGGTTCGCCTTAATTTTTCTTCTTTCATCCCTAATTCTACCCGAACTCTTTGAACGAACGTTGATTAAACCGGTTATACGACCTTTTGCTTTCGGGAGTGTACCGCGTCGGTACAATACGTACGGATGAGCGAGAGAGAGAGAGAGAGAGAGCCAAAACATGTGGAAATGTTGATAATTATTCTAAACCCCGCTAAATATTACCGAATGATAATTGAAATTAAACAGCATTGAAACGTATTAATTCAGCTACACTGAATTAAACATCATTTCAATTGTGAGATATTAAATTTTGTTTTCGAACAATTATTATCAAATTCCTGGTAATTTGACACTGTATTCAATTTGAACTGTAATTCCACACTGAAAACCAACGCTAACCTTATAAACGGTTATATATTTAATGTTGTATTATGATGAACAGAACATGTAGAACTTATTAATATAATGTACAGGATTTCGCAAAACGTTGTCAGCTAATTAATGTTTATATGGCCCTTATTCTCTTGTATGAAAAACCATCGTAATATACTGTCTCCTTTTTGAGTCCAGTTTTTCAAGGATTTGTGATAGCTACAACTTATTTTATTTGTTTGAGGCATAACACGCCTTAACGATTCTTTAAAGTACATTCAATTTCGTTGATACCTTTGCTAATGTATATCTTTGATGTATTACGTAATTCTTCGGTCTTCGTAGTAATTGCTGGAGATTTTACGAGGGATGAAATCTCCCGAAATCCAATAAAGACCGGTCGAGAATACAAAAAGAATTATATGTTCTTGTTGTTATAGCGGCACCCCAACGCCTAACAGTTACGTAAAATTGGAACGTTTGATGGCGTTTCAGCGATAAACTCAACAGTTTTCCTCTGACGAAGTTAATCTGAAAGACCCTTTCGTATCACCTTCTTTTATACCGTACGAAATAGACGGCGCTTCATCCTCAATGCCTCTGCCCTACTGGTTATCCGAACGAACCTTCCCAGGGGAATTTATGATACCGAACTTCAAAACATCCGCACTCTTTGAACCGATATTAACGTTCCTCGTGTACTCTCCATCTCCGGGGATCCCCGACTCTTTCTCCCGTATCTTTTCTCCTCCTTTCCAGGAATCGGGATCTCGTCCAGCCCAGTTTCCGGACGAATACGATTGCGATTGTCCACCACTGACCATCAGGAAGTCATTTTGTGCAATGTGGTTTTGGCGCACGCATTTTTTTGTTCTCTGGATCTATCTTTTATAGATAATCGGCCATAGTAGATTGACAAGCTATTCCGACGTTCAACCCCCGCGGTAAACTGTACACGCCGTTGACGCTCAGGCGAATATAAATGACCGGGCGGATAGCGAAAGCGCACTGTGTATAGACCGACCTAATATCCAAGGTATACGCGGATACTAGAAACTGAAATACAGTTGGCAGCTGAAACCTGCCCCAGGGGGCAAGACAGAGAGCTAACCCGAATCGATGGTTGCGATGATTTGACAGCTACTTGAGCGGTACCGAGGCGGTGGTGGTGGTAGGGGCTGTTTTAGATTCGAGTCCCTGCGATAGGCCCTAGACTATATTGACAGAATCGCTGACGTCAGTTTTTGTCTATCATGGCCCACCCGATTTCAGTTCACATCGAGAAATGCTCGTGTAACAGATCATTTACCACAGTTTATTGGACATTTTATAATACATTAGTTTGATCAATTTTATTAATATAAGTTTAATTCAGGTCCTCATTTTTGTTCTATGATTACTTAAAAACCCGCACTTATTTAATAATTCGACGATTAGCGTAGGGTGAGGACAAAGAAACTTCAAACGGTGTCTCTTTTGTGCCATATTACATAATATTGTAATGTTTTTCTACCGGCTCAGTCAGACAGATGAATAGATGACTAGTAAAGGACGTACTAAATTTAAAAAAGCAAATCGGTAAGGATATTCTGTCAGGAGAAGTGCTGAAAACTATCTAATCCTAGTAATGGATTTATACAGTATAATTTTAATTCATGGCCCGTGGCCAAATGGCCAATGGCTAAAGGAAGCGAAGTTTCTTAAGTAAATGGAATTAAATTGCGGGCTCAGCTATACCGATTTAAATCGAGGAAAGGGGTGGGAATAATTTTCCGACAATTTTGAAATCAACTCCCCAGCAGGACTATCCAGGCACGCGTGCTGCGGGTCATTGATCGCGTTTCAGGATTAGACGACAAATCCTGATAAAACGGGAATCAGTCCGAATATATCCTGTCACCCACAAATCCCAGTTAGGATGTCGACGGTTGCCCGCGCTTCCATCGTATTTCCGATAGACCTCGAATAAGATCATCCTAACAGATAAACTACGCGATCTGATTCATCTCCATTACTTTATAAAACACCAGACTGCATTCAACTTATATTTAATGTTACTCCAATTTTAATAATTGAAAAATTATTCGGTCTGAACGGAGTCCGCAGCGTAAGCTCCAGTAGGTAAGGTAAGCGAAACAAAATTTCTTTCCACATTTGATACTCCGATAGAAATATGATTATATAAGGTTTATATTATTAAGGACTCAATATTTAACTCCAGGATTAGGCGCGAAATTAACTCGGGCGAAATGATATAACTGAAAAAATTAAAGAGTAGGAACAGGATAATAAAGAAGGAAATTTAATTATGGGAAATTGAAGCTAAGCGGATAATGGTAAGCCTATCGACCGCTGAAATCTTTCTCTCCACATCCCTTATAAACCTAGTTGAAATATCTATGAAAGATATATTATGATTTAGAACAATAATAAATTATTTATTTTGGAAAATCAAAGATTATCATTAATAAATCAAAGAATGTATTAATTTTCACAAATTGTTTTATAAAGTATGAAGAATCGGACCGAAATAACATTAAGAAATGGACAGAGTTGAACGACCCAGCCAAACTCATTTCTCTCCAGTTTATTAGACTTTGGAAAGTCAAAGTTTCCCATTGAGCCTCATCAATTACTTTTAACGCGTCAGTACACACTGTCAGCTAATCTACAGGTTATTGAATAAGGTTCATTGTGAAGAAAAAAAAAGTATCTTTTAACTTTCCAAACAAAGTTTTTAATTCGACTTCAACTTTTCACTAGAGGGAAAGTCCCACTAAAACTTTCCCAGGTCCCAAGTATCTCAAAACCCCGCTACGAACTCAAGTCGGCGACAGAATATTTCATGGAAGTTTTGTACCATTAATTGGGCCTACATCATGTAGCAGATCACTCGCAATAGTATTTAATTTTAAATTAATTTCAAGTCAACAGATGGATAAATCAATTACTCCATTATTCAATCAATTGACGTCTCATGATGTAATTAATTCAAATATACGTAACAAATAACTGTATTATTTTTGTTAAAATCAAATGATGGTTGTGCTTTGTTATACTGCTTCGTTTGCCATTAATTTATAGTTGCGATAACCAATCGCAATACAAATCATAAAACATGTGTATCTGTGTGTCTGTGCTTGGTGTTTTTGCACCGGCAGTAGCATTTACCCGCGTCCTCTCGGCCGGCCATCAAACGTGACCCACATACCCTTTTTTTTATGTCCCCCCCCCCCCTGCCGTGAGGAACCCTGAGGGCGGTCGAATTGATGACGCCGCAGAGACATGAAAAATCGGCACAAAAAGTTGGGGCCGATATTGAAACCGAACTTTCACAAAAGCCGCCACCCGCTAATATCCTCTCGTTTTGCTACAAAAGACACGAAACCGGTGGTCCCTTCCCGCCCCCTCCCCCTCACCCCCCACACCCATGACCGGCGTTCGATACGGTTCCGCGTTGTACAACTTTATTACAGTCGGCGTATCGCAATCCCGATGCCCCTAACTATTTATCTCGGCTAGCAATAACTTCACTAGTTGATGGGCGTTGAACATTTTCATCCCCACAACTGTACAGTAATATCTTTCAAATTTATTTTTTCTATTTTTCAGGTACGTTTAAATCACGTGGCTACTTCCTTTACAGGTTTCTGTATGGAACGTTTGGGACGCCGGAAGAGGAAAATTTGTTATAATTTTTTTACAGTAAGGTCAAGGAAAAACGATACTTCAAGATCTGTACATAAGGCGGGTTGAATTGGCTATTAATGTAAAATAAGAGAAACATCTGTCCTTCTTGGCTAGTACTTTTGTGTATATATTACATAATAAAAATTTTGATTAAAAAAAATTAATGATATATATCAAAGAAACGACTAAACCTAACAGGGATGGTTGGAAAACTCTTGCAATAACCGAGAACGCTGACGTCGCCGGTAATTCATTTGCTTTATATAATTTATCTACCTACTAAAGCAGTAGATAGATGATAAATGGTAGCCACATTGAAAACGGAAACGTGTATTGAAGATATTATGGGAATCGCTAGAGATATAATTTCTCCTGCTATACTGACGATATTCCTCAACAACGATTCTCGAACTGTCGGTGGACATAGTCCAAAGGGTATATAGGCCGGAATCACTTTGTCGAGTACACAAAGTCTCTCTTACTCGACTAACTACGTCGGGACATTGCAAATAAACGCCTGATCAAATCTCATTATCGGAGCCCCCTTCAAACCGACCGTCCGGCCGGTCCCTCCCTAGCACTTGCACTGAATCTTCGGTAATTCAGTACACAACTTGAACCGCCGCAGCTTAAAATGGAAACTAATTGGCTTCAGTTTAATCCCGTCTCCTTTCAGGGCTTCCGAAAACTAAAGGAGCAAAGAGCGGAGGGAAAATTACGAAGATTAAATAATAGAGATATTCATTACTTTGGAAGGGAGACAAAACGAATTTATTCGTCTTGAAAGTAGCCGCAAAAGCCGACGGTTATCCCCGCTTAGATTCTTTGTTAGGACAGTTTACAAATTCAGATATTTTGAAAAGCATACTTGAGAATACTTACAAAAGCCTCATGGGGATTGTGAAAGTTCCTCTCAGTGAAAGGGACCCGCAAGGAATTAATGGTAAAATATGTTTTTACCATTAATTCAATACATTTCATTTTTTAATATCAACCCTAAATTGCGGCTATTCCCTTTAATTCAATTTCCAAATTTCCAATTTTAAAATCCAATAGTCACTGCTGAACGAATTAACAAATCATTTCGTCTCAATGATAAATGAAACATGTATTTCAACAAATTTGCAATATGTCCAATTCTAACAAGTCGGAATAGTAATCGTTAGATTGATTCGTATCTACTGTTACTTACGAAGGCAATGGAAGTTATCGAACAGATTAATATTACATTTATATCAGTTATATGCTATATTAACAATATTAGGCCGTAGATTATTCCAACCGCATCTAGAAATGTTAGCTAGTTTAGTGTCTCAAGTTTAACCCGCATGTCGGATGTCGGTTGGCAGCGACAGATTACGGTCGAGTGAGGGGACCTTAAGAAGGGGATGAGTGAGCGGGCGAATTGTTGAGCAAACGGGTTAAAATTCGCGAACTGGCGCCTCTATTGGCACAACTAGCGGTAATTGTATTTTGAATTCTCCCCATCTTCCGACCGCTTTTGTTTGCCTTCGGAGCAAGTTGCGGCGCGGTCGAGTTTCCAAATATGCGAGGCAGTTTCATTAAGCCTGGCGATGGGGGCGTGATGTGGGCCTCACGCGTTTCCTCCCTCTTCGCTATTGTCTCGGACTCGAACAATTCAGAAATATTCCTTCCTACCGAGATGCAGAACTTCTACGAAAGTATCAGTCGCCAATATGTAGTAAAAAGTAAAAAAAAATATGCGAACGCAATGGGAAATAACAATGCCTGTAAAAATGAAAAAGTTTAGGAAGAATTTGTCCGTAAATTTATGTTCAGAGCGTAATACAGGAGTTGGTGCAAATTCTAGTAAAATCGCGGAACGGAAGGCGAAACCAAGGTAAAAGAGGAGAGGGCTGTAAGCAAAATTTTGAAATTTATGGACGGAGGCGGTAGAAATAGATAGAAGGGAAGGGAAGGCAGGCTTTTACACATTGGTGGGGGTGGGGAGAGGGCTGCATTTAATTAGTGTTACTACCCCCAACCCCGCCGGCCAACTTAATCATTGGCCCGAGGCAAAATTACTCGGCCGACTCGGACAAGCCAGACTGGAAGGAGACCGACCGGACTAACAATCTATTAACCAGTCCTTAATTCCCTTTAATTAGTGGCCCACTAACAGCGCCGCCTAAAACTTAGCCCGCCAAATAAATATTGTCCCCCCTCCCCCCCCCCCCAGGGGGCGATTTATTTCATCGTGATACAGGCGGGATTTCTTGCTTCTAAGGTATTGCTTCTGGGCGTTCCAAGAATATCATAACTAGATATTTTCATCTTTTCACTATTTTCCGTCTTCCACAAAAAGCAAAAAGCGTCAATTAACTATTATTGGCATGCAACTGAAAACGGCGAGAAGCCGAAACCACAACGACAGAACAAGTACTTTAAGCCGATTTATCTTTGTGTCTAATTTTTTTGCTATAAATATATTATATTGTTATTAATCTAGTAACCTACTGTCGACTAACAACACCTTCAACTGTTTAATAAATTGTGCCAAATCTTTCTCCTAAACTAATGCTTCCGATTGGAGACTTACATTGGGTTGCATGTTTGATCCGATAGTATGTTGGGATACTGGAGTAGTAGGGTAAACAGGGCGGTAAAACCAATACCGCCTGGCCGGCTGGTAATTCTACTCCCGGTGTCGGGTCATCAGGACTGAACTGTTGGATGATGATTGCTGACGCGCTTATTTCCACACGATCGGAAGAGCTTACCCCCTTTTGGTAGTCGAAGCTCGGGTGAGACAATCACACCCTCATCAACACACCAATTTGTGCACAGTTATTCAACAATCGGTCACCACTGTTACCGCTACAACTATTACTACTCGACTGGATAAGGAAAAGATAGAGCTGGCGGTGAATAAAGAAGCTTCTAATCGCTCAATCGGAAACACATTGAGTTACAGCTTACAACCTGAGGAAAATTTAGTTGAAACGAATAAGGCCTTTAATTAAGTCGTAATTAATTATAAAGTGTCAACACTATGAATCTAAAAGCGTATAGATAGGGGTTCTTTTGACTGTGGTGGAGATAGGACACAAACTATGAATGTAAAGCATTAGGAAGCTACGATACGGGGGATATAAGCGAAAATGGAAACAGGTGAATGCGCTCAAGGCTTTCAAGTATATTGGACGCTTTTCAGACTTCATTCTTTTTTAGACCGTTCACCAACTCGTATTCATCTCGGCGCGAATTCTCGGCTGTCAGTTCACCGTCCGCTCCATTACAAGAGAAACAATTGCCCCATTCTCCTTCGCTAAATTGAAAACAATTCGGGAAAGCGTTCACCTGCTCATAATCACTGATTAAATACTGAAACATCGTGTTACTAAGTAGCTAGTCAATGTACGGATAGCATTGATCAGTTTTGTGTCTATCTGTCCTTTATGAATTCTAGTATGGGTAGTATTCCATCGATACATACGACATACATCCATACGCTACATTCGATAGGCCGAAGCACTGGCCCATTCTCTTAACAGGCTTTCATTAAAACCATTAGGTAATGAGCTATGCACGCGCTCAAACAACCCGTACAGTGTAAAAAATTAGAGATTCGCGAGATTTTACTTTCAAATCCGGAAAGAATGTTTGTGTGTTCCAAAAATGGAACACCGGGCACAATTGGGGTCTGCAGGAATAAAAAATTATTGGGTGAATGTTCCAATAATAGAACATCGGTAAAATATGGGTTAATGTCACTGTCACTACCTACTGTCGTTATTCGTTCTTTACGAATTTTTACTATTTTTACTGTTGTAATGTACTATCAGTACTGTTGTACTGTTGTACATAGAAGTGATACTATTTTTTTCTTTATTTTCTAACGGGAGTAACTTTTGGTTAATTGGCTTGGTAAATTACTAATACGGTGGATCCGTCTCCCTTATTCTGTTATTCGGTTCACGGCGCAATAGCGAAAGATTTGGCGGCGTTATAAGTGCTGAATCTACTTATTCAAAGTTCGTGGGAAGTTGGAAAGTGGGATGGGAAGACGTTGCTGCGTAGGTGTGATCTGGCCGTGAAGTTTTACCGGCAGTACCCGGAAACGCGGCGCTCTCCATAATAATTCATCAATTCCATTTTGAATTCCTCGTCGTCACCCCACCACCAACGCCATCACTTGTCCGTGTTTAGTGCGCCATTAAGCCCCGCCGACGGCTTAAGTGAAGCCAATTACTCCTGTTCAAGCCTCCCTAAGTGTTCGTCAGTCACAAATTTTCAGGAAAGCGCCCCTTCTCAACCACTCTTAAGATGCTTTCAGCCTATTTCGAAACCGCGTGCCAATGTCTGGATTACCAATAGGTAATCTAATCCGAGATGAAAGGTTTCGTCTAACAATTAGGAGAAATAAAGTATGCGGTTGGTTGAAGAAAATTAATTTTTCTCTTCTTGCTTCCAAAGGCGTAGAATTATCTATGAAAAGTATTCTACTTAATGTGAAAATCGATAATACTGACGATGTCGAACAGGCGAAACCGATCTAGCAAAAGACCAAATCAGCGAGAGGATACAGAATATATATAAAAAAAACTATGGTATTCTAAACCCTCATAAAGCATAATATTAATAACTATTTCTAGTTTAATTAACTGAGAGCATAACTCTACCATAAAATTAACTGTTGACATGTCCGACGTTGGAAGCACGAAATTCCACCATAAGTTTAATTATATTCAAGTTATAAGATCATTGCCTGACAGAATATTCCGTTTTACCCCCGACGCGTCCTCTTTCCGTGTATTATCGTTTGTACCGCGTGCGTGCTTTATATTCTCACGTTAATTACGGTCGAACTTAATTTTTGAAATGTTTTTTTTTTTTTTTACGAAATCGCATGTTCAGACCCAGTCAATTCGTGGGCACGCCCTTCGTGCCCATCCACGAAACTCCTGGCACGGCCCTTAACATGCGTCCCTACACCCTTCCGTCCGTAACGCCGCACTGAATTCCATTCTGAAAATATTCCTTATCTGCCGTTTCTATTCTGTATAAATGAATAGGAAATATATTCGAATAATTACTTCTAACCCTCCACAAATGTATACTGTGTTATACAACACCTCAGACAAATAGGAAAGGTGTTTGTACGGAATATACATATGTACTCAATATGTCACATGACTGGATTCTCCACCCAGGCTACAACTCTTACACATTGAGGTAATTAATATCATCAGCAGCTGAACCTAACTCCACGTGTGATCGTTTGTCCTAAATAAACTATAGTCATGAAAGTATGTAGTAATATTATTACATAAAACAATTAGTGTAGTTTAGCAAGCATAAATGCAAGTAAACAGGGTACCTTTTTTTTATTAGTTGAATTAATGACTTGTAAATAAGCCCGAATTGGCCAATTAAGACAAACTAGGCAAGTGCGGAAAAGCGCATAATTGGCGACGTTACAAACTCCTAAGCAAATACATTAGATTGGAAATGGTTTCCTGACTAAGAATATTCCGTTCAAATATACTCAAATTTTTACTTTGAAAATGGAAGATATTGCGTAGTGCATAAATAGGGAAAAAATTTCGCAATATTTTTAATGCACGAGAAAAAATGTTTACTTAACGAGGGTCTCATTTATCAACGTGGGGGAAATTTCATTCCTATGAACTGAAGTGTCTACACTACTTTCTTTCTTTTTTCACTTTTCCCTCAATAAATTTTGAATAAATCTTTTCAAGACCCGCTGCACTTGGAGGTAAGTTTATGATGTATGAGCACGTTTCCAGGATTAACGCCGAGGAGCGTTTCGGCACCCTCCGCCACTTGAATCCATTTAACAAACGGGGCATAAATTCCTTGCAGTCTTTCTATGAAATTCTCTTTTTTTTAATGTCCGTCCGACCTAATGATGCCGCCCGAAAATGAAAATCTAGATCGAGAATGAATGGTAAATGTTAATGACTTCTAAATGCGGGGCTCTCAAGGACGAGCATTGAAGAAAGAAGGAATTAGAGAAAGTATTAGTCTGACTCTTAAGGAACAAATCCGACATAAATTGAATGATGCTTTATATTCAGAATGGTCATAAACCGCCGATGAGTTGAAAGTTATGTATGAAAAACTGAGCGTTCCTCACTATTTCAGTAGCATTCTGATACTAACAGCGAGGTATACGCGTTTTTTCTACCAGTTACCAAAGATCCGGGGACATAACAACAGAATAAATTATATAAATAAAGAATTGTCTGTCAATCCAACTATTCATATAAGTTTATGTATTTTCATTCTATTTCTATACTTGTATTACCACACATAAATACATATAACGGCCTTCCCACCGTATTCAACAGGCCAAACGAGGCCTTAATTTATCATGCATACATTTGAAATATTAAACATAAATATTCGAACGGTTTTGGACTATAGTTATTGTTTGAAATTAGAAATTGGATCGGTACAACAGTGGGATATCTGAGTTTAAAGGACAAAAAGAGTGGAAAATTAGCGCTGGGCGCTATTTCAAAAACACAAGAGCCTGCTCGTTAGAGATGTCGGTTGGCTTAAAGCCGGGCAGCGCGCGGGTTTCGCTTCTTTTCAATGCTAACCGCCCACTTTTGTGAACTTCCGAGGCCGATTCAGCGGCAATTTCCTCTCGGCTCGTTGCATATCGTTTTCAGGAGTCTGCAATTCGCTGTGACGCGGGAAATACACCGAGTCACGCTGCGGGAAAAGTTAAAAATCCCCCCTCCACCCCCAACCACTTTTCACCATCCAGCAGTTAAGAGTTTTCTATGGACAATTGGAGTTTTCCACGAACACACGTGTCGCCCTATCGTCGTCAGTATAAAAAAATTATAAAATTGTATGCGGCCTTCTTAAGGTCTACGGTATACTTCAAGTAAATTGAGAATTTAGATGATACTCCCATAGGCGTACGTATAATTATACTTAATCAAGGCTGGCCGGACGGACTTCAGGACCGAACTTGTATTCGCTTCAGAATACAGCCAGCACTAAGCAGTATATTAATAGTTTTTTACCTTTTTTATTTTGTACAATCAACATGAATGTTGATTTTTTTTCACATGTATCGTATTCCAACCAAAGTGCCGCGAGCCCTCAAACAAATAACTATTTTATCCCTTTTTTATTCCCCGGTTTTTTTTTTCTTACTCGCTCAATTCTGATTCAAAATCGATACCATTCAAATTTAGATCTAGAAATAGCATTTTTAAAATGAATCGCCGGAAACATGCTATTCCAAAGTGCAAACAAATTAGAATGACTTGCGGGTCAACAGCGCTGAGTTTCTATCGGCTGTAGTTTCAGTATATTCTTCTTATTATCGTGAATTTTATATCGGGCGATTTTTAAACATGACAACAGTTCAATGTTCCACTGTCAAAAATACTGAAAAACTGAAACCAAGACCAAAGGATTTAGAAGTGACGCTAAAACGTAAGACGTTTTCTCAACTTTCCAGCTGTATACAGCAGTAGATAGGCTTTCCCTGCGTGCGACATAACCGAATTTTTAATTACTGAGCCAGAGTTCTGGAAAAATCAGCAAAGCACTGCTTCGGTGCGCTATTCCCTCTTTTTTGTGCGTCGGCAGTTTGTATTATACTCAGAACAAGTCGGTAAACACGAGGAAATTCCCAGTCCGAGCGACTATTGAGTTTACCCACGGAGTGGGCGTTCGAGAAAGCTCGCGCTCTTCTCTGTTTGTTTAAAACTAGTAACGGCTTGGAGATAAGTCAATTTTAAATTCGGTGCACTATTCACGAGAGAATAACATCCCTCGTAATGGTATTAAAGCTCCACTCAATTTTTTTTATTTTTTCGTTCGTATCCTATTTTAAATTCTAGGCGCTAAATAAAACATATATTTCCTCCCGTCCTCCCGATGAATTTTGGGAACAATTCTTTAAATTTAATTTAAAGTATACGTTTAGAGGTCAGAGAGGACTAGGAATATTGCTATCATCAATTCACCAACCACATCACCAGTTCCACCATTATGAATGTCTATATTAATAAATCTATAATTCAAAATATTTAGTACACAACCACATTCGTGATTGGAGCAGTGAAAATAATGGCTGGCCTTGAAGACCTGAAGCAGTCCTGGAGGGGTGAACCAAAACCGTAAATATTAGAACAATATACGGTTTGATATACAGAAGTGAATCAAATATTTACTGTACAGTGACGGTATATTTTACCTCTTATATTTTCAACTTAATTTTTTTTTTGTAAACGATACCTTTCCCACTGTTCTAAGAACGGGGCACTTCAGGCAGCTCAGCAAACTGAAACCGGTACTTAGTTCATAATTTACTTTTTAGAATTTTGTAATTAAATTAAGTATATTATTCGTGTTAATTTAAATTAAGTAGGTTTTTCTATTTGATAGTGGTAATCGGAAACGGGGTGATCATATTTACTCTTTGATTCAATCCACGATTACATCGTAGATCATAATTTCATTAGTTTGTCAACCGTCTTACACGCGGTATTTCTATTGGTATGTAGATTTCTATCGCGTAAGGGCGTTGGCGGCCGAATCTAGTTATAATCTCTATTTTAGGGAAGTTTCTAAGACATCAATTTCCCGTTTAAGCCTCAACTCGGTAGAGGCATTTTTAAATTGGGGTAGAAATACATTGGGCATCCTTCAGTTTACATTGGGTTCGGGCAGACGGCCAAAACTGTTTTTACATCCGAGTCCCCCAGCGAATACAACAGTCCTTTTCACAACTGCATAATACATTTATTTGCCTCCTTTTTCCACTTACGAAGGGAAATTTGTGTTTTCTGTTGCTCTAAGCCTTAAGCCTTTCACTTACAGTAACCCTGTGTCAATTAAATCATATCCTATAAACTGCTGTGTCCGCCCTGTTCCACGTAAATAATATTGATAGACGCAGTAATATTTCGCAAAAATCTACAAATAGAAACCGGAGTGCGCCATCTGGGACTTCGCTCCCCGTAGTTTCACTTACTGAATTTCCTTCGGAACTTACAGTACCAAGTACGTAGGCTCTGACATTATTCGTTAATAAACTAAAATTTCCATTCACACGTGTTCCAGTAGGCACACGCGTAACGTTAACAAAATATGGACGCTGCAGCTGACGCAATCCAACCGGGGAACCGCATTAAAGCAGTCGTTTCCAAACTTTATTGCACATTCGACCTCTTCGCCTTAGAAA
This sequence comes from Lethocerus indicus, assembly GCA_019843655.1. Taxonomy (NCBI): domain Eukaryota; kingdom Metazoa; phylum Arthropoda; class Insecta; order Hemiptera; family Belostomatidae; genus Lethocerus; species Lethocerus indicus. Next base: position 27,566,166 of record JACDQD010000008.1, on the reverse strand, counting down.
CGTTTCCTAGCAACCTCCGTATACGCAAATATATTATTAAGGAACGAAATTCCGCCGAAAAAACCTTTTTGCACTTCTAAACTCCGTCTGAAAATTTAATTGTTATAGCAATTATAATATATAGTAATTATATTCTTATTCCAGGACGTTTTATCATTAGCCGACATGCCACCCTACTCAGAAGAAACTGAAACTGGTCTAGTGAATCGGGATGTAAGAAGTGTTTAAGAATTATGTTATTTAATAAAAATGATGTAATTTTGAATAGCAGTCAATTAAATTAGACTAATTGCCTGCTTACTTCTCTTACTCTTTGTGGGGAGCGTTGTCAGGTCTTTAACAAAATTGGGCGGTTATTAAGAAACTTCTCCCCCCCTCCGGAAATTGCGTTTGGGATTTCTGATTGGGCTGTTGAAAGGGCAAAACGCCACCGAGGAGAATGACTTGATACGATTATGTCCTCAGTTCCTCATTATGAATAATCTCTTCTTGCTTATGCCAGCATTTCATTACAACTTGCAAATATGAATGGCATGAAATAGAACACTAGATGTGGGGAAAGGGTTAAATTAATTCAAATAAGTAATTGAATTAAAACTCGCAATTTTTTCGGCTGTTACTGTACTACATTTTTGGGAAAAATATTAATTTACTGTCTACTATTCATCACGAGGAAGAGGAAATTGGGACTAGTCACATTTCCATTCAATTTTGAAGAGAGTAAAAAACTTTTCAACGGTCCCAGTTACTGTTGAAAACTCCTTGACATAATTCTTAGCGTAAAGAACTCTGAGATTTCGTTTCTATCTGATTTTCTCTCGTGAGGTACTTGCGGATTGATGAATAAAAAACTTCAAAGATCAATAGGCTTAGAGATACCAAATTTGGGGGAAAAAATCCTTCCTAGGCTTCTTTCACGAATAAGCCGTCGTCAGCAGAGCAAGAATATAATCCTCATCCCAACCTGTAGGATCAGTTTTCTCCTTTCTTCCCCTTACCAAAGGGTAATCACGCAGGGCGTGTTTCCAATTTTCCTATCCTTCGTGCAGTCAAACCAAGCAGAGTCGGCGCCAATTTCAAATTTCGGTACTGATGCGAATAGCAAAAGCCCAGGCTTTCTATGCAATTTCGGCATCCCCTATTCCAAGTCTTGTACGGGTGGGTACTCATATATATTATCCTCCGGAGGATTTTCCCGACCTGTGAGTGTTCGCAGCTCAAGCGTACTGTGAGTATGTTGTTGATCCCGTTGATTCCAAGTTAATCGATGATATGAATCATTCAAAAGAAACAAACTTCAAAATAATTAATTTCTGCCGAAACAATAAAGCGATTGTGTTAAAAGAGATTGGGTTTCAAAACCTAGTAAACTAAACGAGACGAAAGTACGAGGTTAAAAAAACAAGGTATTATAATGAATGGACAAATGTTCGATCAAAAAACCAGTTGGGAACAAGATTTCATTTGAATGATTACGAAAAAACTGGTTTCAATTATCAATATAATTCAACGTGGTTGTACGACACACTGTTGCCTAATGAAGTTGGCGACAGCGATATAAATAATTGAAATATAACTTTAGAACAAGTTCTCGAGAATTTTTTGATAGATTTTTATTCTTCACACTCAAGCAAGTTTACACCGATGTATAATCATTTCGGGAAAACTAGGTGTAATTCAAATACAGATTTATAATAACAATACAAATAGTATTTTCCAATATACTATTGGAATCAGTGGGCAAGAATTTGCTGAAAATATATCTATCATTTATTTTATAGGAAGGATTGAAGATGAAATCCAGTTCGCCTATTTAGTAGTGGATTAATAATGCTGTTACGAACGCAAATCCATCTACTGAAGTAAGTAAACTAATCACAACCGAATACCGCCTTGGTTACAACAATAATTTCCCATGGGGATGACGATAGCGAGAATCCGACGGCGTTCTAGGACCCAATAAGCGAGTTGAAACATAATACAGCCGGAGTTAATGGATGATATTCCGAACTCTCCTGGGAAATGGAGAATTATCAGACTGCAGAAAATATCCCAAAAATTTATAATTAGGCACGAATAAAGCTGAAAAATTCAGAACCAGCGCTAGCGCGATAAATGAATATAATCAAAAGCATATTATAAAGAATACGAACATGGGTTACTTAGATTTAAGCTCACGCCTGTGGGAGATGTTTTGAATTTATTTTTATATTCATATTTATACTGTAGCGCCGAATTAACGCCGTTGATAATGAAAACGAAAAAAGAAAACGTTTAAACTGCACAATTACTTCCTAAACAACATGTTGCGCCACAACGAAAATTCGAACGGAATAAATCAAAGCCCGAACGCGAATAAAGAAAAATGGCGATCGGCGATAAAATATTGTTCTCGTTGGACAAACAATGCTAGTCAACTTCACAGTTTGTTAAGTGGCATTTGAATCCGCACTAAACTAGAAACTCATAACTCATAATTAATAACTCCCGGACCACTGCTCATTTTCGTGGCGCCTCTCGTTAGTGGTCTTTTTTTGGCCTCGTTCAATAGAGCTTGTTGTTGAAAAATAAATTGAAAAAGAAAATAATGATAATGAAAACTGAATAATTAAATGGGATTTGAATCGCCGCTTTCACCCGACCGTACAATTAATTTACAAACGGCGTTCCCCGTCGGTCCGATTTTAATAATATGTACCGCCGCGGAGTGTCTCGCTAAATTACTCGCGGAATTCTACTGACTGTTGGGGAAAAGTAGGAACACTCCTGCCGACATCCTACGACTTATATTTTGAACAATATTCACATTTCACTTTGCCACATATAACGCGTTCTGAAGTCAATAGTATTAACTAGTTTCAAGATTGTTCTAAGATCTGCGACTCAGCTCCGAGATGGGGCTAAATTCGTAGATTCGAACTGGGCCTAGGAAATCGTACAAAATTTTCGTGAAATGTAGACCGACACTCCGTAGCCACTGGAGTGGGGCCGGGATCAAGCCAAAGACTTGATCGAGGAGTCTTTGATGTCTGTTCGGGGCAGGGTGATGAAAACCGTGTCCGAGCGAGCGAACACCAGACCAGTCAGACATCGGCCCATTCATCCGGATCTTCGCAACCGTGAAATCGTTTCATCTCAACTCCGACAGACCTACTACCGCCCGGCCAACCCCCTATGGATTCGATTGTTTAGACTGAACGCTTCCCACTTAATTAAGTGGCGCTGGCATGAGTCGATGATCTCTGTTGTTAGTCGCTTTGTTGTTACGCCATACTTATATTACGTTATAATACGCAATTGTTTTGCGAATAAATGAATGTTCTTATCAGTGGAATAGCCCTTTAAGGTAGACCTAGAGGAATACAGGGGCTTCCAGAGCTGTAACACGCATCCTGTCTCATTTCTATACTGTATTCCTGAGTTTATGGCTCGCTATAAGATGGAGAAGAAAATAATAAGTTCGGAATTTAAGCTTAATGAACCGGTTTCAAAAAAGAAAACGTTTTGGCCCGCCGCCGGTCTTCGAACCTGCGTGTCAGGAGACAGTGAAAAAAAACGCTTCAGATATAAGGCAACCGGTTTTCTCAATACATACATAATGAGAGCAGTATCCAGAAAACGTAGTAATTGATGATTGGGGTGCGAGCGTGATGCGGCTTTGATGCGTCAACCCGGGTCCGAAAACCAATCAGTCATTCAATCAATTACTAGTATGACGATGCGTTTGATATATTCGGTACATTTTCCCGTATTTCCTTATTCGATGTTTAATAATGAGATATTTTATATTTGCGTGCATCGTGGAAGATAATCGGTGTTTTTTCAAGTGATCAGTAACGCGGTACATTTTTATCCGGTCGCAAATAGAGGTAAATCTAAAATCAACTTAAACGCAGTCGGGAGGCAATCAATCGGGGTGTACCGGTTAATTAGAACGAACCGGGATGAAACTCAATCTGGCAATCAATCAATTCCCCAGTATGATGGGTTCATAATCTGTCCCCCGTCCAATGCCTAACCAACCGGACGGTTCGTCATCCGCGCTCGGCCTACAATTCAAAAACATCCCTTCGTTTAGTAGGGCCGCCATTCAATCAATCACAAATTACCAACCGATAATCGACTTACATCGAATACTGTGCACTATTCGATGCATTGCTAGGTGTTGCGATCTTTTTTCACGCCTGAGCTAAACGAAACAATTTATATCCAAAAGAAATTTCGAAGAGTTAAACCGTTAAAACGAAAACGTAACACAATTAAGAAAATAACTCAATAAAGTACTTATTAGACCAAGCATATCCCCGTTCAAAGTATGCTCGAAAAATCGAGTGCTGGGAAAACAAGTTTCGAACATGAAGCAGTGTCTCAAAGCACAGAATTAAGTGAATGTACTCGTTAGGAATGAAATCTTTTTACAGAAATTGGGCTTCACTTTGCAATCCTTAGATGTTACATTCGGGGAAAGTGAAACTCATTTCTTTTTCCCTCCTAATGGCCGACTCTTGGACAGAAACGGCCACTCAAGTGTACCGTAATGAAAATTTCGTACAACACACAACTTCGTGAAGGGGCATTCGTTGAATTAATTTGTCGTTACTGTTAATTTATTTTCACTAGATCCAACCGAATTAGCAAATATCGCATGAATTTCATGCGTTTAAATCGAAGAAAACAGAAAAAGTTTAACGCAGTAAATAAATGTACCCCTTTCAGTTTGTTGACAAAGCTATCCCACCTCCGATATCCGTTATTCCTTCTCATCCCCGGATCCCTAACGTACATTTGCCTGCCGAATATCTCACGTATAGCCAAATAAATTTCAGAACGTATTTCGTCCGCTATCACCATCACCATATTCTATCATCTCCCGGCGGACATAAATTTATGGGGACAGAAAATCGCACGAATGGCAAAATACCGCAATATTTTACTAAAGGAAATCTGCTGAAATTCGGCGAGATACAGAAACATGTTTCGTAAGCGGTATCATCTGACGGTTGTGAGAACCAGCCATCGTCTTCTGGAGAGAAGGATGAACACAAAAATTACTTCCACTTTAATCAAATAATATAAAAAAATCTTTTTAAAATGATGGTAAATGTCTAGTTTAGAGATTGCCAGATATTGTAGACAGATATGGCTTTGGAATGTGGAGTGTGGAGAGGGATGAGGCGACAGAACCCGTTGTCAGCCGGTAGATAGGAGCCGGTTGATTCTAAAGGTTGGTACTACTAAGGATGATGACGTCTTGTATATTAATTAGAGCGCATTAATTAGAGAGCCTAACGATCCTGTTTACAGTCCCATTACATCACTCGGCGCCTCTTTGCCCCGGTCCTTTGTTCTTGTTCTGCGAGGGCCGGCAGCGTATCCTGCCTTCCGGCTCCCACAACTGGGACACCCCCACCACCCCGAGTAATTTCACTTCACATGCACCGTCCCCTCTGGACGGGCCGAAGACAATTGAAGACATTTTGTGGCATTAAATGGGGACGTTTTTCAGATCATTACTGACTGGCCTATTCACATATTAGGTGTGAAAATAAAAAAAGTTGAAAATTGTTTACCGAATTCATTTGTATGGAGAATACATAGATATAAAATAATAATAGGTTGTAGATAAAAAAATCTCATTATGGAACTCCCATCGATATCGGTCTAGTATATGACCCAATAAGCGAGTGAAGACAGAAGTCAAGAGTAAAAAAATACCTCTTATTTAATTTACTTCTAGCTCAATTTTATAACACAATTTGAGTTATAACCAAAAAAAAACACTAACTTCATAACTTATAACTTCTCAGTGAATATTACTAAATGTTATATTGGGAATGTAAAAATGGGAATGGGGGCAGCGGGGTACAGTTTTAGAGATAAGAGGTCGTTTATGTTCGTATTTTACTTCGAATTCAGACGGGCGCAGAGCCATTTTACATCGGGACTACAAATCGGGGGACAGCGGTGAATTTTACGACAGTTTTTACGTCTTGTACGTCTCGGCCCAACTGTGCCGGCCGGCAGATCGAACCTTTCCGCAAAAACACTCCAAGTTCAAAATAATAAGCGCTTTCCAATGGAGCCCCTTGGGAGAATTTTTATGTCAGTCAGAAACGGTTGGAATATGATATTAAAGAGAGAAACCTCCAGTTTAAGTAGTCGTGGAACGTATAGGGGATAAATAATAAAAATCCCCAACGCCTAGGGTATTACTACCAGTTGCATTTAGAGCTGTCTTCAACTAACGATTTTCGTTTCTACAGTTGTCGAAATTTATTGGGATATTGTTATCAAATTATATTATCTAGAGATGACTCTTTATATAAAAATTAATATTCTTTATATCAATTATGTATATTATCAACACACGTAAAAGCATTGGCGCCAATGCACTCAATTCCGAGGGGTGCCAGTCCTAAGTTAAGTTTTTTTTCATTAAACTTTTTACAAGTCAGGTATACCGACGGAGGGGTTTGCGGCGGAGAACACTCCACTTACTATTCATCGCCGTGTAGTCTTTTCATCCTTTGAAGGGTTTTCCCCGCCTATTTCACCGAGAGTTGCAGCAGAGACCCCTTTTTTTTTTGGCCCGGAAAAACCCTTTCGTGGCGACCTCTTTCCGGTCGCGAAACCCGACCCCCCTGCTTCCGGTGACGCCGAGTTTTCAACACCGACAAACTCGTGAGTCGGTTCTGTGCAATGAACTTATGAAGCTGTCGATTCTTTTATACAGGGAACGTTTCGCATATTATACATAAACTAAGTTGATGGCTGATGTATTCGGGACACCCCCCTGTTTTTTACTTGTGTAAGACAACGGTAAGAGAGCTGGCACGAAGGGTGGAAAAAATGAAAACGCATTAATAAAACAATTCCGACCATTGTGCCGTAGAAAGAGGGGGGGGGGTGTGGAGTCGGACCGGGAACATGTACAAAGAGCGAGCCATTGTAGTGTGGAAGTCCCTCGGGAGCTGGTATCGGCACCCCTGGAGGCCCCCCCCCCCATCGCCAAACAAAAACCCTGTCCGACCTCCTTCACCCACTGACTGCATGTTTAACCCTCCAGGTCAACCGGCAAGCCGAGGATTCTCTCCTAATTCCCCGACCAATAGCCATTAATTGCGTACAATTATTTACCTACTTCACGAATTCAATTATAAGTACATAAGTACATAAAATTACAGTTTTACTTGACATTCTAAAGAAATGCAAAAATCCTTAATACATTTTATAATAGTGTAATTTAAAGAAAAAATGTCACAATATACTGGTGAGGTGCTGGCTCTTCGAGTTCCTTTCGGGAAGTCCTAAGAACCTTATTAGGTACGGTCCGTTACAGACGTTTCTACATCAATCTTCAGGGTCCGACTGAAAGTCAGAACGAGTAGTGGGTTAAGGTCTGGATTAGATCGGTTTTCGGCCACAGACCGAAACCCGATCTGTAGACGATCGGTAGACGGCTGCATCCACCACTATTGAACCTTCCGGTCTGCGTAACTATTCTCTAATACCTCTGTTACAATATTTTTAACAGAACTGAGAAATAATGTTAACGGGGCAATGACAATTAACGGGTTGCTGGACAGTTGAGACCGTTGAGATCTCCAGAGTACGACATTCCGAACCTTAATTAAAACATTAATTAAACAGAATCAACAGCGCAACATAGTAATTTACTGGCTGGCTTCTCATTCCACGGAACGTTAAAAGGGTGTGAAAGTAAACTAACCCTTAAAATAACAAAAGGAGTGCAAAATAAAGGGCTTTTAAAAAAGCGGGCCGGGGCTGTAGACGAGGGAGGGTTAAAAATTAAATACCAATCGATTTGTCTATTAGACTGGCTGGAAATAGGAGGGCTGCCTGTATTGAACTAACGAGTGTTTGAAGCTGTTCACGACGCCCTTTGAACGCCCTTACCCGGTCTCTAGGCCAGACTGGACTATTCGCTTTTCACCCTGAAAAGCTTTTAATCATATCAACGGTTCATCCGGAAAACAATTAATTTAAATATAAACTAAATGCGAACGATAACACAACATTTTACGAATGGATCTCATCATATTTTTCTCCGTTAAAAAATAATATTTCTCCTACAGTCGTTCGTGCAATGAAGTCGACACACCTTTCCAACATTTGCGACAATAAAAATTAAACAATTCCAAAATAAAGACTGAAGATCTCCAGAGTACGGCATTCCGTACCCTCGTGGATTCCCTAACAAATACCTTAATTAAAACATTAACTAGGCAGAATCAACAGAGTAACATAGTCTTTCATTGGCTCAATTCTGTTCTCCACGGTTAACGTTAAACGATGCAAATATTATATTCTATATGAATATTTTTATCATCGATACAATTTCATCCTACAGAAACTCAGGTCCTTCTCAAAACAAAGAATATTATAACGCGTATTAGTTGAAATTTTATAAGCTGTTTGTATTTTATTGAATTATTAATAAAATGGCTTCATCCTCCTCGCCTTTTAACTTTTCCATATTCCCCGTCGAGGCAGAAATGTTAGTCAGACCACTTACGATACTGTTCATTAAAGTTTGAGCACATCGGAGACGAGGCAAATACCTGAGAGGGGCCGGTGAAGTTTGATAAAGTTGGGGGCGGGCGCGGCCCACGCCGCCCCCGGGGGCCGTTCTCCGTTGTGGACACAGCCTCCCACCTCCCTCGTAGGAAATCATTTCTCTTTTTTATTATTGCTCCCGATCAAATCCCACGCTCCCGTCCCTCTCAGCACGTGGGTAATCCCTCCCGAGTACGGACACGATTACTTGGGCGTGTTTTCCTACAGGGAAAACTCCAGTGAAAATATTCCCCGTTATTATATTGGCAGGGTATGTTCGTTATTTTTTCTAGATACCATCTGGATTGCGCGCGGCTTTAACCGATTAATTAATTATAAATTTCTTAAAATGCATAAATAATATAATATTAAAATAACGAAAGCTGATAGAGAAAAGAATACCTGTTATTGCGGTGAGTTGGTGCTGAGAAAATTTGGTGCATATTAGGCCCACTTTAAGAAAGACAGTAGGCCAATTGAAGGAACTCGAAAATTACAGGAGTTTAGTATTTTATTTATGCCTATTTATATTTTAGGGCCGCCAATTTGTATAAACGAGTGAGATTAAATATCAGATATCGTTTTCTCTGTAATTTTCGTGTCCAGAAATAGCTAGTGTAATCGAACGATCGCAAGGGTATATTCAAAACCCTCGCTTGTAAACAACTAACTTAAATTAAATCGGAAATTACTTCCACTCACTCATTTATTCCAAAGTCTAGGCATCAATCAACGTAGCATAGACTCAACACTATATAAAGCACTTGCGAACTAAATCCTCTACTTATATTACATTTCTCTCTGAACACAGTTTCCCTGTAGAACAATAGTGTTGTAAGGGGAATGAATGTTTCTTTATCGGTTTACGTGTAGTATCAGGTAACTGAGTTATTTATGCGATTTCAATCCATTTACTCTGGCAATTTCGGGGTCAAGTTGATTCCTAACTTCACACTCTTCGGATTATTTTCGGTTATATCCAGGTCTGTTTTTTCTTTTCGTAAGCTTAAAAATACGATTGGCTACTGACAATCATACGTTTGATGATTGCAGAAGATATGACAATATTGATAATCGAACTCACACCCCCATATGACACTTTAAAATATTTTTCCTACATTGTAATCAATATCCAGCGGCTTTTCAAAGAAGTAAAAAAGTTCATCACTTCACTTCACTTTATCAGTTTCTTGAGCCGGGCGCTTTAACGTCAAAATATCAATCAGGATAAACGGTAATATCCTTAGGGACAAGTTTATCGGCAAAGAACTAGAAGTTTGTTGGGAAGCGTGTACGCTATAAAGAGGGAAGTGACCTATCGACCAACAACATCGGTTGTTGGGGGGGGGATGAGGACATCCCTCTGGAGACGGGCGGGCACAGTGGAAACGCACGGGTACACTTCAATTTCCAGTTGTCCGGCACGTAATCTGGGTTGTGCTGCGGCCCCCTAGAGCTTATCCGAGAGCTTCCTCCTCCCAAGTAGGACACACTCGACACTCTCGGGGACCGACTTATACCGGCCGCCGTCAGATAGCTATCAGCCTGGCTTAGCCTTTTCGAGGAGAGTACTTTCAGTCGAGCCGGGGGGGGGGGGGTTTTGTGCTTCTTTTTCGATATACGTGGATATGAGAAAAATATTAACGATTCACAAGCGTGGATATATTCTTTAAGAAAGAAATAAAGAATAGAATAGTGGAATATTTTCTCAGTCAATACATAAATCAGCATCATTTAACGCACTTAAGTTTATTCATTGATGTTATATTAATAACTGTCTACATCTTTTTTCTCCCCTTATTTTTGTGTAATCAACCTTACAGTGATAAGTAGTAAAATGGATAAAGGAGATTGACTGAACGAGTAAATTAGGATGAGCTATTAGCGTCTGTCGTTTAATCGTCTTGTATTTCAGGAGTCTCTACCGAGCGTCGTCCAATTTAATTTATTCCAATTAGTGCTGCATAAATAAACCAAAATAACGACGAAAAAAAAAACGCCAATCGGTTGAATGAACACTGGGTGCGAAAAACGGAGATTTGAAACCTTTAATCTGATTTCTCCGCGGAGAAAACACGCCGAGCCGACACCCTTGTTCAGGGGCGAGGGCCGGAGGAATTATTTATTAAGCCGCGGCTTTATATTGAATTTCGGAGCCTCGCCTTGTTTTAAGCCCGCAAGGTGACCCGGAAGGCCGATCTCAAGCGGGGAAAACTCAATAGCGTGCAGTTTAATATTTTAATTTTTGGGATAATATTTTAATCAACTTTGGGATTACCAAAGGTGAGATTGTCGCCACTCGCGTTCATCGGTTCACTTGCAAGCCGATTTCGATATAAAAACAGGCTATCAAACAAGTGGTAATCCCACTAACCCATTAAAATGATCAACTTTAGATTAATATATCTTTAAAATAAATTGGGGTATTGCCGACAGACTATAATTTTATCCCTCATAACACAAGTGTTGTGCGGGCTTACAATCTGGCAGACAGTAAGGCGCTCAAATCCCAGACTATTCACGGTCGTCTCCTTCCCTTATTTATTTTTAAATGTGGGATCCACAAAAGTAAATTATCAAATTTCAATACGAAAAATTCATACTAATAATGCTATATTCCAATATGTGTGTATTCCGCAATATACTCCTAATCTTTAAGGCCCACCAACAGAACAAATAACCAATAATAAATTTGAAAACATCATTGCAAATTTCAAAAACTTGGGGATGCCTAGAACCATAATACAAAGTAGGGAAATTCAAATTGTGAGGCCCATTTGTTACAATTTTGAGGCTGATTGTTTCAGTTGTTTAACAGTCCTGTTATCAACCACTAAACGAACGGAATGCGTATTTACAACCCCACCGACCAAATGTCACGGTACAGCCGCTGTGTGTGTATCACACCGAAATATAATACAACCGCGAGCGTATTGTTTCATTTCATTTCCCTCTCATTTCAAACACATTTCCCTGTTGAAACACGAGTAGTCCTAATTAAACGGGATTGCCATCCTACTGAAGGGTCGGCCGAAATTGTTTTTTATCTTTAATTTCATTATGGCTCGTGGTAATTTACAGAGTCTCCGAGTTCATATATAACTTTTGTTGCATCCTATTCAGCTATAATCTGATGGAAATATCCAGGCTTCGTCGGCGTAATAAGAAATGCAAAACTATGGGAATGTGGCCTCATGTGGTCTGGAGTTTGGGACAGAAAATCTATGTTTAGAATATACAAACAAATATGCCGTTTCGGGTTGCTTCAGAAAATTATGTAAAAATAGGTATTGGTTCATATGTTTGAAAGCCTATTGAGCTGAAAGCATTGTTTTTATCAGTTTACTCATTTTTTGACGAAGTAATCTCTATACTGAATATCCAATCATTCTTCTAGTATATTTTTAGATTTTGAGTCGGTCTATATGGTCTTTCGACAAATATTTATAATTCTATATAATCTCATTTATAATCTCTAATAATAAACATTAGGGTAATTTTTGCAAATTACAACAATTACTCAACATTTTCACATACATTCCTTATTTCACAAGGTGATAATTATAGAAAAATGTTGATTGTTTGATATCTGGACGTGTATTGTCCAGGGGATGCGTGCAAGGGCACATTTATCCTCGAGAATAATACACTGTGTGAAGGATACGGGTCCTAGCTCACAAGATAGGGCTAGGCTGGGGACCTTAAATCTAGAATGGGGGGGCTGGGAGGACATACACAATAGGTACAATGGGGATTCACTAGACACAATAGGGCAACTTCAATGGACGCTCCGAGCAATAACTACGCATAACCGTCACTGCAAATTAGGGCTGATTTTGTGTTCTGAAAAATGTGTTGAATGCAAATGAGAACTTAGAAATGTTATTAAGAATGAAAGTACAAAATAAGCCACTCTTTTTTTTCCACATATACGGATATTAGGACCCCTAATAAATCGAATTAAAGACCTATCATAATGCTGATAAAAATTAGAATTAATTGTATATGGAAATAATCTCCAGAAAAGATTACTCAGTGTTGGGCTATTCTGTGATCAGAAATCGCTGTTCACGACATCGTCAATCTTCTGGGCTCTCATTAAACCTGCCAAGAAATTGGGATTAAAGGACGGATCATTTATTTTAGGAAGCGCGATACAGAACCGATGAGAGGATAAAACTTTTCAAAAACTCTTCAGCAGAATTTCAATAGAAGTTCATTACGACCTCTGTAGGTTTAAATAGAACCGGTCGAAAGGCAACCGACCGCGAGAAGCCGAAACCGCGAATTTTGATTTTAATGCCCACGAAATATCAATTATTATAGAACCTGAATCATCGCTAACTAAATTCTGGTAGGATCGCGTAATACTGTGTGTAGAACCTCGGTTAGCGGACAACACCCAGGAGAGGAAAAGGGCAAAAACCCTTCCAAATGAGCCAAATCGGGTGGTTTCCAAACACAGGAAAATCCGCCTCAACCGATATTCTTCCCACGATATCACGCGATGATATATGTTATTGTCACAATCGTCGGTATGATAGTACTATTATATAACAGAGTGACGATATTCAAGAGACCCCCACCGCCACCACGATATAAAATGTTATCCGATCTCTCATGAAATAAGTCGGGGTATGAATGAATACAGCCTACTCGAAGACGGGCTATTTATTAAAAGTAATATCGGCTGGGGCGGCATAAGGCGCTGGGCCGTTTTACGACGGGCCGACAATTCCATTAGGGGTGGGTCCGGAAGAGTTCAACCCCGGGGTGGAGGCACAAGGGCCTCCCTCCGTTCCGGGATTCGTTTTACGACGGGGCATCATCCCTCCAACCACCCGCCACCCACCCCCACTTAACCCCCCCGACCTATAAACCACGTTAGCAACCCGCGGTTTAATGAACTGAAACCGCCCCCTACGAACCCACCCCACCGCCAGTAAAACGCTTGTACACTACGTGCTCCCAGCCCGTTTACAACGTCGACGAGTCGCTAAACAATGAATATACACTGTAATAAAATCCGCCGGTGCAATGTTCCCTTGCATTTGGTTAATATTTAATTTTTAGACTTCATTCAAAGCTGAATTTTAAGTTGAAACATTCATCCGGGGCATAATAAACGCTACTCTACTTTTAGCCACTAAATTATTGATTATGCGTTAAATTGTATGTACTTCACAATTGACGTTGTATATAATACGTAAATAATTCCTTAATTTCTACATAGTTGTGTGGAATTATTTGATCTATTTCTATTTGTTTTATAACACTAACTTTATTTTTGAATAGAAAGGTCAAATGTTGAAGTACGTTTAAGTTCAGTTAATGCTAAATTTCTTACTCAGTTAGGCTGCCGAACATCCACCCGGGTTGAGTACAAAAGTAGAATGTGAGACCCACCTGTAATCAAAATTAACAACATAAGTGAAATAGAACAAATTAAATGTGTATGTAGAGGTATCTACTTCTTAATCAAATCTCTGAATTATATACACTTCTTAATCATAATTACGAAACTTTTATACGACTTTTACATGATTTATATATTCGGCAAATAGAGTCACACATGTATGCAAAGACGAATTGAACATTTACGGCATTAATGTATTAGCATACGAATGTTCCTCAAATTGAATTCTGATTAAACAAGCTCGAAAATTGGTCGATTTGCATTTTCAAACAATGCATATTTGACGTTGACGCGGATAATGGAGATTCACTCTGAATTGGTAGCCAAATGATGAAACTAGGCTAGGATAATTCTTGAATGAAACATTCTCTTTTGCAGAATAGTATATAGTTAATTTAAATTCATGGATTTTTACCAATTTTATTATTGTACCGGTTTGGTAATCAATGGTAGTAAAATAAATCATTCGAGTGATTTTTGTCAAACAATGAGTTTGACACTAATTTCGGGTGGTCTATTTTGTTTTTGCGAAATTTATAGCGGCAATCTTGGTAATTGATTAAGGGGAGATGAATTAAACGATAATGTTTCTACTTCTTGAGGTCAAAATGTGCAGTTAATTTTACGACACATTTTGCTGAAAATTCATATTTTCGAGTGCTTAGACAATTACTGAGAGCACCGTTAAAAAATCTAAAATGCGTTCTGCGATATATTGGGCCGGCAACTAAATAATTACCGATTTTTCCCTTAGCGAACAGACACTATTAAACAGACCCGGAAAATTTGCTACTTCAAATATTTAAGCACGCGTAAAAATAGAAATAACTCCTAATCTATCGGTGAAAGCCGCATGATTTTTGCATGATAATGATTTAGTTGCGAGCCCAGTAGTTCTATAGGCCATTTGAATTCTCAAAAAAATTCACTTTAACAGCAACCTGCGGTGGTCGAACAGTGGGAAAGAAAATACCGTCGGAACAAGTCCCAGGAGAACTTAGTTGACCCTAAACTTAAAGTTAGGGTCACTCGAGTGTAGACTTGTCTTGTAAACCGGAAAAACTTTGAGCGCCGAGATTCCATCTACGTTCCGATAGGCGCCGAGAAGTTGAGAACTTGCGGCGAATATTATGGACGACGTAATTTATTGCGAATTTATTCGCAGTAATATTGGACACGCCGTATCCCAACGCTGTGTTTCCTTTGATGTTTCTCGGATTGCCGTCATACCGCAGTTATGAGAAACGTCCGCAGTCTTATGGGCGAGCGAATTCAACCGGATAAATCGGATAAGTCGGAACACGTTCCGACTTAAACGTTATATAAAAATTACAACCGCTTTTGTAATTTAAACCATGAAAAGAGCATCGGAAACACAAATGATAATAAAACAAAATAGTACGTTATATTATAAAGGTTTTGTAAATGTACTTAATTATCTAAATATATTTGTTGTTTATAAAATTCCACATAATATTTCGGTTATAAAATATCTTATTTTATCCTAAGCGGACTAGAAGTAATAAAGTTGGGGATTATTCTAATTGAGTATAATTTCAAGGATGAGCAAACTCTTAGTATGGTCGGGATTGGGATGTTGTCCAGGACGTATAGGCCCCGCTCAGTGCTCAGCCTCCTTACCATTTTATTATCGCGCCTTACCCAATTGAATCCCTCCCTTTTTTTTTTTTAAATCAACCCCGGCCAAACCGCCGGCGCTGCTCTTTCTTCCCGAAACGAGAAATGTTGCCCTGCTCAAATAAAGGCTTTTCCGAGCCATTGACCCACAATATAAATGGACGGGATAAAATTAAGAAGGCAAAGAAAAAAAAAATTGGAAAACGAAATATTATCCCACCCCCCGCCCCATTGTTGAAGAGTTGCCGAGCGGAAATACATTTGAATAATTTATCGATGAACCAATCTAAATCGGCTTATCGAACCGGATCTTCTTATTAGTCCGGCGGGTTTTCCTCCGACGTCCGTGCGGTTACGCGGCCTCGCGTGACCTTAACCCCCACCCCGCCCTCTCCCGGCGACTACCTCATTTTCGTTTTTCCTTTACTCCGGTCATTCTTATTTTTATCGCCAATTTCCCGACGGAACAGTAGCTAAAAATAACAGCGGCGCTATTTCGAGCCGGTCCCGAATTGAAAGCGGTAGTATTTAAAGTTGTAATCGCCTCGAAAAGTGGCGCATTTGTTTAAAAGAACGTTGAACTACCCTCGCATGAATGGTCCTAAGTTGTACTGGTTCTGGGGCTACTCGCCCCATCAGTAACATTCCGTCAAGAATACAGTGAGGTACTTTCGTTGTACACGGACCCCGGACAGGCTATCATAAATTATATATTCATCGTATATTATGGTACATAGGGTAAACAGGCAGACGAAAAGGGAACTATTACAACAGGATTAGGAGGGAGGCGGTAGCAATCCAGAAAAAAAACAGACGTACAAGCAGAGGCTGCTTCGAGTTATCAGGAACAAATCAGTCTTAATCCTGAGAGGATTAACGCCGCCTACCCACAGGTAAATAGAGCACTCCATCCTGATCCCCACTTCAGTCTGTTGTAAACGACAAGCCACAGGGCCGCAGAAGGAAAGGGCAAAACCCTACGAGTGGAGCACGCACGGTTGGTTTCCAAACACAGGAAAAATCCTGGAATAGCAGTGGATAAACTCGCCCTAACCGAGGTTCCATCATATTGCGCGATCCCACCGAAAGGTAGTGATAATTATTCATCCGTTACAAAAATACATTATACAACAATGTTCTACAGTCCATACACTAGGATCACAACCTAGATCATAAAAATCGCCCGAACCAAGTTATTTTCATTCTGAAATTCTTCTTTCTTGTGGTGGTATAATGGGTTCGGATAAGCACAATCTGAATGTTTAACAGTGCGGCCTCCTCAGTCGGCGTGAAGTCAGCAAACATCCAATCTAAAGGCGGACCCGGCTTTTGCATACCGGAAAAGTACCATTGTGCAAACGCCCGTTTCCTAATGAGTGGAAACGTTTTTCCGCGTGTGAAAAGGCGGGCGCTCCATTTTTCTTTTTTTTTTTTATTCCACCGACCCCACGTTAAGTGCGAAACGTCAGCACATCTGTTGACACGTGTCTAAAGCGCGGATCTCCCTCACTACCTTTTTTCCTGCGGGAAGATTTAAATTTTCTACTTAATTACAACGCAAAGATTTAATTTATGGCGGAGATTAATCGCATCGCGCATTCTATATATTTGGCTTTATTAATGAGAAGAACTTTATTTGCTTTGAAGACTTCGGGAGGAAACTGTTTAATCATATTGGCCGAAATGACTTTTCATCAAAACTAAATGAGCAAAGTGAGCAAACTATATTCCGAACTCTCGTACTTTTCAATGCGTATAATTCTTTCTACTATGGTTTTTAACATATCAACGCTGCCTGAAGTAGAGAACGTCATTATATTGCAATGTACTTGTCTTGTTACATCTGTATTTCAGGATGTACGCTGTACAAATTACCCCAAGTGTACAAAGAAAAGTTGGCTATACATCATCGGAGATAAGCCCGGTGAACGAGAAATACAATAAATATCACTGTAGACAAAATGCCAGACGCCTTAGATTTCAAGTGGCGTGTCTATATCCGATGCAGTGTCCATTAGCGGCGATTGCTTTGAGAGTTGAGCCGCCGGCTCATCCCTCACCCAACAGAATAACACAATTGAACCTCCAATGGGCCAACATCAAATTGCATCGTACAGCCCCATCTGACGTACCACCTCGATTATAAATTTATGCCAGTTTGAACAGTCGGAAGAACAATTGATACTACAGTCGTAATTAATCAATTGCTATTTGAAGGCTACTTTCAGTGTATTAATATAACTGTGAGTAAGTAACAATGAAAAGAGTATTAGTTTAACTTACAAAAGCCAATAATATTAATGACAATCTCAGAAGAATGCATGCCTTGGTTTTTTATCGATTCAATTACTGTTTTTTTTCATTTTTAAAACAGGAGTTCCCTCATTAATTACTTCAGCAGAATCCTGCCCTATCCTGCCAACAAACATCCGAGTTTTATGAAGAAATAGTATAATAAAAATATTGTTAGCCCATTATGTTATTATTAATTTCTGTCCCTCCAATTTTTTTCGCGAATGTGACGAAAGGTGATCCACGTCCGAATATGCGCGGAGGATAGACAAAGAAAGTAGGATAATCCAATAAAACTCTTTTCTCTGGACGGAACCTGTCCAGCCTCATCAGACCCCAGAAGTGGCTGATAATTAGACAAAAAAAAATTATTTCTGCTACTTGTTAGAATTCAAATGAGCTCTGGAGGAACTCCTTTGCTTCTGTACAAATGTCGGGAATAGTGGTTAAGATAAAGAGTGTTAGATAAAGTTTCTGTATATTTTATACCCAGAGAACCCCGGGGTGGTAATAGCCAAATCCGTGCGGTAGGGTGACAGATGTCTCTCGGATTTGAATAAGGTCGTATTATTTGGCCGGAGTAGGAAATATAAGAGGGGTGGGTGATAGGGGCGGTTACAAGACAGTGCGGGAGCGGCCATGATTTATTGCTTGTCTAAGGGTTACATTTCTCAAGTGAGGGCCGATTCGACCCCGCAGAGAGGATTACTACCACCATTCACCCCTCCCCCACGCCTTGTTATCCACATGCTAGGCCCATTCCAATATACCTTTATTGATCTCCTATCGTCTTAATTGCAAAGGAATTGAATACTCCGCTGTAATCATTCACTTATATTGTCTGCAATTGGACCGTACAAGTCGAATGTCTCTTTTTTAGGATTTATTACCTATATTGGATAATAATTATCTACCACAAAAGCGAACCTTTTCGGGAATTAGGTAGTTTGGAATATCATCTCTAGTCCGATTTTCTGTTGGAGGATCTCAAATAATTCGAAAAATCTATAAAATTCAATTACAAGGTGTTATGTGAAATTGAAGGACAAGAGATTGAACTATAATAGGGACACGTCAGGATCACCAGTACAATCGTAAAAATAATTCCATTTCCGAATAATTTCGGAATGAATAGCACGATAATTTAATCTCGAATAGTGTATACTGTAGTTTGTAAACACGGTATGTAATACACGCGGCGAGGTGAACGTATTGAGGAGACTAGATCCGAATTAATGATCAATTGATTGAATTGTAAATCTATTCGGATTCGCTAGAGATTACATAATAAGAGCAGTGCCATGTTCAGCTCTGGCATTAGGCGGCCCTAATGTTCCTTCAGTCACAACTAATTGTTTTCTTTTCTTCAGTTCATTATCTTTTCTCGGTGGCATTTGTGAAACTTTTGTGGTTCCTTGTTTCCTATCAAAGCAACCCTATCCCTATTCCTCCTATCCTATCCTATTCCCTCTCCTGTCACGTGGAGGCGTCGCGTTTTCGATTGACTGTGGAGGGAAACCTTAAGCCGCTTGTCCGGATATACTACTGAAACAATTCCTGCGAATTGTCCGAGCGCTGCAAATTGCACGATTTTCACACTGATCTACTTTTTCATAAGGTAAATAAGTATCGGAGAAGGGCCGTTTCAGTCCAACCTTTATTCTGGAATTACCGAATTTTACATTTCAATAACTGGGGATACCGAGAGGGCGGCAAGATTGAGATGTTAGGTTTGGAGGGCGTGAGCGGGGGCGGGGGTGGGGTTCTAGTAAAGCCGGGATAATTTAGTGCCGGGTGGAGCCCACTTATTGTGGCTTACTTCCACTTCCTCTTCCACCCCTCTCTATCTCTCTCTCTCTCACCCTATTCCACCGGCGGAGCCCTAAACCCAAACCGAAGTCACAGTAATTGTTGTCCCGAGGCAATGGAGAAAGAATATCTTCCCTTTCTTCCTTTTTACCGTTATTTTCCGCCCCTTTACCAACTACCATTTATATCTCTCTGAGCTAAAAGAACTAAAAGACCCTCCCCCATCCCCCCACCATCTCCACAGCGCACCCGCAAATTGTGTCTTTATTTGGCCGAGGTAGAGAGAGTGAAAAAAACAACAATATTTAGGGGGGTAATACGTACCCCTACCCCCAACAAACCGCGCGGCCCAAATGGAATCATAATCGCCGTTCTTGCTTCGGCCCTACAAGCGTTTTTCCTTTTGAGGACCGAGGGCTTCGTTTGTGCCGTTTTTTTCCTTTGCCCTCAGACGGCGTTTGAAGGAATTTGAGCGATGGAAATCGACATTTCCGAGTTGACGCGCCGGGCGTTTCGAGAAAAGTTTGGGGTCCGTTAAACACGCCTTCCTATCGTGTTTTGAACTCATAAATTGCATTTGACAGGCACGTCCTCGTCCGGGTACAAATAACAACATACTCTCTGTGTATATAACAATTATTATACAATATGGTTCTTGATAATACATGAATAATAATAATAATATCCATGCTTGCGATACTTATGTACACCCTCATAATCGAAAAAATGTTATTGCTATATGGACGAAGTACAATACTCGAGTTTCAATAACTTAAACTTCAATAACCCTGAAGGGTCGGCCACCTGATAATTCGAAATAGCCACTTCGATATTTGGCGAATTCTCGGCCCGAACAAAGATTGAAGAAAAAAACGAGGTCGGCCGACGACAAAGACAGCGTAATGCAAAGCCGATTAACCCCTCCGATATTCCGATCCCAAAATGAATCCGACATTCCTCCTTATAAGAATAGCCAAAACCGCTATCGTAAACGATCATCGATCGCAAACGAACAATGTCATTCTAATCTATTTTTCCAATTAATTCTTTCAGATATTTATGTATTCATGACCTCATTTTATCGAGCCCCAGCAGAGGACGGCCCCTGAGAGGTGGGGGGGGACCCCCTAATCCTGGTAATAACAATCGAATAATCGATACCTTACTTTTCTTCAGCCATCAGATTTTATATTCTTATTCTCTATCTGTTGTTTACTCATTTTTGTAAACAGGAATTTGTCGAGTCGCATTCAGCGTGGGACTAATCCTGGGATTAATACGGAGGCGTCGACGGCTCAACGCTAGCCAAGGTTAGGGCTCTTCTATTCCAATACCGGCCACGAGAATAGACCCAGATGGGAACGTCACATAAAGTTAACGGATTTATTCGGCCCGCTTAAGCTGTTAAAGACGAGGTTTCAAATCATAGCCGCGAGTAGATGGGAAGAGGGAAACATTTTTCCCCTGTTTACAACTCTGAATTACAGTTGACTTGTTTCCGTTAACAGTTCTATATCGGTAGTGTTTTCCAACTTTCGAAATATTCTAAGGCGACGTCTACATCTCACTTGTCTCGTACAGCCGCTAATTTCGAAAATACGAATGAACCAGGAGTAGATAAAATTATATAGTTTATAGATAGGGTATTTCGCTTTTTCAAAACATGTTTCCAGGAAATTTCTCTAATCTGACAAATTTTAAATTAAATAAGCAAGAGGATGAAGAATTTAATCTCTTAACAACTCTTAACAGCAACTCTTAACAAGAAGTGCAAGAATACAGTAGATTGATGATCTCAAGATAAAAACTCTCTTCGCAGGCTGAGAGGAAAAAGCGCAGATAAAAATTATTATGACTATTTACGTTATTAGAATTTCGAAGGAGGTTATCAGAATAATGTAAAGCTGTCCCACCCACATGCGAGCAGACTTAGAAATTATAGGTCCGTATGAACATATTCTTGCATGTATTAATATAAAAACCAAAAATACCGCCCTAACTTGTCAGCTGGGCAGAACGCTAAACATGATGAATTATTGTGCCCGTGCACAAGAAAATAGGGCGGAAATTATTTACGGCCACCGGCGGCATGTCCCAAACATCTGGCGCGTCCGGTTCCATTACAGGGCCGCGATCCTTTAAAGTTCTTTAAATATTTTATTTACCGAACATAAAATTCGCACCGGCATTAGCGGCATCAGCTGACAGTTCTTTACTGTGTCCCTGAGACTACTCGAATCCAGATTTGCATTGTTCGAAACATTACGTAGAATCAATTAGAAGGAACGTTGTATTGGGAGTGTGAAACCCTAATGAAGTATAAAATTTGAAGAACATTACGCACGAATACCGACAATTATTCATATATATAAAAGTATTTTTAGAAATACTGTAACACAGATATGTGTATTCGGGATAACAGAATTCGACAATGCCCGATTACCGGAATATGGTAAGTGATGGAATAACACAATTCAAACAATACAAATTTATTTTCAGTAATTGGGAATATTTAAAGTTTATATTTAATATTTATAGTTGTTTATTTCTATTACTGAATTATTTCCAAATTCTGATATTTTATTTATATAATAGTTCCATATATTTATGCGTGTGTGTGTCTGTTTACATTTAATACAGTAACATTCGTTTATGGAAGCCCTATTCATATAAATACAGAAACAATATTCACAATACGAAGAACGTGTTCTTCCATCCAATCTGTGGAATATTCTTTTGAAATATGGATCCTCGGAAAAGGGGAACGACATTGTTCCGATACAACCAGCATGGGGCGGGGGTCACATTATTCGGCGAACGTAACGGTATGTAAATAACGTGTATGAGCATGAAAGGGAAGCTTAATTTGAATTCAGTGCGCGTAGACCGCCGGGAGAAGAAGACATTTGGAGGTTGTGGAGGGGCTTGCAATTCTTCCGGTTGATTCGCCATTATTCAATGGCGCGGATACGGCCATTTCGTTTGGTTGTTATAGGCCATCCGAGAATGAATTCCAGATTTGTGGCCATTCAATTTGTCCCTAAAACGATTCCATAAAATGTATGGAATGGATTTTCCGTTCTTAACTAACGTTAAGAAACGAAAATCAAAAATATGTTATAAAGGTCTCGAAGAAGGGTATAATCACGGATGGTTCCTTTTGTCCTTCGCAGGCTGCGAAGACTGTCGCTAATTTATATATATACTGCATGAGAATACGAACTGTTCAATTGAATTTGTTAATTGAGACAAACACCAGAATTCGAGCGAAATTAAAAATTTACAAAATGCCGGGGGTCGGTGTCCCCAATGCGGAAAAACCGGGCGGGGGCAAAAGTCCTAGCAGTTGTTAATTATTGAAGTAATAAACCCACGGAATTCGTAAGGAGGCGAGCTGGAGGGCGTGACCTGGGTCCTTTATTGTGTTCACGCCGCCCAATTTCCAGCCCTACACGTTTCCGAGGAGACCGGGAAGAAAAGCGGCAGAGGAAACACCTCGATTGAAAATACGGCCCTTGCTTAGGGGAAAATTGACAAAAAGCTTTCGCTTCAGTACAGACCAGCACGTGTGGTGTACGGCTGCTTAGTATATATACAATATTGCTTTATTATAATAATAGTACTTCATTCGTATTATAAAATATCAATTATGTTCTTATGTGCGCGTAGCAATGTAAATTTACGAAAGAATTTGCGACGATTAATGTACATCATCAGAACTTCAATTGGTCTAGAAAATGTCAATGCTTATTTCATAGAAAGTTAATATTGCTAAGTCAGTCACCCGGTTTAGAAAATCTCACGGAATCGTTGGCCTAATTGAACAGAAATGAATCGACCAATATAAAATAAACTGCATAAAGGCGATGTAATATTTTTTACGCCCAAAGAATTTCTTGCCCCTTAGATGATTAGAAGTGCGCCCGGCATTCTTGAGCCGAGATTGTCGAGGTCGAATATTTATTGGGCACTAAAGGGCGAGGGTTGGGCCACAAAGGGGACGATGAAGGGGGCGGATAAAGCCGGTCCAGGCATGAATAGTGCAACGGACACAGCGGTTGGATTTTTCACAGTCGGAAAGTAAAAAACGTTTCAGATATACGGGGGGGTGATCGATGCCTAGATCGATTACGCTTTATCCAGACAACCAGTTGCGCTACAAATGACTAATGATGCCTTCGATTATTGTCCTTTTGCCTGGTAATACCAGAGTATTAATCATACGAATTAAATCCAATGCACAGGAAAGTACTTAATCAAAGACTCCGATCTTGATAACATTCAAACGGATATGAAAAGAAAGTAATGAAACTACATCAAATTTTTAATTATTGTTGAAAGTTAAAACAAACACTAAAAGCTCTATAAAACTGCATTCAATCCAATATGATACCATGGGTATCACTCCATTTTCATTTCATTTTTACATTAGTTCGCAATTAATATTCCCATCGAGCGTTGATATCGTGGACCCTCAAGCATATTATTGTCGTACACCAGAAGTATTAATGATAAATTATGTTATTTGACAAATTTATGCTTCACAGAACGGTCGGGTTTACCGTTGAAACAGATAGATTGATGGCAAAAATGGTACGATTTATGACGGATGATGAGGGGGGCCGTTAATAATTGAACTTATATAAATAGTACAGCGACGATAATGGATTTGACAACGGGGAGTGCATTAATCTGTTGATACCAACTAGCCGGGTCATTTGAAATAGCGGACGCTAATATCGAACAATCCTTCCGGCGGGAAGGGTAAGCGAGATGGGCCAACAGGTGTACTACTACTAGTAGTAGTACTGATCCGTCCGTTCCACTGCTTAATATGCAGCCCCAACAACAACAACAACAACCCCATCCCCCAAACATTTAGTCGGGTAGCCTAGATGATTTATAGACCACCGGCCCAACCGGAACACCCCCCCTCACCGCCAGGTACCAAACTACGAAATCGATAACGATTTCCGACTCTAATGGGACCCGGAATCGGCGATCAGCCGCTGAAGAACACGTGAAAACCCTGTTAAAAGAGACAGAGTAACACTTGAAGATCGATTAAAATTTTAAATTGAATGAAAACTGCTTTATTCACTTAGGTTTTACTGATTAGCCCTTTGCTTCGTACAACCGTTTCGAACCCCAGTGGCGTACCCGAATTTTCAGTCAATAGAAAATTAGAACTCTTAGTCAATTGAGACCGGTCTAGAAAAAAACCTGGTACCGGAAAAACTTAGCCTAGTGATTTATAACTGTTTGCTTCATACTTCCGGCGGTAGCTAAATATTTGGACGGTATTCAAATTGCCGCGAGGAAAATTGAAAAACCGGGGAAAAAAAAGAGATGGGGGAAAAGCGGAAACGGATCTTTTAATGTATTGGTTTGGCGGTCCGGGAATAAATTAGAATATGCTATTTCACGGTGGGATCTTTTTTCAGGTCGGAAGATGTCCGCCTAGCCGGGAATCGTGCAAGGTGAACTGAAAAAGAAATACTTATATTGATTACAAGGCCCCTTACAAAGGAATAACCTGGGTTTATCCCCTTCAGTATTGCCACTCGTACCGATATATACTGCATTAGCAAAGTAATTTTGTAAGTAATGCAATATAATCAGAAGTTCGGACCACTGAAATTATACTTTCCTCGCTTTTCATAAATATGATTTCTGCGATTGCCAACTAAATTACATTAGACGAAGAAACGATGTTAAAACGACCGACGTCGTTTGATGTGATGGCCTCCGAGGGTTATGAATAGCCTTATTATAACCATTATTTTAAATCACTTTTTATCAGGTTCTAACTTTGTCATCTTCAGAAAAGTAATTTTAAATTAATAAAAACCCAACATCTTAGATCCAGAAAATCAATGATAAAAGCTGAAAGTAATTCAATTTTATAAGATAACAGTAACGAATAATGGCCAGACAGGAGCATGAAAAAAGGAAATCGATGCCATGCAAGAATCCAACGAATGTTCTCCGAACTATACCGGTATCCAATTTCATTTATTTTTAATTCTACCTTATAATCGCCTACATTTTTAAAGCAGTGGATATTTTCACCGAAACGAGCAATATAAAAAATGCCCTAAAGGCTCTTTCAGCTTTCCGCTAATTAACATTATTTTTGTAATTCTAAAGAGTGCACTGGAGATTTCCTCTCATAATTAATTAAATTTTATTGTTAAACAAACGTATGGATACAGGATAGACGTTAAAAAATATAAAAGCTTTCTCCGAATTACGGACTCGAATACCAGTATGGAGTCGGTCATTTATATTTAGAGATCCTCTTATATGAATCCTCATGTTATGAAATGAACTATTTTTTTAATACGTATATGTCAAATTACATCTGAATCTCAATAAAATCTCAATCATCATTACAATGATCTCAATCATTTTATCTCTCAATAAAAATTAAGGCATGATATGCAGTTTACGCGCTATGTTAGGTTAAAAATCAGTTTTTATAATTTTTCCTGTAATATCTTTTGATACATATATCGATTATGGAGCGACGTTCAAATTAGGAAAGAATATGGCCAGAGAAGCTGGCGTTATATTAAATTTGGGAAAATTTCATATTATCGAATGTTAATAAAATTAAAATTGATAAATTAAAATTGTCGATACGGCAAAGATGTTTAATTCACCTAGGGAATCCTACATGATTGATGATGGAAAATAATCAAAATATAATCGGGGACCCACTCCTATTTTGACAGGGAAGGTCCTGGTTTTGACAGGTTGCCTCCGAACTCGGCATTTTATTACTGATCGCCTACCGCGGTCTTGAATACAAACCTCCGGAACTCTCGATTCCCGGATTGAAAATTGATCACAATAAAGGACAATAGAAAAATATAATATGGGTTGAGTTCCCCAAGCAGCCAACTCGAAAGCGTGTAATTAAAACAAACGAAAATATACAAAAAAGCCACTGAAACTAAATACTACGAAGTATATAGAGGTTTTTTATGATTCAAATTTATACAGTTGGATTGTGGAGTCCAACCAGGGTAATATTACTGTAAATCATTAGATATAAACTAGGAAAAAAATCACGTATGTTATAAAATAAAATATCCAGTTTTCAATCAGAAAAATACATTCGCAGTGTCGTTTTTTGTAGAATAAAAAAGAATACGAGAGGATATATACAGATCATAAATATCCAAATCTGTTAAACAAAGGAAAATATACAGCAAAAAAACGCTGAAACTATCACACCCGCAGTAGTACTAAGAATTAAAAAATAATTTCTACAATTCTAATCTATAAACTTGGATTGGGAGTCCAACCAGGGTAATATTACTGGAAATCATTAGTTATCACATCTTTTTTTTCCATTTATTGGTATAGTCTGAACTACAATTTTTTTAGATTGTATCTAGTGACAGTGCTCAGTACTTTACACTCACTCAGTGAACTCTCTAAGGAGAAGCCACCCAATGATGGTACTCCCGCTTCTGCCCTTACTCAGTTCATAAGGAAATCGCTTGGCCATCTCCTCTTTAGGAGAAGGCACGGGATTTTCGGGAAGGTGAGAAGCGAGGAAAGTTGTCGAATTGACACGTTGAATGCCACGCGATTTTATAAGGAAATCCCAGTCAGGCCACGCGCTCTGATAAAAATTTTGTACCCGGAGCGGACGAAAATCTTTCATCAAAATGTCAGTCGAAGAGTCCGAAAGTGATATCGGCCGAGTTATTTTTTTTTTTTTATAAAAGGCGGCGTAGAGTAACCAGTTCTTCTTCATCGGTGGAAGAGGAAGAAAGTGTCGAAGATTTGAGTGACCGAGGGGAAATCGTATACAGTATTCGATGAAATTGTCGAATAAACGAAGTTATACGCGTCACAGCGATTGGAAAGCCGTATTAACATAAAAATTAAGCGAATTTTAAATAAATTGTAGATAGACAATTTAAAACGATGTAAATTTTTTAGCTTTATATCGTATTTTACACTGTCAGTCACTGACACGTGGCACTCAACGTGTTAGGGATTGGAACGAAGGGATAATTTGGAATGGAAGGATTTATACCGGGAAGCCGCTAATTCTCGAACGAATGGGTCTTTTAGGTCATTGTGCATTATTCTGTTAGATATAACATCGAAAAGAATATCATCGGAATTCCATTTGTGCTCGTGTCAGGCAATGTCAGCCGCACCTTCCCCCAGTAAGTTACCCAGCCGCCTGTTCGCCTATTCGCCCCTGTTGACGACGGCCTGTTTGATGAACTGCAAATTCGAAAAGTTGACCCGGGTCCAGGTGACAAACGCTGGTCCCTACCCCCCCCTACCCCCCGGGGGTGCGGTATTATCGGCCGTCGGGCCGATACTGGGATGGGGGACACAAGGTGTGAATGGACGCAAGGCCGTGAAATCGCATCATTCCGTTCGCGCCTCCCGCCATCTCTAGCCCACTTTCAACCCCCCCCCCAACGGCCAACCGAACCCCTCTTCCATCCCCCTTCCAATTATCTACCGTGCACTGAACACTGAATTTCTCAACCGTGATATAATGCCGAGACGCGGAAAATCGCAATGATACAGCGAAACGTCAGCTAACAAAGAAAAAGTTTTAAATAATAACATTTCCCTAATAACGGACCTCCAGACGGACAAAAGATATATTTTATACTCTTTGCTTAGATTTATCGCCGAAACAGTCTGTGCGTTTCGGCCGATAAGCTACTATTTATTTTGTACAGAAGTTGAAATCTAATTCTAAAGACAGGCACATTTCAGGTATCCTGATGCCGAAGAAACACGGAAGCTACATTAAACAGTTTCTGCAAGTTATACAATTTTAAATTAAAGCGCTCGGAGAATTAGATATATTACTGCATTTTATGACATCGTCCCCAAACATTTATTTCCTTAATAAGATTACAACTGAAAGTTCGGACAGTACAGAGAGGTCGCGTGACTGAATTACCATTAAAAGAGGAATCCTTTACTACCCGAAACAAATGTCTCTTAGGCAGACGTTACCGACTGGAATAGTTACAGATAAAGCGTGGAATAAATTAATGAAAGCAATTAGACAATTTACGTCCCACCCTGCAATTAACGTTTCCTTTAATTAGGTCGGGGTCGGTCTCGCCTGAACGCTTTAACGGTGGCCTGCTAGTTTAATTGATTTAATATTTTGTGATAACCGTTCTCATGAAAAGTTCAGAAAAACTGTCTAACTAATCAATATGTCTGGTATTCTTTGTAATATATCGTGCTAAAAATTTTATGCTTCCTGTAATGGAGTCTACTGTAACATCGGTAAGGTAGACATAAGATTAACGCTCCGGCATTTCACGATTAATTCAGAACTCTCATTTGAAAAATGCCTATCCCTCCGAAGGCCCTATACAATTTCGGAAGTGGTCCGCACACGGACACGACTGACCCTCATTATAGTTGAACCCAAAATCAATTCCCTTCGTGTGTCAGCACTTTCCGCCGAAAATGAGAGTTGCCACTTCAGTTCAGTTATCGGGGGCTAAAATTGACAGGAGGCAACTGGCTACGAGTGTTGTTGAGCGATTGAACAACACGGCGTTTCAGGTTGTTCTGTTGTCACAATGTTGTTTTCCTCACTCGGAGAACTGTTGTTTACATGGCGTGCGAACAAGGCGTTGAGTCGACCGGTCTTGCGTTGTCCGACAACGCGGTCTGATCAATCAGGTCGTTCTGGGCCATTTAACGACCGGCCAGAAGGAAGGGGCCTACCCCATTTCCCTGTGTTATGTTGTAGCGGAGCGGGCCGTCGAGAGTAAACGGGCGGGCTTCATTCCCTAATGCAGCCCGGTCCCATTTAATCAGCCGGGTATTATTATCGTACATTAGTACATTAGATCAGTTTTGTGCTGCCGGGATCGCTCTATTGTGTCCTCTTCACAAAGCCCAACCGGGATATAGAGCCCAGTCGATGATATATAACCCCCCGTAACGTTTTACCGATCGATTAACACATGACTCGGGTGTTGTAGATGATAAGGTTATTCGATACAATAAAAAACAGACAATAGATAAAATATATTAAATAGCATCGAAATACTAAAATAATTTAATAAAACTGTTTTTTATGGCAGTAACTTGACTTTCCTAACACTGTGACTCACATTGTGTTAGTAATCCTATTGTAAAATAATTTCGTTATCGTCGTTTATTTCGCACTGTATCGAACACTGTATCCTGTCTAGCTTAGAAGTGAATAGGCGAGTGGACGGAAATTAGAATTAGTAGTAGAAATTAGACCGCGTTAGTGAAGTAAGATATCAGTAATGATTAAACTAGTGGATCTCATTACCCCGAGAGTGGCCATTAGAAGTCGGTTCGTTAGTATAATACCGCTCTTTAGCTCCCAGCACTAGTAGGGGAAGGGCTGTTGAAGTACTAACATAGGTTAGAGTGACGTGGCAAAAACCCTTAATTCAATTGGTTCACAGGAGGTGGTGAGGGCCGAAACCTAGGCATATTTATAGAAGGTAAAGTTACGCTGTGTCGCGTTTCTTGGTGAAAATATCGATTTTTAAAAATTTTTTTCACACCACCAATTAAGGGTAGTCCAGCTCACAACATCAACGTGGTGCCACCTCGAACTATCTGAAGACTTGTTCATTTGATACACACGTGTGTCAGTGGCGCGAAAGTGTCAGTGTAATAGACGCGAGTGAAGACTGTATAATGATATTTAGTGACTATTTTTAGCGCTACACACAGTAGTATCCCACTGACCTTTCAGTGGAACGCCCCACTTCTCGCTACACGTAATTGTCATCTTGTATAATGGACTAATTATTTCACGAATTCGATTTCCAACCACGAAAAGCCGAAAAGCGGATAACGTGAGCTGAGTTTCACGTTTTTACGTTGTGTCTCGGTTGTAAGGGTGGCCGGAAAGATTGGGGTCAGCACCTGAGAGTGCAATTCTGTCCGTTGAATGCAATCCAACCAGTGGCAATTGACCCAACAGATAAAAAAGTCAAACGGGTGCTATTTCCTACTTTGAATCCGTTCTATCGGACGTTCAAACGTTTAAACCTTTTATAAGACAAGCCGTAGATCGCAGAATGGTAACTCCACCGAAAACTGTAACCACGTATCGATCGGACGAATAAATACGTTTATCGCGAACTGTCGACAACTCGAAAATCATTTATGGGCTATTTGCAAACTGTCAAAGGTTAATGGGGAAACGTTAGGTGGGGTCCGTTAGGTGGTTGGCTGCTTTAAAACTGAAATTCGGTTAGGGGTAGGTTGTAGCTCCCCGAGGCTGGAAGTTTCATCCCTTTGAGCCGTTAAATTTTAATGCCGCCGGATTCTGTTCTTCAAATTATTATTAACCGGAGACGAAGTTTCACGGCCGCTAGCTTACTAAATTCATAGTCATTACTGAGCTGTGCCTAGCTGAGACACGACGAGTACGACCACGGCCCCCACCCTCCTTAAACTAATTTTAAAAGTTCCACTTTGTAGTAAATTAGATTTGGCCATAAAAAAATAATTGTCGATTCTGTTATATGGGTTCTTCAATAAAATACATTAAAATACAATCATTATTGTATAATATTAATAATAAATCATTTAATAAGCTATTCATTTAATATCCATGTTGCAAATATATGTGAGCAAGCATTTAAAGTTATTTTTTAATAGTTCATTCTCTCTTTTGAGTGGCATTTATGATACTGTCAAAAATTATAAACTCCGTATACTATACGCGGGTATAATGTGTCTTCATTATGTCATATATGTTCTAGGAAATCAAAAGCGTGTAAAAATAGCGCCCACCTCCACAGAAAGGCTTCTTTGCACGTCATGCGTGCCTTATCGCAACTGGCGCTTTAAAAGAAACAAGACGGCTCCATTTAGTAGTATTTTCCTATTTTAATATTTCATTCTGTTTTCTCGCTTTCACGCTATTAGGTTTTATGAAAGAGTGAAATTTATCCCGGGGTTTAAACATATTTTTGCTGGAACGCGCAAATCCGCGCCTTTAAAAAGCAATTTTATATCTTCCAACTAATAACTGTATTTTGGTCTTGACGATGGCCTCATTCCGAAACCGGTCTGCCAATGAACCAGAAACGCGGGGATGGTGACGGACTAGCATAATTACCAATCAATTTTAAAATATGTATAACTGTAATTAATTTGGTATACCTGTTTTGTGGTCTGCGAGGGGTTGGAATACTGTAGGTTCGTGATGTTTCTGTCTCCTCTCGCTGGTTTGGTCTTTTGCTAGACCGGTTTGTCGGCTGCTCGCCATCTTCAGTAGCGGTGTTAGTCACTGTTAGCACTTTGGATGCTTTTTGGGCATCCTCACTGCCCACTGTCACTTTCTCATGTACTGTCAAACAGCGAGAGGAGACAGAAACATCACGAACCTACAGTATAACTGTAATATTGCAAATATGAATAGGAATGCGGTTGAAAAATATCCACTGAGTGTCTAGATAACGCCTAATTAATTCAACATTACAAAGAGGGTAGACATTCTTTATCTCCATAACAAGAAATAACAGTGTTCATTTTGCTATTCGCGTATAATTTAGGTTGGCCTAAAATATCGATTTAGGGTGTACGGAACACCGGAACTTTGTCAGAGAAAATAAACTCGCACACGTCAGTCCAAGTTACTGTTTGCACAATCAGAACGTTTCATCGGCGGGCGAAATTGCAGTTCGCTAATAGACCGACGTATTTATTACCGGCGACGGGGAGAAGTCGAATAATACCCGGACGATTGAACATTGAAATGGGGGGAAGACGGCAATAGCGATGTCCCAGTAATTACTATCAGAATGCCTGCTGTTTTTTCCCCTTGCGGCCGGTACGCGTACGGCTTCAATCGACGTCCGAATACTTACAACTTACGCAGCCGGATAATTCGCCGGGGGGAATAGAGGGCGGTTTGGTTTTTAATCTACGCATTGTCTACAGGTGAACATTTTTTAAGCGATCCAACTACGCATTCGTCATTCGGTGTCATTTACTTAGTTTTAGTGGATTAATTTTTCCAACTTCCGTCAGTTATAACAGGTTCAGACAGATTATTATTATAGTTGCGATTATTTTACTGTCTATAATGACCAAAAATATTACTAATTTATAGCCCAGTCGTTGGAGTCGGGACCAAAATTGACCATATGGCAGCGTACATTATGCACGCAGCATACCGCTCCGAACCCGTCCGGCGAGGGCCGAAAAATTGAATAGGAAACGGTCGACAAACAGTGGGCAAACACGTGTAACAAGTTGGCGGCCGCCCAACGTACATTCTTTGAATTGTGGAAAATGAAAAATTCATCCAGCCCCAACATTGGACCGGACCGGTCCAAATTTTCCGCGGACGTATGAATAAATTATAAATGAAAAACTGTTCCGACGACGGGACTAAAACGGAGGTCAACGGGATCCTTAACGTTCATGTCTGCGATGGAACAGCTATTTCACAGAATTATCTGAGCCAAATGTCATGCCTATGCTGCGTTGTCGCAAAAACTAAAATCGGAGAAGAAGAAAAATACAAGCAACCATAGTTTTCCATTCATATTTATGGACTTATTCATATATCAAAGAACTAATTAGAGATTTCAATAAAATGAAAGCGCGGAAAGGTTTAGTGTTTGAAAGCGATTCGCGTTATCAGTTCACATTGCGAATAAATAAAATTTTAAAAATTGTTCAGCCGAACATTCTTTTCAGAATTTCCATTTCATCAGAGATGACTCGACCGCATTACTCACGATATAGATTTGAAACATGCCACTATTGAAAGCGAAAAAATGCAATCAATTAAATCGATAAAATGAAATCTAATTCCAGTTACGACGGAAATGGATCATATATTTGACCGCGTCACAGGGCGAAAGGTGGTTACTTAATTCAAGTTTGACACTGAAGGAAAATTAAATTGAACTCGGGGTCCGACGCTATTCCGTTGCTTCACTCAATAAATTAATTTCAATTCAATTATAACTAACCTACACTAAATGTAAACGGGCGTTCCACAAGCCAGTATTGGCACTTCATATCTGCACTTTCGACGAGCAGCAGGTTTTAAGGAATACACTGGAGGGGGCTAAATTTTAATGAATAGCTAAAGTGCATCACTCTCTTTGTCATGAATAGACAATTTAAAACCGCCCCCCCAATGCATGTTAACGGGTTAGAAATAGAATTTATGAACTAATAATTCGGTAGGTCCACAGGTAGGATTAACGGTCGAGAACTAATCAGATCCGGAACAACCCAATCATGCTGCTCTGTGTATAAATAGGTGACTAGGGTTCAACAAAACTTCTGTCCGACACTGATGATGTAGAATAGAAAACAGTTTCAAAACGTAGGAAACCGAACTCGAGAAAGTTCCAGGCGGGAGGAAGAGAGAACTTCCTGACTTAAGGGTAAGTCCGAACTTGGGAAAAACTCGAACAGTCAGCGCGAGTCACCAGCTGGTGCTCGGGCATAAAACGCGTTCCAACCGAAAATTAGATAGTTTTTTTTTTAGTTCTTTCGTCTGGGTGGCATGTGTGAAAGTTTTGCTCTCAATACTGTCTCTGTGAAGGGTCGGCGTTGTCTATTGGCGGTGGGAAAAACCTCTCAGAGGGAAAATCTTACTTCAAACCAATCCAGTGTTCCGGACTTAATAAAGGATGACTACCTGAACTAGGACTGATAAGTAAGAAATAAATAAATAGGTTGCATTAAATTCAAAGATTCTGGTCATAAATATGTATTTATTATAAAAAGGATAAAATAATTCAAACTAATCAATTTCGGGCCAACATAACACGAAATAGGTGTACTGTGTATTGAGGAATAGTATAACTTGAGAACAGAAGGCGTTGAATGTATTGAGAAATAGTATAATTTGAACACGGAAGGCGTTAGATGTATTCAGGCTATAAAAATGGTATCTCCCCCGGATAAAATGTAGTCACTGCATGGACTCCTTTCGACTGCTCGTTCCCGATTTAGAAACAGTAATTTTCAATCTAATTTAACCGTTTTTCAGTTATCAGAAAATCGTGTTACTACAATCGTGTGTAATAAAATTCATCGTCCAAAAACACGAACCGCGCGATCGTTTCGTGCCGCATTGGTGTTGCCGTGCCAAAATGTAAACGGCGCTTTCTTTCAAATGGCTAACGCCCGTTACAAGTAAAGGGCGGTGTTTGAACCGCCCTTATGTAACTTAATACTGCTTGACCTAAACAGGCGTTATGACTCCAACGGAACCTCGCTAAATGCTCCGCTACCAAGACCCTCATTACTCGACCCCACTCGTCTTTTTTAATGAGGAAACTTTATATATAATTTGTGTATATATATATATATATATATATATACATATATGATGGGTAAATTCGTTCAAAATTTAAGTTTAAAAAACCTGTCGCCAGGCAATATTGAGAGCAAAATGTTCACAAATACATCCCGGAACAGAGGATGAACTAATAAAGAAAAACAAACACATAAACGAGTGTACGTGACATGATTATAGTGGTTGTATTAGCTCACCCCCTGGCAGCAAGTGGGTATGTGAATATCAATGGCCCCAGCCATCCATACCTCCTGTAAGTGGCAGAATTGGCAGGCCAGTGTGTCGCCAGATCAATCCTAATCCACCCCCCCTAACCGTAATAGTCTCATGGCGCATATATAAACACATAAACGTCTCGAAGAAGGGTTTAATCACAGAATACAACACCATAATTGGCGTAGTCTACGACTGTTCGCTCATTTCTTTCCTTTGTCTTTTATAAAAATGCTACGTTTGTCCTCCTCGTCATACTCGTGTATTTAGGTCGATTTAGACATGACCCTGTAAACAGATAGCGGCCGCGGTCCCTCATTACCACGGGGCAGGACGCACACCGAGATTAGATAAAAGATTAATGGACATAATGAAATCGTCTTTACCGGCTAGGTAAAACATGTGTATCGGGCGGGGAGGGTTTTGGAAGAGGGGCAGGGGTGGCTCTCCGTCAAAGCCAAGTAAATTAGGGGATAACTCAGAGGGGTGAAGTATTGATCTATGGAGGCACAACCGTTTTAACTGCCTAAAATCCCACTAACACCGTTACCGGGGGGACTCTGTGACCGTGTTTCAGCCCCCCCTCCCTCCCCACTGAAACCATTACTGTCCTCCCCGCTCTGCTATTTCTTTCCGTCCATTTATTTCTCAGCGGTCAAATCGCAATCATAACGGCCTTCCGTATTGCCGAGACCGGCCCAACTAATAAATGACCTCCCATTCCCATCGATCCGCCTAACCTAAACCGACTCCAGAGCCGGTATACAGCCTAATTAATGCGATACCAATCGGACTTAATGCACGAGACTGAAGTCAATCCTCGTTGAAGTTGTAAACGATCTCTTCCACGTATTCGTCACAAAATCGTAACGTTTTTAGAGCAAAATATTTTATATTTATCTACTGGATTTCTGCACGCAATATTTACGATTATATTAACCGATGCGTAATGTCGACATGAGCCAACAAGCCTCATGTATAAACTCATCGTACTAACAGTCCGGTAATATCGCTAATAAAGGATTCGAGACGGGGTCCAATGATTGGAAACTATCGATCGACATTTGGCCTCAAATGTGATGCGAGGTCTGGCGTCGTTTAATTTCCGACTCTAATCAAGCACTCGTCAATCGTTTAATCAATTATCAGTATAAGGATTCTATTATAGTAAAAAATAGACTAAAATTCCGCTAGAACAACCTCTCTGAATTCCAACGTTCGAAATGTTAACAAGAATTACTTATTGTTAAATGTTAACAAGAACTCAGTTATTATTAATCTTCCGAGACAGCAACTGAATTGGCTCGAAATATAACATCCGTGACTGTATATGGGGGTTGAGAAAAAACATTTTAAACTACATACATTTGTAGTTTGGGAAACTCTCTGCGGGTGAAATAGTTGGGGGCAGTGTGTATGTTTCGACCGTAACTCGGGTCAAAAGGAAACATTTCTACAGCAGGGCCCGGGGCCCAGGCTTCATTAACCGGAACACAATCAAACTCCGCCCCAAAAAAAAAAAAAAGAAATAAAAACGTAGCGAGAAAAAAAGGGGGAAAATGTGTATACTAAAGTGTGATAAGAATATTCGATGTCGGAGAAAACAAGACCAATAAATATTGAAATGATTCCGCTTAAATAAAACATTCGGTCTCTCAGATGAAAGGGGTCTACAGCTTTTTTTACAATTCATTAAGACACGGCTGGAAGTAGAGGAGAAACAGAAGGACTGTTAAGAAATCAAAATGCGTCGATCTCCTGATTAATATTCGATTCGGAATCATTCTACGAAGTTTGATACAACAATGGCGAGAGGCACAGATCAAAAAAAGCGAAAGGTAACGAGGAACGATACACTGGATAAAATCGATTGTTGATTCAAATTTATTCCAGACTTTCTGCGTATATAAAACGAAGTGAAAACGTTGACTGTTCTCAATAGAAAATATATTTATAACAATTATTTATCTCCGCCACAGAATTTTCCGGCTATATCCGTTTTAGACGGAAAAGCGAATTATCAATTTTCGGTGGGTTTTAGTAACACTTCACGGGGGGGCTATGGCGGTGACATAAATGCGGTCGTATTCCGTCCAATATTCCCGACGATAAATCTACGGCCATAAATAATAATAATAATAATAACAACGGCGAGTAAATAATGTTTTATGAAAAGCCCGTATAAGTGCGGCCCAATAAAAGTGAGGGTAACGCATAACTCGGGTCTGAGACTCTTTTACTGAAAGTAAAATGACGAATAGAACTGAAAATACGCCGAATTTATTCCATTGGCATAAAACGACCCCTTACATATTTTCCAGCCCAAAAACATAACTGGGGGACACTTAAATTATGATGGTAAACAATTTTTTTTTTTTATACTTTTTTATGATTTATTGTTTAGCAATACTTTTCATAATCTTGACATGTATACTAATTGTGTACCTAAAATTGTTTATCACTAATTAATGACGTTTAAAACTGTTCTCGTCACACCGGTTGAACATCACTGCAACAGTAATGCAAATTAGGGTGAACAATTAATAGACGTCTATTCCGATAAAAATCTAGACCGCATTTACTCTATTTGACTCGTCTATAATTAAGGGAAACACTGCAATACTTTTGTTGAGAATTCCCGTGACACCTTATCTGTAATTATGCTATATATAATAACTCCAGGCTATTTTTGTAATCACCCACTGAATCATTGGGGGATGACAAACCGAGCGTGCAACCTCCATTACCGGTTGACATATTGGTTGGCTCGAGGAGTACAGGTATTGGCCTAGTTTGAGATCGGAAATTCCTAAGGGGAGTTCGGTCTATAAATGAACCGCGCCCGATTCCCGGGTATGTGTGGGACGTCAAAGGAGGAGAGCTCAAAGGCTAGAATGAGCCACTTCGAAACTGGGGTTATACGAGATATTTAGGTCAAATTTGATTCCTGACGCCCAATTCCGAAGAGAAATTCATAAACTAAATAATTATAGGCATAAATGCTGGCATAAATGAGGAGACAGTGCTGAATGCAAACGTACCCGAGTTTTCGTCTTTTTATTACTAACTTCCGATAGGATCGTGCAATACTATGTGAAGACCCTCGGTTACCAGGAGTTGACCAACTGATATTTCCTGCATTCGGAAACCCAAATGGAAAGCGACAGAATTCTACCCTCATCGTTACTACTCAGATAGTAACGTAGTGATGAAGCCGTACCTTATTGAAAGCTGTCACGTGCGGATGTAACACGAAATCCATATTATGCGGTCTTATCTATGACCAAACAAGCGTGGGGAAAATCGATTACAGCTTTGTAATACTGCAATGACTTGTATTTTCGAAAGCAGAAAAACGGCAGGATACAGCCTTACCCGGTGTTTCTTTTTTAGATAGTATTAAATTGGAGTCACTTCCGTGATTTGAACTTATCGGGGATTGGGGTGAACGCGCTTTACATACGCGCTTGTGTTACGTGTCGTGCGTGTGTGTGTGTGTGTGTGTGTGTTTGTGACGTCACTAGCAACCCTCATCAACCAACCCGCTACCCACAGGGTTTTACACCCTTTAGTATCAAATTAGGTAAACAAATACATAAGTTCGTTATGCACTTTTTTATAGATGTTAATACAATATCATGGCGGTTGGCGTTATTACTCATAAGTTAAAAGTAAATTTGTTTAGGTGGATGTAATAAATCAGATTAAACCTATAAATACTCGACCTAATTTATTTCAATGAACTAATACAACATGGATATATTAGTCTGGATTTAAAAATAAAGTTTCTGCACAATGTGGAAAAGACTTCCTATACTTATTTTCAGTATTTAGAGACTTCGCTTAAAAATTGTTGCCGGAATTATTTTCAATTATTGTAATATAAATCTGCAATGAAATGTTGTACAGTAAAGCTCATTTTTTCGGTCGAATGAAATGTCGACACCCAGTTACACAATTACACCCAGTGCCATTTAGGTGCCAGTTTATTTCGGCTTATTTTTAAGAAACAATTCCAGAATTATCCTGCTCTAATTTGTCTTTTAGACCCCCTGTTGTATATTTTGCTTTTCCGTCCGAATGATTGATATTGCCGATAAACAAAATGTCGGCCGGCTGCGTTTTCTCGAAAATAGATTTCGCCACCGGAACAGACATAAGACGAGTTCACCGTTTTCCGTACACTTTTCGCGCTGTCTCCGGAAAAAAAACGCCGAATATCGATTAAAACGCGGGTACAGGCCCCACCCCCATCCATGCGTGACGTCAATGCTATTGTTATCACGCTATGGAAGATGACACGGGGGGGGGGTGGCGGGGGGCAAGTGAAGTACGAAGTCCGCCGGCTTCGAGAACACTCGGAACTAGACCATCAAACTTGGCGAAGAAACTAGACATCAAGTTGTAAAAGAAACTTCAGTTCGCATCACTAAACTGGGTAATATTCCCCCGTTAAGAGGTTTAGTTTTAATCACAGATAGAGACGGATATAAACTTGACAAGATATTGAGTGACTGCAACGGCTTCTTTATACTTACTAAAGTTTCGTAAATTGCGCTATCGCAAGTAGTGATATCTAAATATGACTGTTGTATCAGACAATAACCGCCTATTAACCTATTGGTTAATTCTATTGACTGTTCCGGATGTGTTTGTGTTCAGCCCAGTCAATCAATTCCAATTTGCAATAAAACGAAAGCTTGGACCGTCGTGGATTGAACCCTGCTTTTATATATAAACTGTGCTATAAAAAAAAGCTTTTCACAAACGATTGTAACTTATCACGAACTTGTTATATACTTTATGAAGGAATTTTTAATTACAATGCCCTCGGATATTCACCATGATCAGTGAACTATTAATTGCAGATGGTTATTTTATAATAGGGCAATTTAAATGTCCGTACTGTCCAAGAGCGTTATATTTTCAATTAAACTTTGAAGTACAAAGTTTGAGAAGCCCCAAGGCCCCAGAAAATGAATGATTTTTGCTATACATGTATGTTTGGCATATGTGTTGTCATATATCGCGCGACTATATTAATATATTTGTCGCAACTTTATTGGCTGTATACCTCACAAGTATTTGACATTCATAAACGGTAAGTTGACGTACATAAACTTCGTTTGCCGTCCCATTCCGCGGAGTTTTTCGCCGTAATAAAAATATGCGCAAAAATACCTGTCCCGATAAATTTTCTTGGGCTCGCATGGCCGAAAAGTAAATTGAAACTGTCGTCCGTTCGCGAAATTGTCCTTGTCATTCTGCCTGTGGAGTTATACGGCGGGGTTATGGGGGAAAATTCCGTGTAAAATTTCAAACCTAAACTGTGTCGGATGGATTAATCAAAAGGGGAGGGGGGGGGGGAAATAGGAAGGGAATCTTTCCAGCGGCAACACGCATAAAGTTTTACACCCCGGGGACCAAGAGTTGAGTGTACGCTTTATCACTGTCCGAACCTCTCATCATTTAATCATTTACGGTATGAGCCCCGGGCGGTCGAACCCAAAAGCTCAACTTTCTAATGCACTCAGAGTCCAAAGTAAATTCCCGTACTGACACCAATTAGAACTGGATCTTTTACAAATACAAATTAACGGTAACATTTCACTCAGTTACTTTAATTTTTTCGTGAATTAAATTAAATATTATTACAATTTTCAAGAGTTTTAACGATCCTCTTGGAAATGTTTCGAATAATACTATAAGCGGTGCATATCGCATAATTGTAAAACCGAGTGTGACCAATACAGAGTAGCGACACTGCTACCTGAGAATAGCCGACGTATGAGCACACCTAACGGCAATATACTACTGAAGAATACGAGTGGACAGAGTCCAGAACAATCGATATCCGACTACTGTGATTATACCGCATGGTCTCCGATTGGATTTCCGGGAAGGGGACGTTAGGACCATCTGTGCCAAAGATAATATTATTGTAAATGAATTAATTACATTACCGTAAATTTATGAATAATGTAATTGTGTAATAATATTGTAACTGTAAATAGGATAACAGCCGGTACCGAACCCGTAACAGTCCGTCCCGAAATCTGTATCTTTCTGTACTGAATTTACAATAATATTAGTTTACGTACGAGAAGTATTTTATATGGTACTGTATATGTATTTTATATGGGCTGTAATAACGAATTGCGAGGCTAGAGTCTTAGGTACCAGTTCAGAATAATATTCAAATCTTCAAGTATAAAGAAATACTTGCGGAAGCACACCTTTTCCCTCCTCCACCTACTATCATTATACATCATGATTTATGCCACTATGTCGTTCTATGTCGATAAAAGACCTTCTTTCGGTAAATGTTATAGCGTCCATCGACTTAGTACACCTTCATTAGAGTTGATAATGAAGATGTCCCCCGTTCATTGAACCCTACCGGCTTATTTTAAATCATATTTGTGAGACTGTACTAATTGGATGAATATATAAATAAAATGCGGAAAAAATAAAATATTTAATTTTTCTTTTAGTATAATTAACTATAAGGCTCCGGCCTCTTACCTCGCAAACAAATGCCCGCCTTTAAATAACCGTCATTGAAACGTCTTCTGGACGGTTTCCAAGTGTTCGGCTGCCTAACAAGAAGTTATTATTCAGGCGGCGAGGAGGCGGAATATCGAACGGGTGGGGGTGATGAGGAGGAGGAGGAGGAGGAGGAGGGATGAGGGTGAGGCGCCCGAGTGGACGAGAGATGCCGTGTAATTTGGTCGTTGTTAACTTCCTGAATCTCATAAAGAGGTAGCGCGCCCGAACCCACCCCCGCCCCCTGCCCTACAGGTACGGCCTAGGAGAGTGTAAAACACGATAGCGGGAGGCTCGGTTGTGTTTTTAGGGTGAGAGCAACTGCCACTACCTCTACCTACAGGCCAATATAGAGCGGCCTCACTCCGATCGATTTCCTCTAGGCTTCGGTCCCGACCAACCCCTCCCCCTCTCACCCTCTTACACACACGTAGTCGGGGGCTCTCGGTAAATTAGCCGACGGCAGAATTCGAAAAAAATCGACGCCTAAAAATTTGATGGCTCCTTTCTTCTCAGAATAAAAAGCTCACAAACACTTCCCAGCTTCTTCTTATTCTTTAACATTTACTTCTTAATTTAAAATACAAATTAAGGACAGATTAAGGGACACTTTCTCTCGTTTCTGGGCACTTCCCGCCACGTGGACGATGGGAGAAATGCGTAAAGTGAAATGAGTAAATTACTCATTCGTCAAAACCCTTCCTGCGGTAACCTGCGACGGATTATCAATTCTGAGATTCTGATCTAGGAATGGTCAAAATCATTGCGCAAATACATCAATCTAAGAACCGGTGGAAGATTAACTCGACTTGAGAGAGACATGAATTCCTGATGGCCGCTAACCGGCCACAGTCTGAAACTTGGGTCGTTACGTATTCCATCCATCCGTCAAAACTGTGAAACAAGACCCGGGCAAGGAAAATTTAATAAGACGGCCGTCGGCGGCCCCACAGATTAAACAAATGGGCCCCCGGCTCGCTTAGTTCAACCCTTCCCTTTAGGCAATAAACCCGGCCTGAACCCGAGGGCACTTTAAACTATGATAGTTCGCTGGCTGTAAACGGTCATTGCATGTCGCCTCCGCGGGACATACACCGGCTCCGAGCCATGTATATGCAATAAATTACACGATATGTGTACAATAATACATATGCGGGTAGTTTGGCTTTATTGGTTTCAAACGAATATACCGTTGTCGCGGTCCGCGCTTAATGCGCATAGAATATGTACTGCGTCAACAACAACCAGAAAATACTCGTCTAATGTCGTCATGACAAATGTAAATGAATAAAACGTAAACAATTAACTGGATAGAAACTGATAATTTGGTTTCGAAACCGGGACAATTGTAATTTACGGGAATTTATTCACTAATGTGAGAACATTTAAATTAGTTACTTTTATTGTTGGCGTTTTTCATCAAACGGTTTGTCGGCACCAAAAATGTGGACATGAAAAAGTCAAAGTCCAAGTGAAACGAACCCCGTTAGATACAAGGTGAATATACTTTTGATAATGCACATACGATATTAAATAAATTGCTTTCAAACGAATCAAGGTAAAACACGTGCTCATCCGTAACCAAGCGAACGTGAACTAGGTGTTAAAAGGTGTACAAATAGTATATACGTATAGGAACGACGGCTAGAACCAATTACTGATAATGGCCACATTTTTCACCGTAATTAAAATGTGTATCAAATAACCAGA
Organism: Lethocerus indicus; assembly: GCA_019843655.1. Lineage (NCBI taxonomy): Eukaryota > Metazoa > Arthropoda > Insecta > Hemiptera > Belostomatidae > Lethocerus > Lethocerus indicus. The sequence goes on along the minus strand of JACDQD010000008.1, from coordinate 27,522,622 downwards.
ATGCAGGGTCGGTGTATAAACAGCCCCGGGACACGAAACTCCAGGCATAATCGCGATTAAAATATATCGCCTTGTATTATATTTTCCCGACACTCTTATTTTTTTTGTTTTACGACGATTTATTACGGCTCTGTTTAATATTCAAAACGAACAGTTTCTTTTGGGGCCCCGCCGGATAACAAACCGCCGCTAAATGTAAACTGCCCCTTATATAATTCACAATTCTCTTCTGCACTAATCAAACGGAGGCCGGTAAATTTTCTTATTTCAAATTCCCCAAGCCAATTATCGACTACAGTGCCAATATTAATCAGGGTCGAATGATCAAGTTGAGGTGAAATTTATGTCCACGTTATATTTAATAATATTTCGGTGTTCGCCAAACAGATGGACAAATAAATACAGGCGTTCGGCTCGAAACAGTTCGGATCAACGGGACACAGAACGCCAGGATATTATGACTCAAATGATATCTACACCGGTGTACGATAAGAATTTCACTTGAGACAAGAATACGGTGCAATACGAACGGAAGGACGTGGGCCATTTCCTTTAAATTAAAGAGCGGTCAACTATTACGGGAGCAACACGTGTCCCGGACGTGGCCGCGACATTCAATATCCGGAGACCAAATATCATTACAACCTGTATTGTTTCTGAAATAATGGCACAGGAGCTCGCACCAATTGCAAAACGTGTCTGTGATAGATAATACAGAATAATTTATTTCACGTATGCAGTAATTTCGTTAGCAAAAAAAAAAATTATTACTTATGAGATTTATGCTCGTATTTCTTTTGTACCGGTCTGACTGTATCAGCGGGGTATAAAGTAGAAGTTTAATTGGCCCGCTATAGTTCCACTTCGCTTGACTTTATAGTCCCACTCTATAATCAGGCGCCACAACTGAAATTAAGATTATATTGTAATATACCGACGTCGGCGCTATATTCGCTTAATTGCCCGGTTAAAGTTATTGCCGCGGTAACATTTTGAACGGCCACACTTACTGAGACAGCCCACCAAGGTCATCGCAGAGTAATTACGTTCTTTTTTCGCGCTTTCATTAAGTCTTTATGTCCTCAATTCGTCTATTAAACAAACGAGGTCCTTATGTAGTCTGTAGCGGTAGGCAGAAGTTTTTTTTGTAAGACGTTTCATGAAAATTTCGCGTATATTAATATTACAAAATTTCCTGTATGATAGTACGATATATATGAAAAATCGATAAAATACAAATAAATAGAAGAAAGAAGAGTTTATTTGGGAAATAAATCGTTTTCTGTCTTGTACGTAACATTGTTGAAATTGATCTCGAAGTTTTCCTATTTTAATGTCCATTAATATCATCAAAAGAGGACAAATACTTCAAAGTTATGTTTAAATTAAGACAACCCGAATTTTACTGTTTCGAATTCTTAGTGATATATCGTGCGGATAATCACTGAAACTGCGGATTCCGTCCGTAATATTTCAAAGTAATCGAACTACTACCTTTCCAGATTTACAGCCTAATAAAATTGATGTTTATGATTTCAGGAAAGAGAACTAGAGAACGAAACTAAGAATTAAAGAGAGACTTTTGTGGGGGATCGCCTGCCTCGTAAATAAACTGGTTGGTCAGCTTCCAAAGCAAAAATTCTTTTTATACTCTTGTCATTCGAAACGAGGGTCTCGGCTTATTATAGCGCTTGTAAATTATGGAAATTTATGCGTATCATAAAAAAAAAACCGAGATCGTTAAACGTGCTTTAAAATTACCGAAAATGCAGTTAAAAAAAGTCTATCATCCGACCGTACGATCGGTCGATTTTCCGATTTAATTTCCCTGGCTCCGCTGGCCAGCCTACAGGGGAATGTATAAGCCGACGAGACGAAAGTTCTTTGGAGGCGATATCAGTCATGACTTGGACCAGCCTTCCGATATCCAGTGGGGGCTGTACACGTGGTCGGCATCCCAGTTATGTCGGGCATTCTATTTTTAGGAATGTTCAATTGAACCGTAACCCTCCCCCCACCCCCCTCTTACTTGGACGCCCTTGGACCGTGCGGTAGGCATCGATAGGCCTGGTTAGTGGCCTACACAGGGGCCAGAATTCACCTTTAATTCACCAGATAGGGGCCTATAATCTCCATTAAATACAGACTTCTATAGTCTATAGTCAATAGTAAATAACTGTCCCGACTATTATAAGGTGTCTGAATACAGAAAAACATGAATTCATTAATTTTTTTAAACATAAACGCTTTGGGGGTATTCTTTGAAGTCTCTTTTTTGTTTTAAAATAATAAAGAGATAAATATTTTAACGAAGAGTAAAACAATAGTATCAAAGGAAGGATAATTAAACAAACTTTTTTATAAGATTCACTTCTTTTTTTTTATTTTTGGGTGGGGCCCATTTCACCCGCGAGCGTGTTCTTTTAGGTGGAATTTATCCGATTCATTTTTACATATTGTTAATAAGCGTGTCATGGGCCGAGAGTTGTTCAAATAAAATATGAAAATTCTTGATTACGAAAACGAAAAAACCTTAACACTTGCTGATTTCTTTGAGAAAACGACTTTTCGTCAGAACGAATTAAACCGGACGGACATTCGGATAACATTCCCGTTTCATTTCAACGTACCGGCAATTACAATTTGTGCATAAACTTCATTAAAGAAATTTCAGGATATTGAATATTTCAGACAGCGCATGTGTCGTGATTTCTACTGATATTACCTAGTAAGAAATATCGATAATTTACAATCAAGATTTTTCCGGTATTATACACGGACCTAAATTTTAACGTTCAATAAACGCAATCTTGTTGTTTGATTAATGAATAAATTACGATGTAAATCACGGCTAGAAGCATTAAATCATTTCACTGTGATAAATTTCGTTCATGTACACTGTACATAATTCAGGGAAAGCAAGTTGAACATTGCAAACTTTATCCTGCCCTCAGAATACGCCTCAATAATGCGAACGTTTCCAGACTTTCCCCGGCCCGAATATCTGAACCTCGTTTTTGTATAATTTGTTTCACAGAAGTTTGTTGGGTGGAAGGCGAGACTTTTGTATCACTTTCTTCATCTTCCACCCCCCGTTCAAACTTTTTCCCCAGTGCGATGGGTCCCTCCTGAAATGAGTGCCCGTAGACCAATTTACCATCCAATAAATATTGAACATATAATAAATGACTACGGTATCTATTATTTCAGCTGTATTTTCGTTGAAGATTATCTTTTAGATTTCCTTTATGCATGAAATATATTTATGGGTATATGACTTTATCTACAATACTTTTAATTATATAAACATGCCATTTCCCATGAAAATCAGACAATGCATTTGTTCGAACAAACAACATCCATATTGAACAAAATATAGATTTGGAGCCTACACAGTCTATTTAAATTCTTACGTTCGAGAAACACGCGGACCAAGGTGAGTCTCATGTCTAGGAGTCTAATTATAGATTTGTTTACACACCTATGGAATCCCCAAGACCGGTCCCTCATCTGAGCGTTTCACAGACGGACCCCTACGGATGTATCAAAGTTAAAAATAAACCCCCCCCCCGCGGCAGTACACGGTCGATTTACAAACTTTTAGGAAATAAAAAGGAGAATTTATATATGTGTATAATGCCGGAATCTGAAGAGCAAATGTGGCCACTGCAATAATGATTCCTTTTATGGGCGCAACAAGGAATTTTTTCCGAATTTCACAGAGCTACAGTGTTCACTGCAAACAATACATCGTCAAATTTGTTCTTTAAACAATTACTATAAAAATTACTTTATTCCATAAATTAGAGTTGTAATAAGTCGCATTTAATTCGGGCACATTTCCACTTAGAAAAATTGGACAGAATTCCTCGAAAATAATGAACTACTTTTGTATATAAAAAACTCAATTAGGAGAAATTGCAGCGACTGTTTGTCGATAATTAATTCTCGAAAGCGGAATCCGACTCCTCTTTTTGACTAAATCATATTTGAGCCTCCATTAGCATTCAAATCCCACTTTAAAAATTTTGTTCGCCACCGGTGATTGAGTTTCACACAGGGTTCAACCCCTGCCAAACGAGGTTCTTCCCACAATATCACGCGAGCTTACCGGAAGCCGGTCAGAGGCAAAAAAAAAAATGGTGCATACATCCGTGATTTTTTTTATTTTTCTACTATATTTTCATTATAAAATACATCCGAATACATACGGAATTAAATATATTCGCATGGCCGGGCGGCATCAATGAAAGTTACAGGTTGCGATGTTGAAAGAAAAAATGATTCAAGGACATCTCGACAAGGATATTGAGGAGTCGGCAACACAATGAGTGATGCCCCAACAAAAGAGGCCGGGTCGGGGGCCTATTCTTGTTATTATATCTCCACCACCGGCCATTATAGAACACAATACCCTGCTCAATCTAGTTTACCGCTACTCTCCTCCACCTCATCCTCATCCCAGTCATTAAGCCAAGAAATTCCAATCTCCTCGTGGCTCGAAGAAACTCCCCCCCCCTCGCCACCTCTATTTTACTCCCGACAGGAAGTAATACCAACCCGTCAAATTAATAATATTAGGGTCTCCGGCTTCAAATAATAACTAGCCGACCGTCCATCTCGATAACAGTGTACACACAACTAGTCCACGATATATTGCTAACCAGATCCCGATTGTGGTCAAATAAAATATTAATTATTGAAAGTTTAATTACATTACGCCCCCCCCCACCCACCCACCGTTCACTGCTAATTTAGTTAAATTGAGATCCACTTGTGGTCAATTCAAATTCTAGAAACTAAATGAAATGGCGGCCCTCAGCGCCTCGTTGCTCTTACCGACTGATAAATCAATACGTTAGAAATTTATTTGCATCACCTGTAAACCAATATTGCGTAATAAATAATTCAATTATCTACACGTATTAATACTAAATGTTTCGTCAGTAATCATGGATATAGAGCTGCGTGCTCAAGTTGCGCCCGACAATTGCAAGATCGCAACCACAATAACATCAATTACTCGAACCCGTATCGCCTATTTATTATACGGATCAATAAATAATACGCTATAGTATTTTTGAAAAATACGGCTATAACCGGTTGTTCGCACTTAACCGATCACGCAATAGGCAACCGGAGTGTTAAAATATTCCCTGTTTGGAGAGTGGTATATTGCGGGGAAAATTCAGTCGAGGGACTTCTTTGTATTTCATTATGACGTAATTGTTGTAATGTTTACATACTGAGGGACATAAGGAGAGATACAAGAGATACTCAATAATTATTTCGATATTCCCACTCGATGTTCGATGGAAAATTCAAATCGAACGGTATTTTTAAATGCCTGTTTAATTTTTTTTAATAATAAACGCTACTTAATTTACGTCGCACGAATTAAATTTGAACTCCTGCATACGACTTCGCTATATAAACTGATTGTATTGCTCTTCCATTTACATTTTTACTTCGGTCCATATTTATTTGGCTCCAAATAGAAAACTCATTTCCATACGCGCATTCATTTATGCGATTAGATGAGGTTTGCGGGCGTGAAGGAGGGGGGGGGGGTTATTTAAAGTTTGTTTAGAGGGGGTGGTTAAAAGGGGGGGGGAGGGAGGTTAAATATCGTTGGGGGAGATTAACGCGGCGCCTCCGTTGTTTGGATCCGGGCACTAAACGCCTGTTTATTATTTTTAGTACCCAACAGGAACAAACGGGACGCCCGTCATAGGCCCACTGTTTGAAGCCCCAACCGTCAATAATGGGTTATCTCATTCTTCCTTTATTTCAGTCTCCAGCTTCCCAACGTTTTTAAGACCTCTTAGTATTGAGATCGCAAGTCCAGACTGGACTGTTTGGCACACGACAACTATTAGCCTTCTTCACATAATAAATACGAATAAACTAATGAGGTATTATTAGGTGTATCATGAGAAAAGATAAACTATTAGTTGGATTCCTCAAATGCACTAGGGAAATAATTAGAATAATGAAAACACCAGTGAGAAATTCAAGAGAAAGACAAGCTATAATAAAAATACTAGCCGGTCGGATTTTTGTATTTACGCCCCTGGTATAAAATTAATAATTTAATTAAATTCGCCAAAAATATAGATCCGGTAAAGTATTGCTGGTTAATGTTTTACCGCGCTGCCTTAGCTTTTTGATACGCGCTATTAAAATGCTTTCTCATGCCTTCTAAAAACTGCTTATCGCATTTTCAACGGCATCAGAAAAAAAACGCTTTCTGTTCCGGTTTTTGCGGCCTGCAATATTTTACGGCAGCTAAAATAAGTGTTCTGTTTGTTCTCACTCGGTACTCGGTCCAAGGGCCGAAAACGAAGAGAGGCGACGACACTTCCAGTAAAACTTCGCCCACAATTTGTCGACTCAAGGTTTGTCAAGGTCTAACATCCCTCTTATGCGTGAGCTCAGGTCACTAATATCCGATATTCCTATTAAAATTGCTGCCGAAATATTATTCGTCCCAAAATCTGTCTCTGTTTTGTCCAAATTACCTAAACCGAACTACAAAGAGTACATTTCACATAACCGCTTTGTATGAAAAATACATCAGTTTGCTTATTGTGAGGCGAAGAAAGAAATGTTGACTGAACATTTTACTTCCAATTTTGTCGCGGCAGCCCGGCCCCTATCCGTGTCCTACTACAATTATCGTGTCCAAATTAGTACGATGTTCAAAATTGACGCAAAGTCAAACAAGTCTATCGAATATAAATTTTAATCGGTGCTTAATATAACGATTAATCGGTCTGAAAATATAGGTCGGATTTGGACCAGTTTGACGGGAGCACCGAATGCGTTTTATTCCGGTTTAATATCCATTCGTTTTTTAATGTTAGAATGAAGTGTACTTAGCTGGGATTGCGCAGAACAGGATAATTCGCCTACACACTCCCAAACCCCGCAGCTTTTAGCGGCGGCCAAAAATGGCTCTTGATCTTTTTTTCTCTCTCTCCCTCCGCACTGATTTATTTAATTGTTTTTTTTGTTCCCTTTCCTAGCTTCTCTTCTGTGGTTTTACGTTCTGTTTCTCCTTTTGAATACATATAATGATGAACTCAAACGTTTCATTATATGCAAGAATATTAAAGCACTACTCGAAGATTAAAAGAATCATTTCGCATGGTTCATGGATACAGTAGATATTTATAAAAAAAAATTATTATTTAGCCCTTATGAAATTCAATATAATAGAAATTATTGGTTCTGAGCAATGTCAAGGATGTACAGGTGTTCAGCCACTTTCTGAAACTTTCATGTTCATTCCACGATAAAAATAACCGGGCAATTTTAATCTAGCACAATATAATATTCCCACTTGAGAAATTTAAACATAATTATTATTGGTAAAAATTTTGGATACCAAGTTCCGAGTCCTGCATCATTTTACACATGTTATTACAATTTCATTCTAGTATTACAATAATTCAAATAGTGCTATCGTATCTTTGAAAAATCTATATTTCACATAAATATTAACAGACAGAGAGGTTAATAAGAAGAAGGGAGGTATTAAAGGGAATAAAGGCTTTATAGTAATTTCTCTTTTAATCGGTGTAAATGTAAAAATCGTTGGAAAATAAATATACAGATTTTCTTAAATCGAGAAATATAAAACTTAAAGTTAATTTTCACCCACGTAGAACTTATCAATTGAATCCCCCCCTAAGTTGGTTATTGTATTAACGCGTTAAAAAACGTGCGGGAAAAATAATCGGGCCACGACCCATTGTGTTCGGACACCATGGCCGGATACGCTCGATCCGCAACGAATATTGGTGAAAAAAAAAATATGGTGGACAGGCGAGAAAAGGCAAAAAACGAAGTAATATTGGGAGGCATTCAATTTAGATAAAGGGATTACCAGGATACGTGGGACGCAGGGCAGGTATTGGGATTCATTATCCCTCCCCCGCCATTATTTACACCGAACCCATACGGAGGGCCGCCCACAACTTTCAGTCGAATCAGTTTGCGATATTCAATATTCGACGATCGTATTGTTTTCACTTTTCGCCGTTCATTGTTGGAGACGGATAGACCGGCTCAAAAAAACGGGTCACTCTGTTAGGGGGGGTGGAAAATATAAATACTTTTAGAATCGTGTTTAGAGTCTACACGAGTCAACGGAATATGCAAGATCAGGAGGTTAGTAGTAGGGGTATGTTGAAGTCATTGTGAAGAGTGTGATTGGAAACATACCACGGAGAATTGGGGATGATTCGAAAGACTTTCGATTGGAATATCGAGTAGTATTTGAATTCCTTTTCAGTAGATGTTTCAACAGACCAAATTTTCCAAACGTAGCGTACTATTGGCTGGGGATATATATATATATATATATATATATATATATATATATATATAAATGGGGCTTAACCTCTACATTTTTATGTTTTCAACACTTTTATCTAAACGTTGGCAGAATTGGTGTCCTTTTCATTAGGAATTGTTTCAACGGAAATTGAGATCATCCCATTGTGTACCATTTCCCAGATTCGTCTCCCAGTTGGGAACGACCATTGAAAACGCCCAGTGTTATTCCGCTGTACACGCATGTTTTACGCTGACTCGACTTTACAGTTATGAATGAAATTCTGATTGGAAAAGTAATTCGAAAAAGGAGGGTGGGGGTGAAAGGAATCTGTTTTAATAATTGTCAATTCAATAGGATTGGCCGGAATAAAAGGGTTGATTAATCAACTGGAGCGCGAAAAAAGAGTCGTTATTATCCATTGTTTCCCGCCAGCACAATTAAATCCTCCCCCTTTTATATTTTTCCATTGGTTTTATCGACAAAAACTCGGTCGCACGTCAGCCAATATACCAATCTTTAAAATTAAGTATTTTCGTTCGAGGACTATACTTAATTATGTTTACTTCTCACTTAATTATTACTATTTGTACCAACGTAGTAAAAAGAACTAATCAACCAAGTACACATATTTCATATCAAATTATATACATTTTTTTAATGTGTCTTTACAGGCAGGGAGAACCAGGACAGGGGGGGGGGTCCAACCATTGTAATAAAACCGTGGGATGTTGCCGTAAAAGTATACAAGCGAAAGACAGATTAATATTAATCCTCTGTGATGATTCTGAATTCAATCGGCTGCCAATAAAATATAAAAAATGAAAAACACTCGATAGTAAATTGTTTGTCGGTTCGCCCCGTTGGCTCGACCCGTGCCCTAGAAGAGGTCCAATATTTGGCCGGCACGTGGACCTCCCGTTCAAACAGAACTCCCTAACCACAGCACCGACCCGAAAGCAGGCAGTAGACTCCCATGTCTAAACCGTAGGCCGTTCGTGTAAGCCTAAATTGAATTACATATAAACCGCCAGCCGTGTGTTTGATCGATCAAATCGCGTTTGTTTTCCTTGAGGTTTATTTTATAACAAAAAAATGTTTAAAAAATGATGGGGACAATTTATTTATTAAAATTGTACAAAGCTCTTGATGACAACTCGATAATTATGACAAAAATAGGGTAGTCGTGCTTACTATAATGTCGGCAGGTTTTCGTTTTGGTATTAAACGTCTCTAGACTTGTTTTAACGTTTAGGAGCTGAGAAAGTGCCCCGAAGTCGGCGGCAGGCGCAATTAGGCGGAGCCCCGGGCTTAAGAGATGCTTGCTTTGAAGACCGCAAATCCTCCAACTTAGCTACCGACTGACTGAATGACTAACTCAAATGACCTCTACCCGAGTCAACTTGAATAGGGCAACATTCGTCATTTAACCAAGTAAGGAATTTATATCACTGCGACGCAATTTTCAAATAACGCAGGAGTTAAAATAGAAGAGATAATACAACGCGTAGAGCCCAGTATGCAAATGTAAGTCACTATACTAATGGAGCCAGCAAAACCAATTTACTTTAGTGCCAAAATCTCATAAGCGAAATTCTATTCCAAACCTTGGCGAACCCACAAACAAGTATCATAAATTACTTTGTTCAACTTTAAATGCCTGTACGCAACATATGAAAGACAAAGTAACAAACAGTAGAGGAAAGTACAAATATCACTTTTCAAAATGTATTCAGACACTATTTTCATCTTGGTACATTTACTTATACATGATCGGTTTAACGCTTCATGATTTTTGCTCGAAACATAATTTAATAGCATAAGCAACATAGGGATCGAATAAGCTGCGAACCGAACCGATTTCCGCTCCAAGTATTCCGGCAAGGGTCGTAGAATAGGCCGAAATAACAATGAGTTCAGGGCGAGCAGGTATTCCATTATGAAAAGACTCTTGTAATCTGTGAAGAGAGTTGGAACACATTCTCTGTACAGGAACGCCCGAGGGGGCGAATGCAACTTGGCTTTTAGGAGACGACTAAAGATACCCCAGCGTTGGGTTAACGGGCGTTAATATTGGATCCGCTTCTTTTTTCAAACTGTTAAACCCCCATTCAAGGCATACAGTTTTCAAATTTGTTAATTTATTAAAACTAGACTAATGACCGTAATCGTAGAATGAAAGTAGAACCGACAATTTATGGGTAATTCAACGTTTTAATTGAAAACGAGCTCCTCTAATAACGAATGTTGCTTGGGGGGTTAAAAAAGAAATACAATATTATACATCGAAAATGAATTTGTATACAAATTAATACTCGGGTATGAGCTTATACGCTAATTTCGTCATAGAGAATTATATAAAAGAAACACTCTGAAGATGTATTTCGGCATTGATGGCTTACATTGTACATAATTGACAGGTTGCCTATGAAGTAATCATATTATTTGATCTGTTACTAGAGTAACAATGTCAATGAACATAATGGGTAGTCTTGATCGAATTTCATAATTCGGTATTAATAGGTATGAATATAATGAATATCTCGGAGGATGCTGTAATCCCAATATTGTACATTAAATATAAATATATCGACTTAGAGTAATACTAAGCAAGCGAGTGGAGGCGATGTTTTATGCCAAGTATAAACTGAATATTGCCAAAAGTAGGTCAGTTTTTTATAGTTAGCCTTACCATCTGGAGCTGCACAACGTATACTGACAAACGGTCATGGAACAGAACACGAAATGGCCGCGTTTTGAGTGAAACGTTCTGGAGGAAAAAAAGTTCCGTAAGTTCCCGATTGCCGGCGTTAAGGATAGGAACGGAAGTTTCGGGACGAAATTGGGAACGCTTTATTGAGAACGATTGGAACCATTGGGCGGAAAAAGTTTGGATGAATATGGTGTTCCCGTATTATATTATCCTTCACAATATGCAGGAGCCAATAAAGGGACGGCCGAATATAAAAGGATTTTCCGATAGCGCGGTATACGAACTTTTTCTATAGGGTTTCCGTGAATGTAACACCGGTATTGTACGTTGGCACGGTCCGGAAAAGTTTTATTGCGACCGTTTCGTGATCCGAAGAATCGCGAAACAAAAAGGTATTGCAACAGGAATTGGCCAAATAACGATCAGACGGGGTCTGAAAACTTCAGAATTCATAACTGTCGTCCGTATGCGGATACCGAATCTGCCCGCTTGATGTGCTATAAAAGACACCCAGTCGTAAGCGTGAAAACAAAAAATATACCCGCAGGAAAGGTAATCCAAAACCTTTTTAAGAGGCTTATTAAATATTGACGAATATAATTCTTAGGGTATTCCACAGAATTGAATTATAAAATAATTCGGACCACTCTTACAATGGACCCTGGAAAATTATTGAGTATCTGTATTTAATATATTATATATGGAAAATATGGAAAATATATTCAATATAAACCCTGCCAACAATCAAACGCAGACTTAACCCGTAATATTTGGTATCGGAGTTAAGCTGTACAAGTTTACAGCAGCTTTATTTCTTTAATTATCTGCAGCATATTGGTTACAAGAATCATGAGGAGGGAAAATATACAATCGCGCCTTGCATGTTTTACTCTAATTATTGGAGTACCAAAAGTTTGTTTCATAAATAAGAAGCAAAAACTGCAGGAACAATTAAGGTATTCGAATACCACAATTTCCTGGAGGAAGAAGTGAGCCTGAATAATAAAATTGTTAGTCCGAGTCCTCTTTTTTTCTACATCTTCGAAAATAATTACTTCGTTCTGAAATTCAGTTATTTATTCATTTAGAGTAGCGACATTTCAAATATCCGGCGAAAAAGTAGGTGGGTCGGATTTTCGGCACAAAAATGGGACTGTTCTCGGGAAACGTTGTCATTCATGTCGTCGCCCAAAATGAACTCGCTTAGCGCGGATGGCGGCGGATAAAAATACAGCCGGCGGAATAATTCAACGGGGACTGAAAATACGGGTTATATATAAGCTTCAGTAGCAGGGGGCTTGTCGGGAGGCCGCAATACGACGTCCCACATATCCCAGCCTGAAAGGGGGAGGGAAGGGAGGCCTGTCGGACCCCGGTAATTACCAGTTGTCACGCCACATATCCCAGGCCACTCGGCACGGGGACAGACCACGAACATCCTGAAGACGGCCACCCCAATCCGAGAATTAAGAAGATTTTCCAGCAAAACTATTTCATATTTTTCTATATAATAGACTCGATTCTGCCTGTACGTCCAAGAATTTACGAAATAGTTCAAAGTCGACTATCGGATGGAAGACTAAACAGTGGGAAGATTCTGGAAGTCTCGAGTAAGATAGGAGGAGTTGAGGCCGGGAGCATCCGTACCCCTGAATATTTAAAGTGCCGAAAATGGCCCATCATCCGGAAACGGGAGCGCTGTGAAATCTCGGCCGAAGTGAATTATGGAAATGTCGGACCGATCGTAAGTTATTAATAGGGCGATGTAAAAGGCTCAGTCGAGTGCAACCATCATCGGACGAACAATGGGGCCTTTTCTTCGGTGGCTACAGTCCAGGGGTTCCGTGAAGATTTGAAAGATTTTGATTACCTACCCTCTTGCCTGCCATAAAATCCTAAAAGGGTATGACCGGAGATTACCCACCTTAAATCCCAGAATTTTGTGATCGTATTTCCAACAATCCCAGTTTCTTCAGGTATATAAGAGGAAATATTTCATACAGTAAGTGTAACAGCCAATATAACTTTGGGCCAGATACCGACCATAGTTTAACGGCGGCCCAAGTTGCCCGATTAAATCGACGGTTAAGCCAATCTCCGGCTATAAGCTCAACGCAGATTGAATTTTCTTGTAGTTGAAATAATTTTGTGCCGAAAGCGCTATCCGACACTTCGCAGACTTGCTTATCCGACGCGGATGAGGCAGATTTCGAAGCAATCTTGATATAGTTGGCTTACTTTCACCCCGCAGATCCCGAACTCAGAATTGTGCCGCATTTAATATGCATTTCCGTCACCGTTATCGGCGGGGGGGGTGGGGGAGGGCGGAAAATTATAATTCAGATTTCTCTCTTTTTCTCCTCGCCCTTTTTCTTTTTGTTGTCGTTCTGTTAATACCGAGGGGGAGGAAAAAACATGAAATATTCATCGCTCGGTCGGTGCCAAAGGTAAAGTGGGACGCGGGCGCTCCGGTTTTGAAAAGGGGGGCGGTGCTGTTTAATGAAACCTGGATAAAAATCAGGGCTGCAGCACACAACCAAACCAATCTGGCTGCCCGTACGCAAATTCTCTGCGTACCGAATTGAATTTCATCAGTCGGTGGTTATATGTCGGTTAGAATCCGGACAGAACATACGTACAACGGGGTACGTATGGGGCACTATAAAAATCTAACGCTTATGATTACGAACTGCATCAAAAATATCCAACGCTGCTGTATGTTTCCAATCACGGTTTCCCAAATTTCATTCCCTGTCTGTCTGTACATCCCAATCCCCTCTATGTGGCTTAAACACCACTGGCCCAGACATATCCTCAACTGGGATTTCTTTATCATAAGTACCATGTCAGCAACCATAAAGCTGAATTTACGGTAATGAAAATTGTACTAACGCGTTACATAAAAAATTCAATAAATGTAAATAAAGTTGGGGAATATGCAACTTGGGTTGACCTACTGTACTCAATAGACAACAAAACGGTAGTACGTTATCGGCGATTTCTTTGACACGCACACGCTATATAGCAGCAAAGGAAAACTAAATTTTATACAAAATGGAAAATGTTCACTAACTACCATAATATCTAGACATTTTTTTGCAAAGCCGGCGCCACTCTATTCCTCGAAACAAGATACAGGAATCTAATGAAATCTGGAAATAATCTCGTCAAATTCGCTGATATCAATTTAGATAAGCGATAAACATTCATCGGATAGCATTCGTATAAATAATGTAATCAATAAACGAATTATGCACTTATCGAAATGGCTTCAAGAACAAAAATCTGAGGCAACAGATAGCGTAGAAATATAAAAAAATACACAATTTTTTTGTTCAAAAAAGTAAATTGATTAAACAAACAAAATCAAAACTCACAGGGGAAGCGATAAGAGAAATCTTGAGTGCCATCCAAATGAAGTAAGGACTTAATTTTTTCTATACATAAGATAGTAAAATTCTAAATCGCTAGTAACAATCAACAATGGAGCAAGTAAATACAACCTGAAGTGGTTTTCACGCTGAAATGAATCGCGAGTTGCTCCCCCTTCACTCTTGAACGCGTTCAGCATTTTTAAAGCGGATTTGAATTTCATGAGTAACAATTTATGTACGTGCAAAAGCTCCCTTCCTGATATTCAGTCCTGAATGCGTACTGGGTGGACATGTCATCTGTAAAGCGTATAATTCTTACTTCAAAGCGTATGTTGCACCGCTGTTTTTCATGAAGGCGAACGACTCTAAAACCGCTGAATAAAAATCATTCTACGTTTTACAGATGACTGTAATATACCTTATACTATACATAACACTACATATAATACACTGTATCGTTCTTACGAGGAAATTTGAAATGGCATTTAGATTGAAATTTGGTTGGCAATTTCGATATGGTTATAGGCACCCTAACCCGGCTCAGTTTCATCACAACCCTGTAAGATTGATGTTTCAATCACTAATCAATCGGAGCTTAGCCCGAATCTAATCACATTGTATATAGACATAGTCACAAATTTTATTTCGAGAGGCAACCATGAATTTGCACCCTGTCTAAATTGATGAAAAACAAGTCTGGGAGTTGAGTCTGCGAGCAAATTTGAATTGATTACGAATAACTCTGGAAAACATAGCGATCCGGTACTTCGTTCGCGTATTTTTGATCCATTTTCACCAGTCCAGCAATGAATAAAACAGAAATAATCAGATTCTTCCAAAGGTCAACTGTTTGAATTTACGCTCCGTATAATATTTCCACGATGTTTTTAACGTTCAAAATTTTTAAGCGATGTCGCGGATAGTCTGAAATTTAACGACCGTTTGACCTTTTACCGCCTACTTTTTGTCACACGCACTGCCGTTGTTAAAAACACGTCGCCGTTAATTTACAGCCTTTTTTCTATTACAAGACACGGCTAAAAACTTCTCGACGTATAAATTTGAAGCAGGGGGTAATATTTTAAAACGGCGAGGTACATGCATATGCTTCCGGTGAATAAGATATGGACGGGCGGCAGATGGGCGAGTATTCAATATTGAATTTTGAGCTACGACTGAAAACGTAAAAATAGGGCAAAGAAAAATGACTGGCGTTTTCTTGCTTCCTGAATTTTTTGTTCGGACTCCTCAATACTAATCTGGCTAAAAGGATTCCCTCCAACACCAAGCACCCCCCCCCCGCCTGTCTCCCCGGACCTTCTTCATTTCATTGCATTTGTTACTCTCCTCTCGTTATTCAATAGAATTGCACACGCGCGTGCAACATATAATATGCCTATTGGACACTCGTGTTCGCTTGAATAAGAAAGTACCTGAAAAAGTATCACTCTGCTCCGCTAAATATTTCTAAATTCCTAATTCTTTCTTTCATTTTGACTGTATTCTAATTTGTGGCCTACTCAAAAGACTTAACAGATTGGGTTGAAACAATACTCATTCCGATCCTTATACATTGACACTAAATTTAAGCCGTCAGAGAAGTTATGATGAGAACACGTGAAGGAGTGGCGTGAACACTTGACACGAACGAAATTGGAAAACCGGTACGCTACGACAAGCCAATAACCGGGGGCACGATAAGATTTCAGCATGAAAATAAGAACGGGACGTCATTGTTGAAATTAATCTTGATTTATTTACATAGAGCCTAGACATGTTGACGGTTGGCATGTGTGCAGGGAAACCTTTCAGTTTCGCCTGACATCGCATAGTTGCATACAGTGTCTGCATAATACGAGTGCCCTAAAACAGTTCCTCGCTTTGTCTTCGTCTCCCGTACTTATTAATAGTAATAGACAACGGCCCGTTCCCAACTGTATACGCTGCAATTAGTATCTTTGTAATTGGTCGTCGGTCTGTTGTACAGACCAGACCGGTTTTTGCTGGCCGGTGGGTGCACAGACTCCGCTGTTAGTGTTGGTGGGGGTTTTACTTTGTAGCCCTTTGAGGCGCCCTTTGTCTTTGTCCCCGCCCTCCTTCTTGGCCTGCCCCGCTCTCTAAAAGGCGCCCGGTTCACAATAAGTATTCTACGGGCTATTTTATTCCTCCGGAGCGGAAATTCTACCCAGTCATCTCGCCCGACCAAATAAGCCTATTGAAACCGACGCGAACCGGGCACCAAAGGCAATGAATTATATAATATGGTCTTAAATATTAATGTTGCGCTAGAACAATGTCGCTTGTATTATAGCGCTTGTACTATAGATAATAATAATTTACATATAGAATCCAGAATTCTATTCTATGTTTAGTCAATAATATTATGGACAATTTATAATAACCGTAAATTTGTGACGGTCGGATATTAAGTAATTAAAGCACGCGGTTTAAAATACTACCACGGCGGGGTTAGTTATTACTATATTAAATAGTTGTTCGTACTGTATTCAATGATAATATTTATTGAATCATATCTTCTTGTTATTGAATATAGTCCTTGTTTGAGTCCGGCTTGCGGCTTACAAGCTGGGATAGACAGAAAATTCTACCCCCCGTATAAGTAAGGGGTTTTTCGTGACGAGTTTTCCTGTTTTTATTCGCAGCCTTATCCACATACGATATTAAAATTTTGCCCAATACTCTATTATTGTATTTTTGAAAAGTATGGAAAGATATTGCATTAGGAACCAATTACAGAATCGTTCGACCGAGGCCGGCGATTTGGCCAATTTAAAAAAAAAATGAATATTTGAACTTTAAGGGCGTTTGAATTTAGATCGGGCCAGACAGTCGGCACGAGATAATCCGCTGCGAAATTGCTTAATGACACAAAAAATAATAGCAATAGGTCGCAAGATAAAACGCCCAATTGAACCCCGCCCCGATAACGAAAACTGAGCACCGCTTTTGTGACTTTGTTTCGACCCGCTGTTTGCCAACGGTAATCGAACTTTGCCGAGAACTTTTCCAGGTGGGGCCAACTGTGACTCGCGTCCGAACCCTAATAAAATATTTATGCTTCGCCGGAAGAAAACAACGTACTGTTTACGTAAAAGTTACGGTAAACGAGAAGAGGAATAAATATGTTCGATAAAAACAAAAGTTTCACTTACACGAAGTACAATTATTCATACACACAACGACTTAGTAGACAATGTATAGACCATGAAACCAAGTGTTATTTCATTGTTGTAAATTACAGTGCAAAAGTTAAAGAGAAATACCGTAGACCGGTTTAAATTTTGCTAGACCGGTGTCGGCCGCTCGCCATCTTCAGTTAATATCAGTTATTAGCTAATTTTATTAGGTTGCTTCCACTGTCAGTGGACAAAGTGAACACTTCCACGTGTAGCAAAATAGATAGTAACACCGTCCGAACAAAGTTATTTTTGATATACCTGTTTTGTGGCCTGCGAGGGGTTGGAATACTGTAGGTTCGTGATGTTTCTGTCTCTTCTCGCCGGTTTCGGCTGCTCGACCGCTACTGAAGATGGCGAGCAGCCGAAAACGGTCTAGCAAAAGACAAAAACCAGCGAGAGGAGACAGAAACATCACGAACCTAAAGTTATTTGTCGACAAAATTCCAATTTAGGGAGATGCACTTTCCGATCCAGTGTATGCACTTCCGGACCGATAGGGTCCAGCGAGTTTCCGATCGTAGGTATTACTGCTCGAGTGAAGTAAGTTTTCTAAATGGAATAACCATGGATGGACTATGGTCTCTAACTAGTTTCTATGATGGAAGATTAATAAATCGATGCCAGCTAGTACTTGTGGTTGAATAAGATTGTGGGACAACTGTTCGAGAGAACTGGCATTGGTGTCCCCCCCATCTGTGCTCGCCGCAGGTTTCCCTTCGACGATTCCATCCTTCGATCGTTCCACTCGTCCCCCCCGCATTTAATGGCTTTGTTCTGTCCGACGTTCGGGAATATTTCCCCTTTTCTGTCCCAGATATCCGATTATATTGGCCGGTAAATGTTTCTTCCATTTTTCGACGTTGTATTCTGACACGCCACAATCATTATATTTTTATATTTTTCAGGTACAACAGCCTTCGGTTTTCGAAATCAAATTGCCCCGTTTTAATTTTTTTTTTTTTAAATTTTACTTTCGTGAACGACTTGTCGCTGTCTCCCATCATCTAAATGTCTGCATTGTTACGTTCTACAATGCGTTGTATCGCGAAATCGGCGTTGCAGATTATCAGGGGAATAATCCATAACGGGTCACACCTGGCTGTTTCAAATATTCCGAACCAACGTTTGAAATGCGTCTATCTAATTAAATACTTTTTGTTCTGGCTAAAACAAAAATAAAATTCGGATGATACTAATTTAAAATTTCTCGCCTTCCGTACATACGTTTTCAAAATAGTACCAAACCAAGAATCTATCCAGCCCCTGCCAATTTATTGGCGGACAAGTAATTTCGATTATAATCAAAACCGACTGTAAAACTACTGTAATGAACCGAATGAATGTTAACGCCAACTATTCTATAAAAGATTAATCGCAGTGATTGCTTCAACCACTATTATGTCACCGGTATAACGAACGAAACTATATTTTTGTGTGTGAGCGTGAATCTGTTAAGGAATGCAGGGCGGAACTCGAGAACTCAGCAGTTATTAAGTGGACAATCCATAGTGGAGCAATTAGTACCGGTCTCTTTTCAAATATGAATGGCTCACTCGCTAAGAGCAAACAGTTTATATAGACCCTCCCCTCCTCCACCACCACCCCTCCACCCCCACACACACGCACAACTGAGTTTTGGAGTTCTGTTTGTTCTAGCCACGATTTGATGACAGCCGGCGTTCTAATGGCGCACGCGATTCGGTATAACGAAGAGTGGTGAAAAACTTCATGAATAGAAAAAATGAAAAATCTGAATACGACAAACAATACCAGTAATTATCCCCTAATATCGTTACAGTACTACTTGCACGATGTCACAACATAATAAGATTGGATGTAGTACAGAGCTCCCACCACCGTTCTTCTGTCTCGTCTTAAATCGTATATTGGACAAATTCATACTGTTAAACTATAATGTTAAAGGTCTGCATAATATTTTCTGTATATTGTCTTATTCGCAATACTCTTAAAAAACGTGATTATAGACATTTCTGACTGCCAACTTCAAATTTAAATCGGTATCTCTTTCAAGGCTAAATTTTCCTTAGTAGGATTTTTCGTAAAAATTAAAGTGATTAAGAAATATTACACCAAGTTCCACTGCGGCAATAACTAAAACCACGGCGTGCCAACATCCCCAAGTAGTATATCCGAGTGGAGACAGAAAATAGTTTGGGTAATAAAACTTACATAAAACGGTTATAAAATTCCTAGTTAAATTAGTCTGGAACAAACTTTATATCTTTAGGGCTAATCAGAGAAGTTTATGCAGAGGATAAAAACTCTCTATGAAAACTCTAATCGTTTTACAAGGAGTCGGGATAGTGCTGTGTGAATTCGACTGGGACCTCTTTGAACGTGACTGGAACTGCTCTTGTTAATTGTTAGTTATCTGTCGTAGTTAATAACGGCGAGTTAAACGCGGCGAAACAAAAACGGACGTCATAAATAAACTTAACGAAACACAATTGGGCCGGGGGCAATATCGAGCGTTGCCCGACTCTGTCCTCTAATGTCCCACCGAAATGTCGGTCGAACGGCCAAAACTGTTAGTCGGGGGACAGTAATTAAACCGTAGAAGTTATAGAACGGGTCATGTTTTTATTGCACGTATGTCATAGGATGCCGGCCATTATACAAAAACAGGACAGTGGGTCAATTCTGCCGACCGTAGTTAGGGGGCTTGTTCCCCACCCCAAACCTCGAGACGAATCGGTCCCAAGTGTGTAGTACCTTTAGCCAGAATATTCCCGTTCAATTTTCCTATTTTTGTTATTCCGTTTTTGCCGCCTACCCAACGGACTATTGCCTCGCCACGCTAGGATGGAGTAGAACAAAAAAAATCTATTAATGGCCGGACAGTATGAATTTCCCGTCTGCTAGTTCAAAGTTTCACATCGACCCGAACCCAGGGCAATAGTCACAATGTGACCATATTCGCTGAGCAATACAGGAAATATAGCGAATACCTCTCAACGCAATGTGTTTTAGTAATGTAGGCCGAAATAAATATATTTTACGAGTTTGCGAAATTTTGGAAATCGCGTAGTTTCCTTTTTCCATGGTAAACAACATATTATATTTAAAAGAGAGAGCGAGAGTCGATTATTTTGAAAACAAAAAAACTTAAAATAAGGAGTGTACGCATTCAAAGAAAAAAAAATTGTATTTATACGACACATACCTTTTACGTAGACATTGTTTAGCGCATTCCATACTTCAATGAGTTCTTTATACAGAGCACCTGCAACAAACAATATATTAATGTAGAACTTATAATTATATTACAGGCATAAAAATGAGGAGAAAGGAATCCGAAAGTAATCGCGATTATCCCCCTTTCTATGTGTAAGTGAAATGAAACGTTGAAATGTTTGCTTCGGCACCTCTCCGGTTGGCAGTGGACTGAAAATATAGGACGCCCTAATAGCCTCAATAGTCCCTTCTAATTAACATGAAATCAATTTCGCATAACCTCCCCATCGTGGAAGTGTACAATTAACTGCGGTAATATATTTGACAAGTTAATTTGGGAAATGCGGCGTTAGCCCAGAAACAGGAGAAAAAACGAGCCTCAGCATAAGGGAAACAACCCCTCCCTCAATCTGTATGCAAATTTCCCCCGTCCTATCGACCTGGTACGTTTAATACGCGTGGAAATGAACAACGATTAAAAGAAATGCGGGAAATTGGATTGGATTCAGGAATGCGGCTGTTTTCCACCTCTCCCCAACAGATAACCGGTGTAATTGGTTATTCAGTCAGTTTATGATTTACTTATTTACACTCGACGTGTTGTGAAATAGGATAGCAATAAAATCTCAATTGGGGAACGGCTCGGTAGTAGTTTAGCACTTCTGAGAACATGGACATTTAATCGTATGCACATTTGAAACAAATTCAACATTTCCAATTAGCTAAAAGACAAAGATTTTTTATTTAATTAGCGAAAATAATCCGAATTTTCATTACATTAACGAGAACATTTATGTACAGGTGGAACATGGAATACACTGAATTTTTGTTAATGTCGCAGGACAGTGTTGAGAGGAAAACTTTCAAAAATGCCACCCTAAATAGAGAATGAACTAAAAAAAAAAAACTATACTGTTTCAAACGCTGCTGTTGACATAAACGACGATTCCCGTCGGCGTGAATAAATTTCCGGATGGCGATTTTACAGGCGTGCAAAATGCTGTAGTAATCTTCTCTGCGTTTTCCTGGTTTTTTTTTTCTTTCTTTCTTTTTTGCTGTTCCCAGCGAACCATAAAACCGTGCATGGCGGGGACTGCCAGGGCCCGGAACGTCCTCACTTCATGAGGGCTAAGTGAGAGAGAGAGAGGGAGATAGAAGGGAGAGCAATTTGCATAGTGAGCATTATTCGGGAAGAGGGAGGGGGCGTTGGGGGGTTTGTCTCGGCAGTCACGAAGCTCCATCCCCCCCCCCGTCCCCCGGGACTTCGTCTGCATCACAGACAAGGGGGCATCCATTCAAACCGCCGACCATATATAAAACGGAGAGATAACACAGATATAAAGCTGGAGTGAAAAATCGCATGCGGCGTATAAGAAAATGAGGGGGGGGGCCGTGGGGGGTATCTGTATCTTTTAACTTTTTAATCTAGTCCGTTTTAAAACAACGGCGATACTTTTTTTGTACCTAATGATATAGTTTTTATTAATAATCGGTTTTATGACTGCAAACTTTTGATTCGAATCCGGTTTACACCCCATATTGTTTCACCCGATGTCATTAAAAATACAAACCCCCTGTGGGCTTTCTTAACATTTCCGTAGCAACCTAAACGGCGGCATTAGCAAATATTCCCCTCCGGTGGAGAGAATTTAAGCACACCTACTCCGACTAGATTGCTCCTGCAGGGGCTTAGGCGAATACACGTAACCCCTCCTATAGATCAACTATAATTCCTACCCTGGATAACACAGAGGCGTGCCTAATGCGGAGGGATAATATCAATCTCTCTTGTAATCAAATCTCCGATCGTTTAATTTCGTCTTCTATTTTCACCACACATTAATATCAATTTAATACTGCAAACGTAAGTCAAACATAAGTAGTCAGTACAATGCCACTAACTACGAGTGATAATATCCATCCTAGCTTATTATAACTTGGTGCTAATTTCGAAAAATCCTCCACACTGAGTTATTAGAAGTGATTTGTTGTATTTGTTGTTAAATTGACTCCTGAAACTTTTCCCCATTAAATATTCACAGACCTCGCAATACGCGGTCAGAAATTTCATCCGCGTGACAAAAAAAAATTTAAATGTACGGTCAACTACTGAATAATTTAAAAAAGTTTAAAACCACTCCGCCCGCACTGTTCATAAACTCAATTAACCGTATAGAGCCGCATGAATGTCCGCTCAGAACGCTGGATTTTTCACGGCCGTCTCGGGCTCGTTTGCGTCAAAAAGAATAATAAATCGTTAGGGGGAAAATGCCCGTCTGGGAAAAATTTGCAAAGCCCGCCGATG
Organism: Lethocerus indicus; assembly: GCA_019843655.1. Classification (NCBI taxonomy): domain Eukaryota; kingdom Metazoa; phylum Arthropoda; class Insecta; order Hemiptera; family Belostomatidae; genus Lethocerus; species Lethocerus indicus. The sequence continues at coordinate 27,499,494 of JACDQD010000008.1, read as the reverse complement.
GCAAAACAGCGGAGGGGTGGTGGGGAGGAAAAATCTGCTCTTCCTACGAAAATCTCCACTCCATCCGATACAACCTTTTCATCGGAAGCTTAGGCGACGGAAACCGATTTTCGATAAAAATGTAAGCACGAATACGACTCGCCAAAATGGAAAAGCAGGCCAAAGAATTCATCGAACTGCCCCGCTAACCTGACGAAAATGGAATACCCAATATATTTTCCGAAGGGTTATTTACAGTAAATATAAATAATAAGAAAACAAATATTTACTTCGACAAGTTAACCGATCTGTCTCCACTCCCTAATTTGATATAATCTATAGTTCCGGCTTCTCGTCATCTCCAGTACGAAGACACTTACTTTACTTATGTCGTACTTTACGGGCAGTTAAGAAACAGAAAAAAAAATGAATTATTTCAATAATTATATCTGTATGGCCCAAATTTAAGAATTCCGAAAACGGAATCGGACCAAATTGCAAGAATTGAGGTACAGCGCTGTGGTTGTTGTTGTTGTGAATAACGTAATGGAGAGCGCTAAAGAATGACTCCTAGAAGGAGGCGATTCGAAGATGGATGAGGAACAATGGTTGGGGGGGGGGGGGAGGGAACCAATCTTTGAAAGTAGGCTGATGGATCCGCGTAGATTTTAGGATCATTAGCAGGCCTCGGATTTTGCCGGGACCACCCTGTTTTTTTGTTTTTCAATTGTTGCCGATTAAAATGCAGCTCCCGAAATGTTTTCTCCCGTACACTTCTGGTATTAACGAATGTAATGTCATGCCACCGTATTTAGATCCATTGCTGTGATGAGGCAAAGGTTGAGATGTTTTGTAATCCCCGTGTAATTGTTCCTAGTGAAGTAAATATTATTTCTACCAGTTTTACACACGATGGTGGAATGAAATCAACAGATAAAATTTTAGTTTACAATATTCTCTTATTTAGAAATTCAAACGTTAATCGTACATTTTAGATGGATCTATAGGTTAAACGTCGCTCATGCGTTATTCTATCTCAAACCGTTTATTTGGTCATAGGCTGGTATCGGCTTCTCAGCGCAGTGACAGTTCTGGCAGCCGCCATAACAACGATGACAGTTGTGACATTCGAAACCTTCGCGGACGTGTATCGTACATTTGAATATAGAAGGGTAAATTTACCTCTTGCACATCATAAATTCTGAGTCAGTTAACTTAGAATTGATATAAATACGTCTCTGGAATATATGTTGAGTTTTCGCCTAGGGGATATTGCCCGTTATTGAAAATTTGCTATAGACAGCCAATAGGCTTATCTTGGCAGGTTATAAGAGCGGCCGGTGAGTGGGCGTAGCCGACTTGAGAGCTCGTATAACGAGCCGTCAGCGAAACGTACCGACGCTGAATACAGCCGGCCCTCAATCACGCCTCTAGGTCTAGTGGACGCCTCCCTGTTTATGCAGCATACCCCTAGATATAGTAGACAGGCCGCGGTGGCTGAATTTCGGTCCTCGATGTCAACGACGCGTCGGAGTTTTACGGTGTACATTGGTGAAAAAAGAAAAGGAGGCCAGAGACGAGTGCGATCGATCAAATCCGAAAATAGACCGGACAGTAAGTAAGTAGTAGGACAGTACACTGTAAAATTACGGGGCGCTATTGCGCTAGGGTCCTCTACAATACTGTATAGTTACATCTGCAGTGACAGGTCACGGCTCGAGTGACACCTACTTTTGCGTCGACAACGGTTATCGCGATGGAGAAGAGCAAATTGGTTCGGAATTTAAAATTAAAGAAAGCAAAACTTTCACCCACTAACTAAAAATCCAAAGTAATCAGTACCGGCTACCAAATTGTCAGGAAACAAGCTATAATGAAAACAATCCCGTTCTTCGGGGCATTCTACCCGATTCGAAAATATAAGAAATGAAATTTGCTGAGCGAGAATAAATCGTCGGGCGCTTGAAATCCGCATCATACCGTTCACTCTCCGATAACGTCAAGAGAAAAGCGACCGTCGAGTGAGAACGATAAAATTATACAGTTCTGAGAATACTAGAAATCCTGGTTCGTGCTTCTCAGTGACCCGGTTTGGGCGTGGGTGAATGACACACCCCCACAATTAGTGCCGACCTCCAGTGTTTCTATTCGAAAAATGTTCGGTCATCGACGAAACCAAAGAGGAGGGGGGGTTGATTTAGATTATTCCGGGGTCAATTCGACACTTTCACTCTTTATTAAACAATTAATCTCGTCTCGAGCCGCGTAATCTGCTGTTGGCAGTAACTTTACTGGCCCCACCCTGACTAGTAGCCTGTTAACTCCATGAACGATTTATTTCTCTTCAGATATTTTGCTGATTTTAACTCAGATCTAAGGTTTTTTTTTCAGCGCAATTTTGACGCTTTCAGACCCGAACAGAAAATGAAAACCTCGAGACAATGCAGAATAACGAATAATTCGATCACACAAAAAAAAACGTTGTTGTCACTGAGGGAGTCACTGAACTTCTATTTCTTAAAAGAACTTCAAGCCCTAAGGGAAATAATAATTTATCCAAAAGTATAGTTATTTGTCTTCGTATTCCTTCGATAATAATTAATTTTAAAATTTTCCTTAATACCGTAACATTTATTTCTGTAAAAAACAGTATTAGCTAATGTTACCTTCTAGTGTAGAGAGTCAAGCACCGGAACAAACATGCGATAAGATAAGGTTAAATATAATCACAGGAACCTATGATTAGTTTAGAAAAAAATCGCCTTTTTTACTCAACAATAACCTGTTGCTCAGAAGTAATATATGAATGTACTAAAACTAAATTATTTAATTATTTTATAACTAAATATTTATGTCTTAATGTTTATTATTTGCACTTGGTTGATTACACTGTATTACGCCTTCAAATGAAATTGGTTAATCGAAATGAAATTGCTCCTTGAGCCGAGCGGTGCCGCCGTAAATAGTAACGCGCTGTACACAAAATTATATTCTATTAATTCAGAGTTTTGACGTTGTTTTGCAAATATTTGCGTTCGCGGGAAGGGTTCGCGAGGGCGTCAGACTTCTCCCCCCCCCGCCCCCGTAATGGGATAATGGGAGTTCCGTGTAGGGAGGTTTCCCGCCTGTCGACTGTCCGCGTCAGTCGAGAAGTCAATTACCTCCCACCACCAACAACGTGGATTGCATAGCACTTATCCACCGACTCAATCGATCCCCCTGTAATTATTTCTGCATACAGATACCCAGACAGTCCAGTAGATACAGCAGCTTCGACGAATTGGGATAGGGAGCATTATTCGGAAAAGGGCCAAAAGTATCCCTAAAGAAGATTTGCAGGGAGAGACAAACTTCTTTTTATAGAAGTCACGAATACAATTTTTAAAATTATATTCAGTGACAGTGCCATTTCATGACAGAAATGTACTCTTGACGGAGAATCCACCGATTGATGGTACTTCCGCTCCAGCCCTTACTACATACTGTGGAAATCATATGTTTTAAAATACAGTCGTAATTTAATAATTGTTACTGTGGCACCCGAGGGCACTACTGATAGTAAAACTCACCCGTGCCAATAAGTCGAGAGAATGGAACTGAAAGAAAAAAATGTTGAGAGAGAGAGAGAGAGATATCTTCCGTGTATTTTGCTGATGGTTAGAAAATATACAAAGAAGGGGAAGCGGAAGGAAGAAGGGTTGGAAAAGCGAGGGGAGAGGGTGAAAAAGATTGAGAGGAATAACGCTCAAGAGACCGGTTTTTCCCGCTCCGGATCCATTCCGATTTACGGTTTGGATCAAGCGCTTTTCCACCCACGAAACTCTTTAAAACACTCAAATTTCCAAAGGGTTATTCGGGCGCATTTTTTTACTAAGACAAACAACATTTGGCCAAAGTAATGTGCACAGCCCAGGATCTATAAACTACTACCAGTGTAATCAACATACGTAGAGAAAAAAATATAAATATTTTTCATTTATACATATTCAACCAACGCGGACCCCGGAATAATATCGTACAGTAATATTCGAGATCCATTTATCGAGTTAAATTTTCAATTATTAAAATGTTTCAGGTCCACACCCGGGAATCGAACCAGAGTTTATTCATCAGCGTAATGTTACTTTTATCTAATATCTCAGACGTCAGATGACAATTACAGCTAAGAGAAACGTCCTACGTTTCCACAATGCTGTTTTAGAATATCCCCCTATAATTACATTAGGTGTAATTTAAACTAATTTGATTGCGTGAACCGGTCGGTCAGGAAAATCCATCCGAAACACACTAGATTAATTGCTCTGTCCCCGCATAATGAGCATCAGCTAAAAGGATTATTCACTCTAGAGTCCGGTTGCAATTGAATGCAGTGTATCGGCAAACTGTCATTGTAGTTTGTTATTCTAGCTTCTGGTTCTCGGTTTGTCAGATATGTTTCGGCTTCCCCGCTATCACCAGTAAACATTAACAGTATTCAGTTAGTACTAGGAAAGAGTCATATGTGCAGAATGTAGAATTCTTAGAGCGTTAACAAATTTGTCGTTCTATATCGCGTGAGAAAATTCGGAACTGATCGCGGCAAGTAGCCGAAACTGTTTTACAACAGGATCTTGCAAGGATAAGGAGAAACTGTAAATCGATGATCCACCTACGTATAAATATATTTTATTTATTACTGGAAGAATGCTGGCTAATATTATAAAATATAATTATGATGAATTCGATGGTATGAATTGTTCATGTCCAATTAGCGAACCCGGCATTACGTGATAACGTTTATAGCTATTTATTTGCCGGTACAGTAATAAAAATGCGGTCCGTATTTGGCCCAGCTAAGGCGTACCTTTGTTTACGATCTCGCCCAAAGGGTGGGGGGGGGGGGGCAGCAGCTACACAATTGCCTCACGAAACATTTTTGTTTTCCACGATAATAGGTATCGATTCGGTTGTGAAGGTAGCCGGCTAAAAATCGGGCTAATATCATTTCCTAGAGTGTATTGACACTCACACAATTTCATATCGTCAGCCGGATCACATATCCGCCCGATATTAAATTGATATTCGACCCAGAATAAATTCCGATAGGACACGGACAATTTATTTTTCAACGCGGGCGCTATTAGTGTTCTTAGGCTTGCATGTGCAAGATAAAAATTCTTTGGTTACGAGTGGAGCTCATATAGGTACATTAGAATTCATTATTCCTGATATTTTTTATGTACATTTAATTATTCAGGTGATACTACTTATTTTCAGACATAGGGAATTAATAGTTCTGCCATTGCGTACTTAGTCTGAGATGCAGGACTGAACCTCTATAAGCAATTAGGATTATCATTATCAATAATAGTTATAACAGGCGTTATAAATATGCGTACACCACCAAATAAGCGGGTGCAGGCAGAAGATCCGCAAAGGGTGATGCAATTGCGACCCCTATTCGAAATAAATTGTTACAGAATTAGCTATTTCCCTCCAACACAGATAACCCGCAGGGTCACGAGAGGTCTACCGGTTTAAGCTGACAATTAACTGCAGCCCACGTGCAGTATAATTACACGCCAGCATGTGTAACACACCCCTCACATGTAAGGAATGAACAGAAAATAACAGCTCTGAGATATCGCCCCAGGGAAAGTTCTAAACAAGACGTTGGTGGTCGACCCGCTCTTCTTTAAATGTGTGGTTTTAAACCGCTGAGAAATCAAGGCAAACGAGAAACTGATGTCTTTGAAAAGCCAAAAACCTCCTCAGGTAGGCAGAACAGGGTTCATAGAAATCTACTGATGGTGACGAAAATGTTTTAGAAGAGAATCGTAAGGGCAAACAGTAAATGGATGATACATCGAAAAGACCTGTCTATAAATATGTTGTAGCTAGTATTAAAATATGTATTGTATAATTACGATTAATTCTATGAAATATAATCAATACGCTAACAGCTACAAATAATAACTATCGACAACTATTTATGCGTTCCTAAATTCTATGGCATAAATGTAATATGTAATCCAATAAAACTAGAATGTAAGTAGAAAAAAATATACAGTTTTCATATGCATTAATATGGGTAGCAGAAATGATTTTAGATTCAGTGATACGAGAGGAAAAGATATATGCCCGGAGAATTCAATCGAACTGTTGCAGGCGTGGATAGAAATGAAAATATCTGGAGGAGTTTTTCTTTTTTTGTGTGGAAACGGGGAGCGGGCAAAAAAATTGAGATAAATGCTTTCTCCGTGGATAAACCGTTCGCAGGAGCGTTCAACACTTCACCCACAAACAAGACTAAGCCTCGGAAATCCCATTACCCGGCGGGACGCGCCCTGTTGAATCTTCTACGGCCATTTGTCTACGCCCCATTGCCGACAGGCTACCTTATTTTCCATCGGAAAAGGGGTAATTTGAGTATTTCGAAATCGTAAATCCCCAAAAAGCGACAAGGAAGGATTAGTAAGAGGTTATTTCGGACTATCGTTAAAAGTTTCCTTCAATTGCAAATTGGTGTGGATTATTAACTGTATTTACATAACATTGTATTAAATTCACCTTAAAGCATACTAAAAAAAACTGGGAATTGGGCTTCAAATGCACGCTGGCCTATAAGAGATTACTGGGAGGGGGCGGAGGGAATTTGTCACTGGAAAACTTACTTTCGGGCCAATAAAATGGGAGAAATAGAGGATTGGCGGATAAACGGTACCGGCCGGGTGATGAAAGCTGCCGATGGCCCGCCTAATGGAATTCGCTTGTTTAATCTTTTGAGTCGTCCCGAGCCCCCGACCGAAGAATATCACTCGGGCTGAAACTTTCGGCTTTTCGGCCGGATCTCGGATAATGCTAAAACAAAACAAAAAAAGCGGACGCGGTCAGTTGGACACAAATCAGATTTTCCTATCTGCTAAAAAGGGCGCCTGTAACCCATTCCGCTGTACACACTCGTCAGTACACAACTGTGTTTTGAACAATAAAACATATCTTGGGGGAGGCCCCGATTGCGAAATCTGAGCACACCTCCAGCATAGATGTGTGTTTAATGGATCGTAGGTTTTTCGATAAAACGGAGTCATAAATACAACTTGCTTCGTATTTTATTCCTAGAAATCTAAATAATACTATATTATTCGTGAACGCAGGCCACGAACATCTCTTTATGGGGTTTACACGTATTTAACAATTTCGTTAAGGGGTTAGAATTTGTATTTGTCTGCGAAGGGTGTTGATATTTTAAAATTGTCCAATTCGGAGAAAAGGCGCTGGGAAAACATTAGGTTTGAACGCCGGGCTCTCTTCGTCCGCCCAGAAGAGATGGCGTGTTCTGTTCTGCACCAGCACGGTAATGGAGCTTGTAACAACACTCATATAAGTGGTGGGCGCCGTTTAGCGGAAACTGCGAGTAATTAGTGCGTCCCATTTGAGCGGAATCGTTCTACCGATACTGGCGGAAACCCAAGAAACAAGTATAATCCAGACACGCGACCGTTTGACGGACACTCTTTTTGTTCTTGGCTCTTCCCTTTATTTAAACGCCGTACCAAAGCAAATACATTGTAACAAACACTAATTGTCAATACAAAAGATTAATAATAAGAGATATGACTTAACTGAATGGTAATTATTAATATGCGGATATTCCGGAGAAAATCATATCTTTCCGACGTCCGAAATTATTTGAAATAATTATTACCATATTATAAAAATTTCAATTACGATTTACTAGCTATAGTAGTTTAACTTCAAGTTCATTTAATAAACAAAATAAGACCTTATTAGACGAATGTATTTTATAATTCAATATGTCGCCGTCCTCATCCAGCGTTAATGCTGCAATCATTTACATTTTCTGGTGTCGTAAATTGCTGAGTTGCTGAGCGGGTAATTGAGCGTTAACTTACGTACTTGCGACGCTTTTAAAATATCTTACCAGTTTGGTAGTTACAAGTTTTAATTCCGTCGTAATTTTTAGCTACCTGGCTAAATGAAAATCTAAAACGGAGTTTAGCCCTGCGTGGGGACCTAAGGGAAAAAAAATTGGGCGAAGAGAGAGAGAGAGAGAGAGAGAGCAATCTGGAGAAAAATGTAATTAGAAGGACTGCTCCCGATTTAACTTGCCTAACAAGTTGACAACTTTCCAAAGTGAGCCAACTCTCTTCCATCTTATTCCAAGCCAAAGGTACTTGGCCTTCTATTTCTTCTTCTTTCTTCTTCTTCCTCTTTATCTCCTCCTTCCTCTTTACTTGTTGAATCCCAGGTTAGTACTTACCAAACACCTACTACCCGAACCTTATATATAGTTCTCCTACATCCATCCAATAGATGAGAAAGGTTTCATGTAAGTTCCGAGTCGCCCACTGTTACATCCACCTCCACAGTATATAACGCGACCATAGCAAAAATTAAGGACATTTCAGTCCTTAATTCTGGGTTAATTTTTGAAAAAATTGAATTTTATCCTTTTAGAATAAATCAAAAAATAAAGGAGGGTTCATTGGATCTTTTTTGGAGTCCTAAATTATTTTTAATAATCAAATATTGTTTCTTAATTTCTTGAGCGCTAGTTATGCAGTTATGCGCGAAAATAATCTAATTTGAATTTATTACCAGTTGCAATATCCCGTATTTTCGTCGAAAATAATAACAACTCGGCCGTAAACTGGAGAAAAGCCAATCTATACGGTTATTGCAAGGGAATAGATTAAAAGAATGCAATCAAAAATATTGTATTAGCGGAGGGGCTGACTAGAGAAATTGGGAAGTGCTTAGAGGGCCCCGCCCCCACCTTTTAAACTAGTTATCGCCCGATAATTCTGCCTTCGGAAATTGAATTTATATTTCATTCTGGAAACTTCATCTCGCCTAAAATAACGACACTGATATGGGCCGCACACAAAATTAAATTCCGCTCATTAATCACACCGCTCTATCACACTTATTCTCAAACCGGGACAAAATTGTGACTGTATTATTGTATTAGAAATTAATTTATTGGTATACATCAGTGTTCAATAGTGTACCATCTTTCAATTAAATTAGATGCTTACTATACCCGCTACTGTTCGTGTACGAAGTCAAAACAGACATATTATAATATTCCAAATCCTGAACAACAGCGCTGTCGCAAAACGGACAAAGCATTAATTGTAAACTCCTAGAACACTGGCTGAGAACTACTTCAGTTGGGAGAAGCCGCTGCACTCGGTCGTGCATGCATATCAACCCACTGAGTACAACACAACAGTGAGTCGCTGTGAAAATCCTAACGCGATCATAAAAGTGCCCACTTGCCCGGCTCTCATTCTACATAATCCGGTAGAGTGGGCTTTACGGTAGTTAACCCCCATCCCCATCCCCATCCCCATCCCCATCCCAACCCCCAGTATCGGATTGACCGTATCGACCCGGTGGTCCGGGAGCATCTGGACGGGGGGATGTTTGGGGGGGTAGAGTAAAAGCGATGTCCAATTAGCTCAACAATTCATCCCTGTTTCTTTTTTTTGGAATGTTGCGAACACAACACAACAACCCCCCACTCGTCCCAAGTGGGACCGTAGTCGGATTACAGCCCACTGATTTGTGCACAAATCAAAAAAGGTACATTCTCATATACGTTTGAATTTATTCGCATGCGACGACTACTAGAAAAAAAACCTCTACTGAAGGCATAAATACGGCCGGGACAAAAATAAATTAACCGATTAACCAATATCCTCCTTAATTTAAAACATTATTTCTTATTTAATTACATTAAGCACTACTGACAATTGCTAACTAAGATGATGCCAAAACCTCACGAACTCCTCTCCCCCTACCGATACCTTAAGTTACTATATCTACTTATTCTGCACGTAATCAAGTTTAACAATAAAATATTATAATCAATTAGTTTTTATAACACTGATGTTTAGAAATTGAATAATGCATCACTGCATTATTGACTGAACGACTACTTCTGAAACATCAGAGAAATCCCAACATTTCATAATTCGTTCCAGCGATAGTAATTGTACTACAAACCCTGTATCATTGCGACGTAAATTTGGTGTGGAGAATACGATTTCGATTATTTATTGTTGGTTGTAATTCTGAATTTAAATTTTCGTTACCCTTCAATCCAGCTTTGAAATGAGAGAAGCGATTGAATTTCGTACGAGTGGTATTTCAAACTTTCACGGAACCCTACAATGTCAGTAAATTTTCCCGTTGTCAAAACCGACAAAGTACTAGAAACTGATTTATTGATTGTCCAATCATTTTTTTTTACTCCGTGCTCAATTATAATTCGAATAAAATTGCACTTAGTGAGAGTTGAAGAGGTTATTATTTGTAAATAGAAAGCTAAATTGATAAAAACTATACTTTTGCTTATTTATTTACTATCATTCACAACAGTACGAAGTATATGACATTAGACATGATAAAAACAACAGATAATTTTGACGGTCTTGCGCTAATAAAATACAGACTGGACGTCTTCTATAATCCGTGTAACAATAGATGATAGTGAATCCGGCCTATGTATAAGATAATTCTATTATAGGTATTAGTATTAAGCCTGTCTATTATCCGGTACCGGTAGTGGGGGGGGGCTATAATGCATTATTGGAATTAGTCCTCTTCATTTGTCAATTGGCAATCAATGCCGTGAGAACCCCGTATAATGGTCGAAGGGGTGGAGGGACCCGTCCGGGGTACGTATCCGGGCATTCATCGGCACGTTTCCTACTTCCAGTGAAGTCCCTCTCTCTCTATTGACATAGAGAACACTGTACCGATTAGAATCTGAGCGTTGCTGAGCGCTGCTGAGCGCCGTGTTATCCGCGAACAATCGAACTGCGCACAGAAGCTACAGAACAGTCCCACTTGTGGAAAAGGCGGAAACAAAATATCGCAGCTTATTTCACAAAAATTAATTCCTAATACCGAAATGCGATCGCCGATTTCGAATTGTTGAGGGCCCACGAAACTATTTAAACAGGAAAATGGTGGTAACTGATCGATCACTGGAGGCTGTATTGATTAAATAACCGTGAAATGAAAATGTTTTCGGCCCGTTGAAATTATAACGCGATAGTACACTGCGTGGAATAAACAAATTATGTAATGGACACCCAGTTCGAGGTCGGTGCGTTGTTCCAGGATGGAATAACAAATTTTGGGGCTCGAAAAAATTAGAATATCGACTAAGATATTCAAAGCCGTGGAAGGCTGAACTATAAACACTGTTTTGAAATTATGGAAGAAATTGATTGAAGAGTGGAATACGTTGGCTGAATTTCGTCAGAGTTTTAAGAGCAGAGCAGAGTTTAGTTCCTTCTTATTCACAATTGCTAAATTAAATACTTGAAATTAGTTTGTAAGCACAATTATATGTTTTAGCACTAGCTTAATAATAAATAATCCCATTTACAAGTTTAAGGCAGTTGAATCTCGCTATCTGGAATATGGCAAAAACTTAAATAAGATACATTACCGAGGAAGATTTATCAATTTATACTATTAATACGGTCCCTGAATAAAATTATACCTGAATATTATTATAACAAAGTTATACGCCGCCCTCACTGTTCTAGTTATTGTTACATTTTTTCAACTTTTGTAATCAAAGTTATAATAGGTAGACAGTATAATTGTTGTGAACTTTCTTAACGACATAAAATTATCTCTAGGCTGCCTATCTAAATGAGACGGCGAAATTGTTTCGCGGGGTTTTCACGCCCCCCAAACTTTTCAGTTGACACTGACCGGCCAATAACGGGGAAAAAGTATTTAAAAAAAGAAAAAACTGATTCCGATTAAAAACTTAAAACTGAAATCAATTTCGCGCGACTCGCGGAGTTCCGGCCCCTACTTGGGGGTCTAATTAAAAGTTTGTCAGGCCAACTTCCGGCCTCGCTTATATTGTACACAGATTAATTTTCGCCAGCCGCACCCTGCCGGAATTTTACGCCTCGACAAAAGAGAATTCCGAGAGAATATTCCCTGACTCCCGGTCTGGTCTGATTTAATTATCACGATTATTCGACTCCCCCCCCCCACCCCCAGGCGCTTGTACTGTGAAGCCGAAGCGCAATCCTGACTATGAAGTGTCGAGCGTGATCAACGGCCTCTTCCGCTTTGAATCAATCGAATTTACTCATTAATAAGTTTTACCGGAAGTCCGGAATATTTCCTACAAGTTCAAAACTGTCGTTACGCCCCTTGGTGTATATTTCTTTTTCGCCAGTTTCAGCAGTTCAAAAAAAGTTATGTGAGAACCCGATTCATGATAACCCAATAGTATAGGTGCAACGCTAGTAGGTTTGCTCTCATAATTTCTGTTTTATTTTTTTAGTACATTCTCACGTCCGACTGGCAGTACGAGTTTTCACTAGCCTTTCTACCGCCGTAAAGTGAAGCTTTTGCCCTCCGAACCCTAATTAAGTACCCCTTGAACTCTGTGCGGATGGTGTCCCACGGTACCGCGGTTATACAACCTGTTAGTTGCGGTACGGGCCGCCCCAGGTACCGCCGCACTAGTGCCACTTTGCCGTCCGAGGCTTCTGAAAACATCGTTAATTTCACGCCCTAATTGGATTGTTGTTTTGCAGGGCCGGCGCGTCCTCCCTCGCGACTGTGTAGACGCGTACAGCGCCGAAGGAATAGATTTCAGGTGACAAAGACCGGCAGTTGTGTTGTATAAACGGATCCCGCCCCGTAGTTGAACCTTGGGCCGGCGTTATTTTCGTTTCGCTTATTACACTTAGACTCGGAGCGGAAGCAATCTGCGAGAGGGTTCGGAGGGGGAGGGCCCGATTGAGCAGCGGGGGACAGCAGAAAGGGCTTTTCAAAATTCAATTTTTCATTCCGAACGAGGTTGGGGGGGGTTCGGGTTCTGATGGGAACCAGGAAGTGATGAGGGGGGTACGGGAGGATTAATATTTAACCCGGGCCCGTCACAATGGCCGAAAGCGGTGTCGGTCGAGTGTGAAGGGCCCGGCCCTGCATATTTAATGGCAGCCCTCTGCCTTTCCCTTTGCCACCGATGGCGTACCCTCTCACCCGCCGGCAATAATCAATCTGTACTTCGATAGGTACCGCTTGGTTTTATTTATCGTCGCGCGGATAAAGTTTCCCCAACCGATTGAGTCATCATACAGTTAAAAGATTCCCGCGATCCTAGAGATTTTCCATTTCCACTGACCGATTTGAACTTCCTTAAGTAAGACGTCATTATTGCATTTCAAAAATTCTACTTTCCTACTGTCTTTTCTCTCCTGGAGTCAGTATTCGTTTAGAGTATTTCCAGGTATTTATCTTCTATAACATATTCAAATTAGCAAACGTGGCTTATAAGTAACTTTGGTAACTTCATCCTATTCTCGGTTAATCTGGGAAAATTACGTCAATTATTCTTTATTGACATTAAAACATTGCAAGTGGAAGTATAAGGATAATTAGATCTAGCTGCTCTTATATAGGAAAGTTGAAGAGCCGAAAAATAAAGAGGTTAATTTTAACGAAATGTAAAATATAAAATGGAAAAAAAATGATTTAGTTTGGTAAATTGAAACAACCGGCGTCCTAGCCTCTTACGGAACGGTAGCCAGGGAAATCAGAAACGTGTAGACAATTGTTAAACGGGGGGGGAGGGGTTGTATTCTTGTACGGGGAAGAAGTGTGTTTGGTGAGGCTGTAAGGGTGGCTCTCTAAATTGGTCTAGTGGCCGGGGCTCAACCCCAGGGCTAATCCGAGCAGACAGCCGGCTAACCTGAGGGTCGTCTCGCACTCACAACACGCCGAAAAAACATCCCCTTCATCCTGCCCGACCCTGCTGTACACGCGCTGAATTGAAATCAGTTTTTTTCCCCCACCGGTTACATTCGATTACAATCGCATAAAGTACCCACTCTTTCACACGATTCAAAACTATTCACACGCCATGTTTTCGCTGAATTGAAAACTGTGATTTGATACATAAAACGCCAGTGATGTACTAAACTAATAATGACATTAATATCTGGACAATTTACAAGGTTGTGATAATTCCGATTTCTAGTTTTAGACAAATGTATAAGATCACATAGAGTACTTCAAAGTACATAGTTGGATCTCCAAACTTTTTAGTTAATTTCCAAAACTTGCCTTGGTAAAGGTTTGGAGTATCACAACCCTGCTTTGTTGTGTTGATTAGAAATAATAAGCTTACAACTACAGTAACCGTTGAAAGCCGACTATTCAAATTGTCACGGCGCATTCTGATACTAAACCGCATGGCCGATGTGTAATGCGGGTTCGCCGCATCAATATAACGCGGCGTTAAACGAACCCCTGATCCTGATCATCTCCGCAACTCTTTCTGCACTTTCCCAAGAATGATTGTGTGTTTAAACATTACAATTAGGAACCTCCTGCAGTCAATAATATATATCGTATGAAAGACCCAACTCTGTGTAAGTTGTTCCACCCGCTAATGGGAAACAGTATAACCTGAAACACTACAACTATACGAACTGATTTATATTTATAAACTCTCAAAATCGAGTACGAATCATAAAACGAATCAGAGAACTAGTTTCGAAGTATGTGAACGCCTGCCCTTGTTGTACTTTGATATGACCGCACGCACCATATTCTACAAATGATGCTGTTAACGAATTGAATTATTGGTCAAGTGAATCTGTATCATACTCATAATAGGGCGGAATGAGTATGGCCCAACTTTAATAAAAAATTGGCGAAATCTCAACTCGAGCTTTTCAAGTAGGTACGTCGATCCGACTTTGTTATTTCTCTTTTATTCGTACCTGCTATCCAATTCAGTGTCCCCCCCCCCTACAACTTGTTGTTGTTGTAAAACAACAGTATAGCACTATTCTCTGTGTGTATTTGCCAGTAATCTCAAGCCCTGTGTGGTAGAATAGACGGTTTGTTACATAAGAATGAGAGCGATGAGAGTGGACCGCTTACACTTCCAACCCCAACTGTTTTCCTCCAAGACACATTTTAAGGCTGCACACATGTGGCGTTCACCCTGACCGAACATCCACCTCTACTCATCCAATATTTATTTATTAAACTTTCTATTGTGGCCACCGAGACCCTCTTACTTTCCAATTCTCTCTGTATTATTCGAACCCCCCACCCCCCCCCCCCCCGAGATTTCCCGACTCACGTTTGACCTTTTTGCCGGGCAGTATTGACATACTCCGAAAAAAGTCCATCTCTCAGAAACCTACATTTTAAAAATATATAAAAATATAGTTTTCGTGATACTGTGCAATCACGAAGGAGTCACATTACTGTAAATTAATTGGGTAACAGAATTTACATCGCCTACACTGTGTTGATGATTGATCAATGATGACATTCATGTAATAACGATAACGCTTTTAACTTTCAACAAAGAATATTCAAAATAATTGTTTCTAAACAATTGTGTCAACTAAAAATGTCTCCCAGACCCGATATGTACAGACATTAAAAATTAACTGTTCATAATTCCGGCTAATTCTGTAAATTCAGGTATCGGTAATTTCAGAAATTACCGATGCGGTCCTAAATCTAATCATACTTAACTTAACTTATTTATAATATTAATGATTATTAGAGCTGGTGAAGTTAGTCATAAAAATTTAATAATTCACTACAGTTATATATGATATATATATATATAGGGGAGAGGAGACGAGTCTTGCGATGTTAGATTGAAGCCGGCGAATCCCTGGAGGAACATTTGTTACCCCAGTACTCGAGGGTCCAACTTAACTTTGTGTTACCGAGTTAAATTAGTCTTGGACTAAGTTAGGCTCGATACTAGGGTCGAGTCACTGTATCATTATTATTATATATTATTGTCTGTCAGCGACGTCATTCTAATTTATTGAACTAACAAATAAAAAAAAATTAACGGTTAGATAAAATTCTACTAATTATCCTTTTCTGACTGAATGAAAATCACCTTTCAAAATTAATTTCTTGTAAGACCCTCATTGTATCATTGTTATATTCGTAATAAAAATTCGGAATTAAAAAGTAAGTGTACACATTTTTCTCCCACTTTTGAAAATAACTGTCCATAAAGTAAGTCTATTCAGCTTATTGTTTCTTTCGTGAAATTTTCCCGATTAGCAATATCTCACCATCAATCACCCCGGTACATTTTCAAGAGCGGTTAAAAAGAAAAAAAGGGCCGACATTTGAAAATTGATTTACGGCGACTGTGAATTAAAGAACCGGGTTAGGAGACCGTTTTCAAAGTTAATTCACGCGATAACATTAGACGAGCCGTTGGGCCCTATCTCCGGGCGGCGTTGATTAAAAAGTACAATAACAGAACACAGTACAGATTAGGGATCTGAGCAGTAAAATTTAATGAAAAGCTTTTTTTTTATCTCAAAGACAAATATTTCTTCCCCCCCACCACAGGCAGTTGGCCGGCCGGCCGGACCTATCCCGTAATTCACCGGAGTAAATACTAATAGTTAATAAGGTCAGGAAAGGTCTAAGGGCCGAGGAGTTGGAATGGGGAAAGGGTCGGTACATTGGGCCATTGCAATGAGTTTCGTGCACTGATCGATAGTGTTCGATTGTCCTCAATAAATTGTGTTTTGGGCGGGGGTGGGTGGTGGTTTGGGGGCGGTTTGTTGTTTGGCCCCGTGTTGCCTGCCAACCCGGCCCGCCCATTCCACTAAACCATTCCTAAAAAACTTGGGACACTCCCAATACTAATCTGAATATTACAATGGGGCCAATTGAGAAGATTGTTTCCACCGGCCCGAATATCGAACTTTCATTCCACCGACGTCTTACGGCATCCGGACTAAATCTGTAAAACTGGCGAATATACATCATTTGTTCGACATCGTACTACAATATCCGTTTGACTACGTTTCACTATTAAAGAATCTTTGGTTCATTTTGAAGGTCTAGATGGTCTAGATAGAGATGATCAATGGAGGGAAGTGATTGAACGTGAAAATTAGGATGCGGAATAAGACAGGAATGGAACTTTAGGAACCGGGATTTTATAATTCCATCAACTGGAATGTTAAGGGTGGTTCGAGGGACTTGATGAAACTCCATAGCACGTCTAATATGGATTAATATTACCATATTTTAGCAAACAACGGGGTCCCAGGCTTATTCATCTCTGGTTTGAACCGTAGAGAATCGTTAAGGGGTTTTTTCAAGTAATCATACCTGAAATAATATTTTGAACATAAAAATGCAGTCCCCAGTATGACAAAATAATTCTCGGGAATATTTTACCAATTCTGATATTTCAGGTCACCGTACAGGGAGAGGGGTTGGAGGATAAAACGCCGAACAGTTACGCCGGACCAACTTTCGCAATATAAGTTGTTTTTAATTTCGCAATCCTCTCGCAAATTGCGCGTTTAGCTGTGAAAAGCGTTTGTGAGCCCGGCAGGGCGGATGGGGAAATGACAGCTTTCGACGGTGAATTTTAATCGCTCGAAAATGACTAAGCAACACCCGCCCCGCCCCGCCCCCGCCCAACAACAACGGCACGCTCTCTGCAGACCGGCAAATCGCTTTGTTTCTCCAAATTACAGACCGGGCTTAGCGAAATAAACGATCCTAGTCAACGCTTCTGGAAACAAAGTGATGGAAAATGAGAAAGAATAATTGTCAGAAATACAACTAATAGACAACTGTAGAATTCTGAAAAGAGAATTTGTCCATTCGATATTACTGAATATATTTTACACAAAAGATATAAATTTTCTATATATTAAATAGCCTATATGGGAGTGCACACGTATTTTAAGAAACCGCTTTTAACTCTCTTCAGTTTTCAACATCCAAACAATATTATCTGTTATCTAATAAAATTTCTTTTGTACCTACTTTATTAATATAAAATTTTGAATTATACAATCTATCGATGTCACAACTCTAACATTTAATGTGTGTGAATTAAATACTGATGTGTTCATAGAAAGTCTATACAATAGATACAGCAGACCTCGGACGTTTCTTCCTTACGGTCGAGAGATAATTTACTGAGGTGAAGCTAAACTAACGACGCCAAAAATAGGTCAATACTCTGATCTTACTTTCGTTTCCAAGGAGCCAGAATCGCTTAAACAGAATTTCGAACCGAAATACAGGACTGGGGAACGCGTAGGTCGAATTTTCTTACGCCCGTATAAGCCAACTTGTGTATTTAGCAGGCCACGATATTAACGGGAATATTCGGCGAGATGTCTCACCTATATAATGAAGGCGTCCCCGTATTAGATAAGTTCGTGTCGCGGAGCGAGAGTCGAACCGTCGAAATGAGGCGGCCAGAGAGAGATAGAGAGAGAGAGATAGAGATAGAGGGAGAGAGAGAGAGAGAGAGATGAATCTGTGACCGTGAATTATGAGTAGTCGCCTGGGGTACAAATAACGACGTGAAGCGCACTTCAGTTTACACAGCTTTATAATTGGCAGATAGTCGCGGCAGGAGGCACAATTAACGTACCAATTAAAAAAAAAAATAAGAGTACGACGCAATGTAAAGTACATTTGGTTAGACAACGTAGCAGAGTATAAATGCCTATTAAACACAATTGGAAAGTATTAGCGATAAAATATAACTCCCATTATGTCATACCGTTGGGCCGACTCGAGGCAAGAACGAATTGAAATAAATAAAGAAACTGCGGTCGAATAAATATAAGATACATTTCCAACGGACTACTGTCAAAACCTTCGGCATTTCAAATACGAATTATTACCAAGAAAAATGTATTGTATATTGTTTTCGATTGCAAAGTAAGATATCTAAGTACAGCGGTTATTTATATTTTCGTGTAAATGGAAATATACATCAAATTATTTACAGTGACAAATTTGTGATTCGATCGGTTTTACTGTTTAAAGTGCTGCAGCGTTATCACCGTTATTAGGCACTGCAGAAAACTACAGCGACCCTCATTTTAGGCCATACATATTTTAATATAAAATTATATATATATATAAGACTAAAGTGTTAAAGAAACACTGGACTGTATATACGTATAACAATTTCTATTTTATATATCAATCCCGACACAAATATCAATACATCGATTTCAAGATATCAGGCAATATAATTCACGATATTGAGTTTTTGAATTTCCCGGTTGTTATAATAAAATTTTAACAGTGAAGACAGACTATGTCGTCCCTTTATAAAAGAAAATACAGAATATAGTTTAAAAACCACAGTTGGGAGTTTTCACTCCCATTAAAATGTAGATTCCCATTAATTTGAAACCCACCTCTCATTTTCCCTCCATTCGGGTTGTTATTATTAAACCGGAAAAGAGATAAGGGGAAACTATTCGAAAACTTAAAAAAAAAACATTCCTGAACTGGCGCCCAGTTTGCATACATTATTAAAACGAAAAAATAAGGAATGCAATAAAATGAGCCTGTTTTCCCGTTCCTACAAATCCCCTGACAACATTCAAGAGATAAGGCTTTAGAATTAAATTTAAATACTGTTGTCTCGCTGCTGTTTTTAGTCTCTGCTTGTCGTCCCTATAATTTAATATAGATTTATTAAAATTAGTACGCTATACCATCTGTGTGTACGCTCAACTTGGATTTATTAGAAACAGATGTGTGTTCTACAAAGCCTGAAACGGCAATGCCAATCGTCATTGCGGCTTTAAAATAACTAACGGAGGATAAATTGGCGGATATTTCCGCAATGAGTCACAAGAACGGACTGATTATTTTTCAATGTTCAAATTAAATTGTTATTGTTGAAAATTGTACTTATATTGTTTGTACCGGATTTTTAACGGACGAATCACTGGCGCTAAACAATAGGTTATTTTAGAACAAAGGCTTGTTTGAAACACATTCGGACCTAACGAGTTGGGTCGTCCACCGTTTCCTCCCCAATTAATCTCCCTTGGAATTGGGGACGCGGCCAAAGTGTTGAGCAATCGTTTGAGGCTTTCGGCCAACCGACTCGGTCTTGTTCCTGGACAGCTGAATACCGAGAACACCAAGAAGAGGTTTCGGACTGCCACTCGACTAATTATTAGCCCATCAGACTCTGGACCTCGGAAGAATATGACGCAACATTGTCGCCAGTCACATCCTGTATGGGATAAAAATATCGGATATTTGGCGTATACGACGGTTGTGCCCACAATTAGTTCCCGCAAAGTAGTTATGTGTAACTGTCGGTTAAACAAGAAATATGCAGATTTTATCCATTTGCATTTATGCATATTTGGATGGCTTATGCATGCGCTAGAGTATTTCAAGCCACGCCTATATTACCACGGTTTATGGTAAGGGAAAGGAAAATCGGCTGACCTCTCGTGATTTTTGTGGAAAATGACCTGAACACTGACATCTGTGTGACGTCGAGACTGACTCAGAACGTCATTTTGACGAACTGTCACGATACGCCATTATTTTAAAAATTCAACGGAGAATTCAGCCTTTCAATAGAATTTCCAGTGAATTTTTGCAGCGTCATCCACCTAAATTGGCTCTATCTCGATCTACAAATTTCTATTTAAACCAGGTTATTTCAACTATAAACTTGTAAAGGGATTGGGTTTCACGGTTTGAAAGATTTATTTCATATCACCATAAATCCAGTTTTACATTAAACTAAATAATATTAATTATACCTTTTGTCATTTATTCAATAATAATATAACCCTCATTATTAGGTGGTCTTGATATATGCCGTATATTTTGCTGAAGAAAGTGATAATTTTTTGTCATCCTAGACCCACACCGAATTACAGAACGCTTTGGGTTAGTACAGATCTAGAGTATAAATCTTGGAAATGCCCTGAACTGTAATACCGCCTTTAGTCTTAATCACTTGTTGTAAAAGTAATTTTCAAACATACACCAACAAAAGCGCCCAAATTCAAGACAGAAACTTCAATTTGTATTCACAACGCAAGCTGTTAAGATGAAAAATTGACGGGTCAATTATAACGGCGTCAATAATGCTCAAAAAATGAGCCCTGTACGAGCCGGCGGTAAAAAAAACGCCATTAAATCTCTATTCAGTCGGTCTCGTATTTCTTCTAGAAATTTAGGGGAGGAGAGGGGGTTGTCGCGGGTAGAAATTATTTCCCCGAATAACGAAATAACTCCTCCTTTAGGGATGGTGGGTTGGGACACAACCCAATAACTGAATCAACCCTCCACGAACAGGGCCCGCCGGCTTCTCTCTCTCTCTCACTGCTCTCTCTCTCTCTCTCTCTCTCTCTCTCTCTCTCTCTCTCTCTCTCTCTCTCTCTCTCTCTCTCTCTCTCTCTCTCTCTCTCTCTCTCCCCCTCTCTCTCTCTCTCCCCCCCCCTCTCTCTCTCTCTCTCTGAAACCCGAATGTCAGGTCTTTTTAACCCTCCTTTTCTGTTTTCCTCTTCTCTTTTTTCGGACAAATAATTGTTACCCGTTTTCTTCAATCCGGGCGAAATATCGCAGCCGAAATAAAATGAAGGCGGCAATAAAGGAGTCGGCTGGCGGCGTTTCGCCTCTCGAATATTCTACGGTGATAGTCAATGAGGGCAGTCGGGTAAATAATGAATCTGACGGCATGATTCATCGGCCCGCCGATTTACTAACGGAATGGTAATGAGGGCGGAGTAAGCCCGAGCAGGTCTAGCACAGCGCCAAATCACCAGTGATATCAACGGTGATTTGGGACGATATGACGGTAAATTTTAAATGCTCGCCACTGGCTTCTTTATCACGAGAAACAAGAGGCAAAATAGCATTCCATAATTGTACATATAAAGATTGTACAATAGATAAAAAAAAGAATAGAAAAAGACAATTACATTCTTGAAATAACGCAGAGAAGTGGAGGGGGTCGATTTCTGCATCTGAAACCGGATTTAAATTGATTGAGGTTATTAATACTATGAGGTCAGATATTTCCGTCCCCGTGAGTCAGATTTCGGCCATTCACGGTATAAGCTTTTAACTATGATAATTTGAGATCTATTGAGGGGTATGAAGGTGATCTGAGATATACTGAGAATTCCAATTCGGATTGCCGACAAAATTGCTACATCAATAAATTTTTCTGACGGCGGAAGCCCAGCGAACGGTTATTATTAGTCCTATAGGTTTCGACCCCACTTCGGTATTCTAAGTCCTGCGCAGATATTTCGACGTTTCGACCGCAAAACCGACCGTCGACCCCAGGCACGCGTTAGTCAAATGAGACCTTCCAGTACCAGCCGTTATAGTATTTGACCTGTATACCGACCGAGAGGAACCGTGCAATCAGGAACCGGCCAATCAACACCATCCATTACCCAATTAGTAGGGTATATGTGCATATGTACACATGAAGGACTTAATTAAGTCGCTTGAGCTACAGTCAAAAGTTTTAATATTTATATATTTTACGCGAGTTATAAAGCCAATGGAGGTCATATGAACGCATTAATAAACTCTTACTGATTTCAGCCACTAGTGTACAAATAATGCCACAGGAATGATAATTTTTTGGCCAACTGAGATCAATTAGGGTCTAACTATCCGTGAAAATGTCCTTGCAGTTACAGTTTATCTTGTCGCAGTCCGAGTCGCAAATCAGGTTTAGAACTGAAACTAGAAGTAGAGGCTTTTATAAAGTGTACTATTGAAGTAGCGAGCCGGTAAGTCTCCAAGTTAAATTGTCGCCCAAGTCCTCCCGTACGGGGCTTAGCCCCGGGCGCCGGGGCACACCACGCTTCAATTAGCGCTCAGACAAACACAACAAGCTTTCGAACTTTCTTCAAGCCGCCGCCCGCCAGAATGCCGCATCCAGACCGAAAGTTTGACCTTCATTCCCATTTCTAGATGGGCCTCGGGCGAAAGAACGCTATCCCAAAGGCCCCAACCAACCCCCCGCCACATTAACTACCCCCAAAACCGACAAAATAGATGCACACCAACATATAATAAGGAGAAAATTATATGTCTCACAGATAGTAAGACGTTAACTGTGTCTTTAAAGTACTTCTTCTTTAAATGTGTCTTGAAACGCTTAGAAAATCCGATTACGTACTAATTAATTAATAATATATGCAGTATGTATACATTGATTGCTTTTGTTTGACTTTATTTTAAAAAAATGATAATCCAAATAAATACGTTAAAAAATAGGAAATGCAAGTTATTGGGTTTCTCTTCCCTTATTGTCTAAATCGTCAATAGTGCTAAAACGGACATCAACATCGGTTACCATATTTTATAGTTGTGAGACTGTAGCAGTTTTTGTCGAATGAGGATTATTTCTTGTCTCTAAAATTGTTCCGACCAGAATTTATATTCAATCTGTGGACGTTCCGGTCGACTCTGGGTTTAAGAAGTGCCACCCCCAACAACCAAGTGGGCCTCAGAGTGGGTTTTGATTTGCAGTTTCAGGTCCAATCTTATGCACGTCATGCTCTGTTCATTTCCAGTTCTCTCTCTCCCTCTCTCTATATCAACGGACAGCGAATTTCAATATTCATCGGCTTTCCACTCTTCGCCCCGCTGTTTACCCCAGTTTTCTTTTTTATTCCAGGCCCTATCCGTTTCCCGTCCCGCAATACTGTGATCCTTGTTCGACCGCAGTCCAGTTTTTACTTCCTTCCGCCTTCTTACTTTTATTTCTCTTTATTTCGCAGGGGAGAGTGAAATCCAACTTTTCAATTAATGCTTACTCCGAAGTATTTTATCCGATTAACGATGGCGATAATTGATTATAATTGGCCTTGCTATTAGAAAAATGGAATAATATCACTTGGAATATTCACTTGAAACCATTAAATAATTCGCTTGTAATTTATGTTGATATTAAGTTGAATCTAATACTTATATCAATACAAACTTAATTTTGACAATAATATTAATTTTTATATAGAAGCCTATTTATAAAATTAAAATAAACACTTAAAATTACATAAAGAATTATTTATTCGATTGCAAATAAACCTAAAATTCAAACATTTCTCCCAAGTCCTACGTGCTCGCAATTCGCTATATTTCATAAACGGACGTGGAAATTGCATACACTTTTCTTTACGAGAGGCGTAAAAAAAGAAATACGACCGACATTCCAGTAAAAATAATAACCCGTCCGGGAAGGGGAAAAATATTTAGTTCTTTGTCAACCCCATAAAAATTAAACCGACCATTAAGCTCTCGGAGAGCACAGATGTCCGTTTTAAAGAGTTTCCTCCTCGGCCCTTTTCACGCCGTTAATGTCACATTTTTTTTTCTAAACAAATAAGAATATACTCCCTAAAATAATATTAATTAATACAAAATATATGAATGCCCTCTTCGGATAATTGAAATGAGACTATTTGGATTTCGTCGACCCATGTAAATTCTTCGAACTCAATTTGCACGGGACCAGTCACGGAAGCGAAACAAATATTATCTACCTATCTATGTTTTCAAGATAATAATTCGAGCATATTTATTTTATTTCACTCTTGAATAATTAAAAGTAAAGGCTGAAATAAATGTTTTGCTAATGTATTTAGAGCTGTTGAATTTGATTTAATTGAATACAATTAAACGTATTGAAAATTACGAGTATTGAACATCAGATTATAATACTAGCAAACAATAATAATACACGCCGTATCTATATTTGAGGATTTATAATAAATTATTTCAAATATTACCGCTCATTATTCTCACCGGTATCGGAGTAGTTTTGTTCCCGATTTGTAAGACCCCGAAGGGCTGGTTAGGGAGGCAAGAAAAGTGGGAGTAGATGGCGAGTATACTCGTGCAAATGAGGCCCTTTTCGAGGCGGGCTGACCCTCCTCGAAATCCGGCGGGCCCTAATTAAAACCAGACTAGTGGGGCCCAGCCAGATGGCCACCGCCGCCCCCATTTCCAAGAACAAACCGGGATATACGAGTACGCCCGCGTCAAGGAAATAAAGGTAATAGCAAACAGAACTTACTCGGAGATTCCCATCTATTTCGGTTCCGCGTACAAACATCGATGCTACAAATTAGAAAAGCGTGCAGCATCCATACATGTAGCGTTTTTATTTTTATTTTAAATCACGTCTCGATGAGATTTGATAACACGATTGAACTTTTGATAAGTTACCTAATTGATTTGTAACGACGGAGCTATAGGAATTGTAAGTTTATAAATTATACCCTAATAATGCTGTTTTATTATCTCCCGCTTGCATTAAATATTACGGGGATTGTGAACAACGAATATGTTCCTTCCTTGATAAAAATCTAATTTTTGTTCTTTCTGATTAGATATTAGATATCGACCGAACTATAAAATAGACCGGAAAAATCTGTATGCCGGTGTTACGTGGGGCATTAGTGAAGCTGTAAATGATAGACGGGTCTACATTGGACTACAGCGCATAGCATAGCTGATGTGGACCTGCGGCGAACGGCCGTGTACGGTAAACCGGGATAGTTGCCCGCGGCCCACACTTGACACCCGCCAGCCAATCTAAAGAGGAATAAATATAGAGAGGAAGGAGGACATAATAAAGCTAGCGGGGGTAGAGAGATAGAGAGGCAGGGAGATGTCGCCATGGCGACCGCTGAAGGCCACAATCCCTCCGTCTGGATTTGCCTCCCTACCCTCGACCGGAGTGCCCTAAGTACCCACACAGAGACCCTCGGCGAAGGTCAACTCTTGATTAATTCACGCCGTGTTCGTTTTCAGCACGAGCTCCTTTTATTCCGCCGGCATTGTGTCCGAACGCAATATGTGTGTACCAGACGAGGACGGCGGTACAATGGACAGAGGAAACCAAAAAAAAAAATACCAAATTCAATATAAACATATTGTTATAACCGGACACCGTTCCAAGTAAAGGCACAAAATGCAGTTTATAATGTCGGACATCAGCCAAAGCCTGAAGAAATGAACACAAAAAAGATCTATCACGCATTATAACTGAAAATATAGCCCTCCATAAATTCTAACAGGGCCGGAAACAAGCATAAAATAATTTATTTAGCCGCAGATTTCTACCCGAAATTATCTAACAAACTATGATCGAATCTACAAATTGTAAAGTTCAACGGCGAAATTAAACGTTCCGGCCGGACACGCGTCCCCTTTTTCACTTCTGAAAACAATCCGCAGATGAAAATAGTGCGGAACTCCAAAATAGAGTGAAGTGCGACGGTCAAATTAGTGGAACGCAGCGCTGTGTGGGGGCGACCACGACGACGGTGCTCATTTTAAAATAGACCCTCAGTGACACGACATTTCACTTCAAAACTCTTGTTTATTCTCCGCTATGCAAATCTATTTATTTATTGACCGAATACATACACGGAGCTAATTAATAGTGCACAGTTCGTCGCTCCAAATGATGGAATATTAAATATCAGTCGGTGACCCTTAAAAATAAAGAAATAAGGAAAAATGTTTATTGTGCCCCGATTAGGAACATAAGTACCCGAAGAGTGGAAATGTGCCATTCAAGTGCTTCAAGTGGAATAGCCGACTAATACCATTCGCAACGTGTAAAGTGCTCTCCCAACGTTCCGTGCGATTACACGCGCGGAGTGTGATCGTTCAGGAATTCCCTTTGAATTTCAGATTCGAAAGATGCAGTGTTTCTTGCGCTTAGCACTTGGCGCGAAGTAGAAGGTGCCCGGGAACGTCGTTCCGGGGGAAGATTCTAAATCGAATTCCAATTGGGGCAATTTCGTCTGCGCACAATTGGTCTCTTAGCCTTTCCAAAGTTGGGCAGTTCCAACTCCCGAAATACCCTCCCTCCTCCATCGGCCGTCCGCTAAGAACTTTGAATGTCACTTACGAAAGAAAAAAGTTTGAGCCCGGCTGTACATAATAAAGTGGGCAGAGAAGAGCGCGATGTCGGGTCTCAGTGAAATATTTTTCCATCGATCATTCCCCCGATTAGATTCAATAAATGACCAAAGATTTACATTCTACAGTTGTTGTCTTTTCAAATTCAATCTGTTTTCCCACTCGCTATTATGCGTTTCGAACTCTTCAGCGAATAACGTTCTAAATCCAATAACACGGTACCTCATATTAAAGTCTTAAAATACGTTAAATGAAACTACATACAGCCCGTATTATATTTCTGGAGAATACAGCGGAACTAATTCTACAGAACGAATCCTTTGAATTCCTTTTATTAATAATACGCCCAAGCGTGAGCCGTGTGCATTGGAGCGGTAACGGCGCATTGTGATACTAAACTGCATAGCCCGAATGTAATGCTGATTTATCGTACCACTTCCGGCGCGGAGAAAATCTTGCAATTCAAAATTTACGAGAAATAATCAAATTAAAAAATAATTCTGAAATTTTTTTTTAATACCCTACCATAAATAGAATCATATGCTACTTTAGAAATCCAAATGGTGCAAATTAGACCAGCGTTAAAGTAGATAGGACAAATCAAATAGGATGAAAATTCGGTCCGTTACCGGAGAATCGAACTCAATCGGAGAGTCAATAAGCGACAATCCCAGCGAAATTTTCCACCAGATTATTCTCCGAATATAATCTAATTATATGTTTGAACTTTGCAGCCAGTTACGAGAACGGCGGACGAATAGGAACTTTCCGAATTCTAATGAACAAAGTGTACCAAAAAATAAGAGTATTTCCGTTTACACTCAATTAGCGCGCTCAATTCGCCTTGAGGACCAGAAAACGGTGTCGTGAAAACGTGAATTCGGTTGAATGAAATAAAACTAAGCCAGATTGACGCCGCAAATACAAATGTGTTCTAGCGAAATTGTAGCCTATTAATAGCGAAGCCGATGATTAAAACAGTTCGGTTTGGGGACAACAAAACGAGTGTTTAAATGCATTGTTGCCTCCCCTTTTATTCGGCCCCAGGGGATGGGCGGGGGTTGGAACGCTGTTTGTTTCTGACAGTTACGTTTCAACGAGCTCCAACTGGGCGGTATTTTTTGTTGGTTTTAATGAAATTCGTTTGTTTTTTTTTTTAGTGTTGTTTTAGCATCCGTTTAATACAATATTAAATTAAGTGGCGAAGAAAATAAAAACAGAATTGCTGTGGTGGAATTACATAATATTGTATTATCGAGTGCACGCTTCCGCTAAAAACTAATTCCTCGACTGATCCCATTATTTTTTTCTATATACTGCCGCTCGTGTATACAATGATAACACGTTATCACCGCTGAAATAATGAAGAACTTTCGATAAAAAACATAATTTTCTGGGGTTTGTGAAGTACTTACATAACGACGGATTTCACCTATTTCGGAAAATGTTCAAGATTTCAACAATCCGAAAACCGGACAATGTTTAAAAACAGATACGAGAAGTGTGTTGTGGAATATTAAAATCTCAAACTTTTGCTCGAGTGTAATAAGTCAAATGGAAGAAATGCGTATTGAAATTATTATAAAAACAAAGGAAATGACTTCGGGCGAACCTGGACAAGTTATTTAATAAACAGAAAATTGTATTCCGAATGCAAATATCTATAATATTTATCAATATTTAATTGAAAATATAAACAGGCATCGTCTAAGTCTCTAGAGAAAAACAAGTCTTCAAGTACGCAATCGATGCTTGGAACTACACCAAGACGCGTTAATCTCCACGTTGAGACGGCCAACAGAAAATTACAGGGTTATTTTCGGGGCGTTTAAACTGATTATTTGATCATCGAAACGGGAGTACAAATGGTACCTTCAAGATCGACAACTGAATTGAAATAAAGAATCCTACTCAGAAAATAAAGAATACCTACACTCAAATATGCAAAATATATTTTGTAAGAACCCAAGGAATATTTGCTTTATAACAACTTAAACATAAGAAGCAGAGTCAATATTCAGATTAGAAAATGAAAAGTTACATTTTCGTCATGTACCTTACGACTTTCTTTGATGAGAAATCGTCGGGAGAAAATGATGTAGAGTACATTATTGATTAATAATAATAATATTTGTCATCAAATGTGCCGTATTCTGTTCAATTTCTGTTTCTATGAGAAGGGACATAATAGATTTCTATTGAACTCTCCAACAGAACGATTATAGATGAACAAATCCGAGTTATTGACCCCCTCTGTAATGATCCAGAAGGGGGATATCAATTGCAGTTTACTGGTTAATTGTTCCAGGGGCGGGGGGGGAAATAGAGGGGCGGGAATAGCACCGTTTTCCCAATTCCGTGTATTTATTTATTCCCTTATCGGCGGTATGCAGCCACCGTTATCGGAGCCGGTCTCCCTGGCAACGGGACGAGTACACAACCGGTCGCAGGGGGGCCAAAAGTTCACGGACTTTATTGGGACTGATAACTCAATATATTTACTACGGGACAACAGAGACACACAGTTAACATTAACGGAAAGCATTATTGGGACCGGCTTGTTGTTATCTATCCAATACGGTTTTATTAATTTAACACAAATTTTACACTAACAGATAAATAAATTTCAGGCCCCAAAAATATTTAACCTGCATAGACAATAAAACCATTTTCAATTGTTATACAAACAATCCGTAGATTTGTATTTGTTCCGCAGCGTTTGCCTAGACAAACATGACCCAGTTGATCACCAGCTCGTTAGCTTAATCGGTGCCTATTATTATCTATATTTATTATTATAGACTTTATTTTCGTTTACATAGAAATAGAACGACTTCGGTCCTCCGCGGATCTTCGCAGAAACAAAGGCCCGGTAAGCTCTGAAGCGGAAGTTTTCGCGTGACCTTGATCTTGAAGGAAAGGAGGACGCGAGTACGCCGTCCTACCGGAACTGACCAATATACGAATGTTTAATAGAAGAGCTTCCTGTCTGGGTGTCTAATGTTGTATTGATGATTTTTTATACGCAGATCCGTACCAAAGTAATTTGTTGTTTGCAGTTTTGATTCTGTTCTTCGCATAGACATAAATACGCTTTTAAGTTGTCGTACTGGTGGAAAACGTAATAAAATTTGTACAGGGCACAGTAGAGAGCCAAATGCCGACGACGGTTACAGAAGAGCCCACGGATACGACCGAGGGATGTTTGTTGACGATGTCGGAAAATCGGCGTAGAAGCACACGGCAATAGGGCATTTATCCGGCCTGTACGGTTTCGGAACGAACGAATTTCCGTTTCTCGCCAAATTCGATTCTTATCGCGACCGACCGTAACTGCAATCTGTTGCTCGGGTCAACGGCGGTCGGGGAAATGCGCGGGTCCCGTTACCGGGTTCCTGAGCAGTCCGTCGCCGACGGAGACGCAGTGGGGACCGATCGTTTTCGACAGAGAGAGAGAGAGAGAGAGTGAAGAAAGGCGGACAAGAGGGGAATACACCGTGCTGTACACAGAAGATAACACCGACGGATATGTGTGGATTGGGCGGGGAGTCTCCAAAGGGTTGTAAATGCAATTAGGGTGCTGCTGAGGGTGAGGGGCGGGGTGCAGAACACTTAAACTTACCTCGGTCGGGGTCCGAGCCGCTCTCGAGCCAATAAAACGACATAAATGACATTTCGTCCGGGACAAAAAAAATAAAACCAAAATGAACGAACCACTAAGCGCACTAGGAAAACACGGCCGGGAGGGCGGTCGGTCGGGACTTGTTCCGTCCTAGATATAATTCTATATCGTTCTAGCGGCTGGGTAGAGGAAGGCGTCTCCGGGTCGTGCGAGAAAATATCAAGGCCAATTTCTGAGTTGTCACCCACCCACCCCAAAGAAAAACGAAAAACAGAAATGATGCGGGAGAAGCTTGTTGTTTATTGTAATTCGGTGCAGGTTTGGTCCACGAGTGTTGCACGAGTGTTACTGAAGCGAGCCGACCCGGCTTGGCTCCCCTCCTCCCTAAAGGGGCGCCTCCCCACCACCACCAACAACCACCACCACCACCACCACCACCTCCTCCTCCTCCACCACCACTTAAATAAACCCTCCTCTACCCCCACCAGACGGCAACCGACTCCTGCACATCGTCCCACGAAGCCCTGCCGGCGCCGCGGGTTCCTCTCCGGTCAGGAAGAACGCCCCCAAGAAGAGTTTAATCGGAGAATAATAAGACTGAAATTAGCTTCAGAGCCCGACGGTCGACTTTAGTCTGTCGTCCTTCTATGTGTTGTAACACAATAGGGAGGGGGCGATGTTCCCTCTTTGACGATCCGCCCGCGTCTCGCCAGGTCGTTTTGTCCATATTTAATACAGAATCGGTTATACACTAGTCGCTTATATCGTAGACCGTTTATGATTGAATTAGAAAGCTAGGCGATGTATAAATTCTACGAGGCCTCGAGAAAGATTCCGTTTTCATGTCTGTTTTTTACAAGAAACCAGCCTACATGTTCAGTAATAATTCGGAATCGTAATTAAAACCCTAGTTAGACGAAACCACAGGGACAAACAGTACGGGTTAATAAAGCGCACCGCACAGGCACATTCAGAGTTTCCCCCTTAGAAAATATACCAAAGAAACGACCGACTGTGGTCACAATGTAAAGCGCTGCAAATTATAATATATAATACTAATGACTTTGGCCTATAAAATGCGTCTCAGTATTAATTGTAGGCGTTTTCAATGTAACCGGGTGCGTTTATTCTATGTCCTGTATGCTTTAAAATGGATGTATAATAATAACACTGTTTGATACTGCAAAACAGAAATCTATTTATGGATAAGGGAAATCGACAAGATATCTGAGAAATACCATTTTGTCTAATCCAGTTTTACATCATAAAACCCTTGTTTCTGAGCAAATCCAATTCGAAGAGAAAATATGGACCGGTGCGAACAAAGGTTAAAGAAATTAATGAATTTAGTTTTAATAATCGTTGTCTCTGGATTTCTGAACTTTCCTTACAATAATAATAAGACAGAAACGTTTTCCATTAGCGTGCCAATCTGTTGGTTTTCTGCTGTCAGATCAAGAATTTAGATTGTGAAGGTGTTTAATACATTTTTAATTAATTAAAAAAGTAATTTAATCCCGGAGAAAGAAAAAAGAGAGAGGGCGAAATAGATTGGCCGGGCCCGTAACAAGATCTGTCTTAAAATATCGACAGGTGCAATCGACACCTGAGACAACAAACAGGAAACCTTTAATTTGCCCTTGGGAAGGGAAAATAGTAAAGCAAAAGATAATTGAATTCTTCTAAATGTTTCCAGCCTAGTAAATCAACAGACGTAGCTAACGGGAAAACCATGATACAGGGAATTTTATGTAGTAAAGGATGAGTAGTAAAGGAAGAGTAGTAAAGGATGAGTAGTAAAGGATGAGTAGTAAAGGATGAGTAGTAAAGGATGAGTAGTAAAGGATGAGTAGTAAAGGATGAGTAGTAAAGCATCGGTAGTAAAGCATCGGTAGTAAAGCATCGGTAGTAAAGCATCGGTAGTAAAGCATCGGTAGTAAAGCATCGGTAGTAAAGCATCGGTAGTAAAGCATCGGTAGTAAAGCATCGGTAGTAAAGCATCAGTAGTAAAGCATCAGTAGTAAAGGATCAGTAGTAAAGCATCAGTAGTAAAGCATCGGTAGTAAAGCATCGGTAGTAAAGCATCGGTAGTAAAGCATCGGTAGTAAAGCATCAGTAGTAAAGCATCAGTAGTAAAGCATCAGTAGTAAAGCATCAGTAGTAAAGCATCAGTAGTAAAGCATCAGTAGTAAAGCATCAGTAGTAAAGCATCAGTAGTAAAGCATCAGTAGTAAAGCATCAGTAGTAAAGCATCAGTAGTAAAGCATCAGTAGTAAAGCATCAGTAGTAAAGCATCAGTAGTAAAGCATCAGTAGTAAAGCATCAGTAGTAAAGCATCAGTAGTAAAGCATCAGTAGTAAAGCATCAGTAGTAAAGCATCAGTAGTAAAGCATCAGTAGTAAAGCATCAGTAGTAAAGCATCAGTAGTAAAGCATCAGTAGTAAAGCATCAGTAGTAAAGCATCAGTAGTAAAGCATCAGTAGTAAAGCATCAGTAGTAAAGCATCAGTAGTAAAGCATCAGTAGTAAAGGAGTAAAGGATCTCACTGAGCCGGTTTCGGCTTCTCGCCGTCGTCAGTAGCGTTCCGTTACAACAGACACTACCGACAATCGATACGTGCTCACATTGGACGGAATCAGCGAGTGGTACTAATATTGGTAGTATTCCGATAATGCTTATATGGCCGACTAAAAAATTTATACCTGTAAAACAAACCTGAGTTGTCCGTTTTAACATTTTCGAATTGCCCGTCTGTTGAAGTTGAGTAAAATGTATTATTAAAACGGTAGACAGAAAACACCTTCTTAGGAAAGGATATTTACTTATAAATGTCAAGAAGACAGTGGGGCGCGTAACTAACAGTCCTAGGAATAGTATTGTATTCCGACTAGAGCCTCAAAACGTAAACATAACGGCCAGTCCTGTATATAATAGCGGGTGCAAGAATCATGACTCATTTCGCTATATATATATATATATATATATATATATATATATATATATATATATATATATACATATTGTGTAGGGTAGCAGTAAGCCCTTGTTGATAAACAACTTGTCGAACAATTCCCTTCCTCAGAGGCTTTATAAAGGAGCTGGACAGAGCCCAGATTCATCCAGTCTTGATTCAGTCTTGTTCAAGTCATTTCGCTATCCCCTGTAGAGTGATCTATATAAAGTGGTGTTATATTTAATTATAAAGTTCCAATATAATATTGGACTTGCTGTGACTAGTGTTATATATGTATATCGTCGTATTTTTTTCTGTCTCTCCTCTCGCCGGTTCGGTCTTTTCCTATAGACCGGTTTCGCGGCCGCTCGCCATCTTCAGTAGCGCTGTGCGCTGTTAGTCACTGTTGGCACTTTTACCCCGCACTGTCACTTTCACATTTGGTGTAAAAGTGCGGTGGGGGATGCCCGAAAAACGCCCAAAGTGCCAACAACAGTGACTACTGAGGACGGCGAGCGGCCGCGAAACCGGTCTATAGGAGAAGACCGAACCGAAACACGGCGAACCTACTGGGCATTCCAACCCCTCGCTGACCACAAAACAGGTGTGTTAAACTAGTAAGTAATAAGCATTGAGGCAATAAGAAAATGTAATAGAAAGAGGAATGTACTCCGTTCAAAATGGCGGAACAAGCCGCTAATGGCTTCCGCAGTAGATGTTAAATACGAAATATATTGAAAATTTTACGCATACTCCGATTGTAATATCTATGGATAGTGTAATTTTAAAGTGGTGAACGTTTCAATTGTTCCAAAATTGGGTAAATAAGTATAAAAACCGCGTACAATTGTAATGGCGCATATTTGCGAGAACAAAGCGGCCGGACAAGCCGCCATTTTGTTTCGGGGCAATTAACCGGAGTTGAAAATTTCGATAATCACTATTCCGTGTAATAAACTTTATACATCCCCGTTCCCGTTCAATATTGGCAGTTTTTCGTCAACGCTAGAGAATTAGTTTGGCAACAAATCCGAACTGCAAAGAAATAAATAGCATTTGGAAATAATAAAATGCACGGAAGAGGGCCCTTACCTCGGGTTGGGGGCGAACGGGGGCGTCCAATCTTCGAGTTCACATTTTCGAGTTTTTCCGACGTTTTCGACCGTTATCGCGTATCAATTAGATACTATAATAGTTATAAACGCGTTTACGACCAATTGGAGGCGGGAATTCAACGGTATAATTAAAGATTGGCCGTAAAAAAGCGCTAGCACTCGCGTTCGAGGAGATCCCGGAAATTTCACTAACTACTGGCAGGCATGCCAAACGAACGGAGCGGGATAAATTTCAAAATTTCAACGAACTTGTTAATTTTTTCCCATTCTTATTATATTAAACGGGGTAAAATTTAAATAAAATATTTCTGAACAATATAATTTATTCCATATATCAATATATATGATGGATGGATTGGGATAAGATTTTTGAATTAACACAGTTCGATAATATATTCTCCAATATTGTAATTATATCATGATACAAATGTTTATTCCTAATAAACGAATAAATCAATATGTCTTTATTTTTATTATTTTAAACAGGGTAAAATATTAAAAACATATTTCTGAACAATATAATTTATTCCACATATATACAAGAATAAATTTACAAAAAGTAGAGTACAAATTTATAAACAATTAAATCGTGAAACACAAATACAGGATAAATTGTTAAATAAAAAACACATTACCTTATATTATCTTGTATTTTAGATCTTTCGATATCTGCTAAAAATGCTATTCAGTGTTCGAGGTCACTAAATCGTATTAAAATATTATAAACCTATAAGAAATGCATGAGACTATGGATGAGGATACTCAGAGACAGTTAAAACAATATAAAGTATCTATAAACAATAAAAAAATGCTAAAATCAGTTAAAATCTGGATAATATATTCTCCAATATTGTAATTATATCATGATACAATTGTCTATTCCTAATAAACGAGTAAATAAATAAGTCTTTATTTTTATTACTTTAGACAGGGTAAAATGTACACAACATATTTCTGAACAATATAATCTATTCCACAATGTATAAAAGCATAAATTTACAAAAAGTAAAGTACAAATTTATAAAAGTATAGAAACAATTAATGTACAGGAATTAACGAGAATCACAAACTTTGAAACAAAAATACAGGATAAATTGCTAAATAAAAAACACATTACCTCATATTTTATCTTGTATTTTAGATCTTTCAATTCTGAAAAACACAACACAAATACAGGATATATTGAATAATAATTAAACACTTCGTGTATATTATACAGCGCATATACAACATATTTCTGGTCCTAAAATAAATGGCAGTGATACGGGGAAAGAAAATTAAGGAAAATATGGATAGTTGTGCGTATTTTTCAGTTAATACCTTGAGAAGCAGAAGCTAATGTAGCAACAAACAGCAGCATTTAGTAGTTTCAGTAAAAAATTAGAGTGTTTATCCAAAAATCAATATTAAATACTTCATGTACATTATACAGCGCGTATGCAACATATTTCTGGTCCTAAAATAACTGTATATGCCTTCATATTAAAATGGACATTCGACTGAATGTAAACTGCCCTAATTTAGTTTACAGCTAATTAATTAATGCTTAATATACCAAGTTAATAATATAGATAGATAGATTCATGGTTTGTGATCAGATTTTTGAATTAGCATAGTTTGATAATATATTCTCCAATATTGTAATTGTATCATGATAGAATTGTCTATACCTAATAAACGAGTAAATAAATAAGTCCTTATTTTTATCACTTTAAACTGGGTAAAATGTAAATAACATATTTCTGAACAATATAATTTATTCCACAATGTACATTGAATATATACAATTAAAAAAATATTTAAAACTAAGGAATATAAACTTCAAATGTATAAAAGTATAGAAACAGATAATGTACAGAAATTAACAAGAATCACAAACTGTGAAACACAAATACAGGATAAATTGTTAAATAAAAAACGCATTACCTTACATTATTTTGTATTTTAGATCTTTCAATTCTGCAAAAGGCAACACTAATTTATTTTCCCCAAGGGCAAATTTAACATCAATGCTTTGGTGCATTAAAATAAAAATATTTCAGATTATGACCTTTTAAGATTATGTTTAATTTTGTTCCACCTTTCTTCCATGATTTTTCAAGTAATTATTTTAGTATAATTAAATTTTATATTCTAAATTCTAACGTACTTCGCTGATTAATAAATCAACTTCAAACTGTGAACAATTTGATAGTGTTTATGGTGGTAAAAATATGATCTTGAATGAACTTTTGAGACTCCAAAAAGTATTTACAACAAGTTTCCCAATTAGAATTGTTCACATTTGACAATTCAGATAATTATTATGTACTCATTAGGGAAGTTTCATTAAGCAACAATAATGACCTTGTTTATTTTTTTATTTACCGTTTTAATTATCAATTTTTCAATTTGAATACTCTTTTGTATTTCTTGCAGTCGTTTATTATTTATATTCACATGTATGCCTACGAAGAATTGTGT
Organism: Lethocerus indicus; assembly: GCA_019843655.1. Lineage (NCBI taxonomy): Eukaryota > Metazoa > Arthropoda > Insecta > Hemiptera > Belostomatidae > Lethocerus > Lethocerus indicus. The sequence continues at coordinate 27,462,593 of JACDQD010000008.1, read as the reverse complement.
ATTGTGTAATAATTGTCTTTGGACAAGACCTTTAATCTTTGGCTCCTAATATCTCCTAATATTTTACTGAGGAAAAGTTTATGTGATTTTCAAATGTACATGATGTTTGCTTAAAAACAATGCGTATAAACTACGTAATGAATTGTAATTCATTTTTAACTCTATTTTTCATATGTAATTGTATAATGTTTACATTCAATAAACACACTTTACTACTGCTATCACTAATTAATTTCGAACTAAATAAGGAATAAGGTTTTTACAATTTAACAGTAGGGAATTGGAGATTGGATAAGGTTTGTTAAAGTAATAGTCAACATTATTTATTTCATAATGAAAGATACTATATTCTTCAAATTTATCAAATTTATTTTAGGACCATATTTTAATTAACTTTATTTCCCTGTATCACTGCCATTGTTAATCTGCAGGTGTCAATTTATTTTTTTACCATTATATTACACCATTATTATTATTATTATTTAAATGGAATGGTCCAGTATTGTCCAAGTTGTCCCACTATTTAATCATTTCGCTGCTAGAATTTTGTTTAAACTAAAGTACTTAAAAGTCCAATTTAAATGCACATGAAAATAGAATAATATTAAATAATTGATTTGAAAAAAACAACAACATGTAACTTGGTTAGTATGTTATTCAGTTTGTATATTTATTCTGACGGAAAAAAGTTGTATTTGTTTATTGTTTTGTGTCACTGGTACAACACCTTAGGATGTTCTGTCTCACATATTACATTTTTGGGATTTATAAGTTGAAAACAGATACTAAGTCCCCTGTAGTAAATCCTAACAGCAAAATGATTGAATAGTGGGACAACTTGGACCATTCCATTTAAATAATAATATTAATGGTGTAATATAATAGTAAAAAATAAATTGATACCTGCAGAATAAGAATGGCAGCGATACGGGGAAAGAAAATTAAGGAAAATATGGGTAGTTATGTGTATTTTTCAGTTAATACCTTGAGGAACAGAAGCTAATAGTTTCAGTAAAAAAATTAAAGTGTTTAACCAAAATCAATATTAAATACTTCATGTACATTATACAACAGATATGCAACATATTTCTGGTCCTAAAATAACTGTATATGCCTTCATATTAAAATGGACATTCGACTGAATGTAAACCGCCCTAATTTATTTTACAGTTAATTAATTAATTATTATACCAAGTTAATAGCACGGATAAATAGATTCACGGTTTTTAATAAGACTTTTGAATTAACATAGTTTGATAATATATTCTCCAATATTGTAATTATATCATGATTCCTAATAAATGATCAAATAAATAAGTCTTTATTTTTATTACTTTAGACAGGGTAAAATATAAATAACGTATTTCTGAACAATATAATTTATTCCACAATGTACATTGAATATATACAATTAAAAAAATATTTAAAACTAAAAATATAAACTTCGAATTTATAAAAGTATAGAAACGAATCGTGTACAGGAATTAACGAGAATCACAAACTGTGAAACACAAATACAGGATAAATTGTTAAATAAAAAACACGTCGCCTTATATCATCTTGTATTTTAAATCTTTCAATTCCGCAACAATATTTAATTTTACCGAGGGAAATTCAGGAAAAAAAATTAAGCTCAATCCGTATACAGAGAGTCGAATCGTACGCATTTATTTCTTTATTCAAGGATTATTGGACGAGATGGCACCGCTGAAGACGAGGTCAACAGCGGCGTGGACATTGCCGCCGGACAGTTGTAAAGCCTGCAAGTTGAGGGCGTCGTCGGTCAAGCCGAGCTCTCTCATCTGGCGCATCTGTTCGGCCAGCTCACCGCTACCGCCCTGAACAGACAGACAGTCGGATATTATAACAAAGACAATTATTATTATTATTATTTTGGCGACAGTCGAAGCGCTACCGAAGCTTTTAGCGGAAGACGGAACCGGCGAGAGGAGACGGAAACGCGCGAAAACTACGCGGCATTCCGACCCCTCGCAGACCACAAAACAGGTATGTCAAATTTGACCTGTTTTGTGGTCTGCGAGTGGTCGGAATATACTGGGTAGGTTCGCGATGTTTCTGTCTCCTCTCTCTCGCTGCTGTTCGGTCTTCTGCCAGACCGGTTTGTCGGCCGCTCGCCGTCTTCAGTAGCGCCGTGTCACTGTCACTGTTGGCACTTTGGATGTTTTTCGGGGCATCCTCACTGCCCACCGTCACTTTCACATGTACCGTCCGAGTGCCAAAAGTGACTAACACAGCGCTACTGAAGATGGCCAGCAGCCGAATATTAAACTAATAATGAAATACAGGTTTTAATCTTAGGAAACAGAAATATTTCTTAACACAAACTACGTAAAATTGAAGATAAAATGTTTTTGAAATTTTATTTTTTTACTCTGTAAGAAATAAAACAATTTGGATTATCGTAGGTTACACGAAATACTCGATTATCAATAGTGCACCCGTTTAAAAAAAAAACCTTTCTAAAAGCGTAAAATAATTACCGGAAAAATTAAATGTAACTAATAACATAGTTAACTTTGAGAAATGAGAAATTTTAAGCAAAAAATATTTGATCCGAACACAAATTTTAATTCGAGAGAACTTCAAAGTTCAAATAAAATAAAACGAGATTTGAAAGCATCTTTTAGGCCAACTGACTGCAGATAACATCGGAAAATTACTTGGAGAGAAACGAATAAATTGAAATAATTGTTAATATTCTCGTTCCATTAGAATATTAATAATATTGGGTGTACCCAAAAGTTTGATAAGACGTATTTTGGTCTTTGAGGAGTTGTCGATAAGATCGGTGAAAATATAGTAGATTAATAATTAAAGTTTCTTTTTTAGCGAAATAAAATTAATTCCAAAGTGAAAATGTCGATTACTTTTGGGTACGCCCTAATATTAACGTCATTTGAATTTATCCTGTTGTCATCATTGAGAATGTAATGAAAACTGATTTATAATTAAGGAGATTGAGAATTGATAATTATTCCGACAGGAAACGAGATAATAAATCCAGAAACTGACTTCATTCGTTGAAGATTGGGCTGAATTCGGCGTTACGTTGGCTATCGCATTTTGCATCGCCTGACTGAACATCTCCTGCGTTATGCCGCTCGATGATGAACCGACAGCTCCTTCTCCAGCATTACCTCCTGCTGATCAGAAATTTTTCCAGGTAATACACACTACTCGAACACGGTTAGTCGGCCAAAAATCATACACGACGTAAACAATAAATATTTCTAATCAAAAATTTATAAAATCCCAGACAAAATTAAGTTTATTTCGTGAGGTAATCGAAGAATCGTCAATCAATCATCAGTTAACCAGAGAATTATTATCAGGGACAAAAACAAGACCATCAATAAAGTAAAAAGGATGAGCCTGAAAAGATAAAATTTATGATTCAGTATCAAAAAAATATTGAAGAAGATAGTAAACAAATGTACAATAATGTTTTATTGTTTTGTTTTTTTGTTGTTTTTTGTATGTTTGTTTTGTTTTTTTTGTTTTTGTTTGAATTTGTTAATTGAAATGAATCACGGCTGTTTATCCGAATAAAACCTCACAAATAATCAAAATTGAGAAAAGTCCAGTTTAAATTGTACCTGTATAAATAATTGTAAACATCTTAAAATTATATATAAAATTTTCATGAAATGGGAAATTAACCGTTTTGCCGATGAAAAAAGTGCATTATCGCTACGGCTTGCAACTTGCAACAGCTAACAAATTTTGCTAAATATTTAAACTGCAGTAACTGATACAGGAGGTGAGAAATTGCAGATTAAAGACAGACCAGTTTTTGTTATAAACAACTGATATCAGTCTGTAGAAAAGCAATTTTAAAAATTAAGGGCCCCTTGATATATAATAATTTTTATATCAATTTAATTTTCCCAGGAGACCGGGTTACCCTCCCTGTAGGATTCGAAACAATAAAAATGCTAGCAAAAAAAAATCAATATCCTGGGCATTTAGGCTAAATTAGGTGAATAGTTGTGTTAAGCCAATTCTTAGATCCGGATTAATGGACATAATATGCCGTAGCAGACATAAAACCCTAAGAAAAAACAATTCCCAGACTGCATACACTTTTGTCAGTGCATGAAGTTTACATAAGTAAAACTGAATCCATAAGTTATTACTGCCTAACCGAGTCATTTGTTTCACCATTGAGATTTGCACCAAATCAAAATATTTCAGATTGTGCTAGAAACGGCTTAAATAAATAATTAAATTACAAAGTTTGATAATATTAAAGAGGATTCAATTTGGACTTGGAATATACATCACTATGTCGACATCAGTAGTATTTGGGACAAGCCATACTCATGCGTAATATTATAGGTGTAATTGTTGTTACAGACATAAACCTGTACCCTTCAGGGGGTTTAGATTAGGACTATATTGAAAACTGAACAAATAACGAGGAATAAATAATGGTTAATTCCACACAAGGGACTAAGTTTCTGTTTTCCAGTTATAAATCCCACAAAAATGTAATATGTGAGACAGAACATCCCGAGGTGTCGACAGTAACACAAAACATTAAACAAATACAACTTTTCCCATCAGAAAAATATAGAAACTGAATAACATACTGACCAAGTTACATGTTGTTTTTTTTTCAAATTAATTATTTAATATTATTCTATTTTCATGTGCATTTAAAGTGGACTTTTAAATACTTTAGTTTAAACAAAACTCTAGCAGCGAAATGATTAAATAGTGGGACAATACTGGACCATTCCATTTAAATAATAATAATAATAATGGTGTAATATAATGGTAAAAAATAAATTGACACCTGCAGAATAACAATGGCAGTGATACAGGGAAAGAAAATTAAGGATGTTCTGTCTCACATATTACATTTTTCTGGGATTTATAAGTTGAAAACAGAAACTTGAGTCCCCTGTGTGGAATTAACCATTATTTATTCCTTTATTTGTTTAATTTTTATTATAGTCCTAATCTAAACCGCCAAGGGTTTATGTCTGTAACAACAGTTGAACTTAATGAACTCGGTATTGAACTTAATTTAATATTTATTTAAGCCATTTCTTAAATAAACTAAATACTATTTTTTGGAGCCTCAAATTCATTTAAGATCCACTTCATTCAAGTCCACTTTAAATGCACATGAAAGTAGAATAATATTAAATAATTATATTAATTTGAAAAGACAAAACAAAAACATGTAACTTGGTTAATACGTTATTCAGTTTGTATATTTTTTCTGATGGAAAAAGTTGTATTTTTTTATTGTTTTGTGTCATTGGCGACACCTCAGGATGTTCTGTCTCACATATTACATTTTTTTGGGATTTATAAGTTGAAAACAGAAAACTAAGTCCCCTGTAGTCAATGCTAACAGCAAAATGATTGAATAGTGGGACAACTTGGACCATTCAATTTAAATAATATTATTGGTGTAATATAATAGTAGAAAATAAAATGACACCTGCAGAATAACAATGGCAGTGATGCGGAGAAAGAAAATTAGGGGAAAATATGGGTAGTTATGTGTATTTTTCAGTTAATACCTTGAGAAGCAGAAGCTAATGCGGCGGCCAACTGAGCTGCGGTTATCTGCGAGAAAGACTGTCTCGAACCAGTTTGAGGGACAGAATCCGATGACTGTAAAACAATTATAGAAACATACGTTATACGGCACGTATTCGACATTGAATAGACGAAAATCGCGAGATTCGATATCAAAACGGTATCGCGAATAATTTGAGCTTGAAAGAAATAACGAAAATTAAAAACCTGAGAAGATTCCATGTCGTCTTCATCGCTCAACATTTCCATAACGTTGCTGTAGCCCGAAGAAGTGCTGGGCTGGGTGCAGTTTATAGACAATGCGTCTTCGTGTGCCGCAGCCGCTATGTGATTGGCAGCTTCTGCCAAAGCGGGATGCAGTTCAACAATCCTGTTTTAGAAAGAGGACCGTTTGAACGCAGTAAAAACGAAAGAACCTTAATTATAATACCCATATATAACTTTGTAAATTGTATTATTACAAGAAAGTAAAGAACTTTGAAAAGAATCCATTTGAATTGGATTGAAGCTTAGAGACGTTAGCTGTATCATAGTGAATAAACCTGTATATATAATTATTGTCGATTCTTCCAAATATACATTTTATTACGTGTAATACATTCATATCCTTTGAAACAATGTTTCTGGAAATGTACAACATCGGCTGGTTGTAATATAGTATCAGTTACTTTTTACATTTATTTTATATAAATTGGAAATATTTTTTGCTATTTTGTCAAAACTAAATCTTTATAACGAGCTTATTTTTAGCTCATCTCATAAATATAAACTCGGGCCACAGTTCTTGATTATGAACTGTACATCAAATAAGATAGAACGGTATAGATAATATTAGTAGATAATAATAATGTTAGTATACCTTCGAACAGTTTCAATATCGCCCATTCGTACAAGCAATTCGGGATCTTGAATCATAGAAATAGCGACGGGATCTTGGCTGAGACCTGGCGTGATCATAATTATGTTATCCAGAATGTCTGGCCTGCTCAATTTCTGAAAGAAATAAAACGGCGATCGAATATATTTAAACGAAAAGAATAATATTAGTTCAAACGGTTATCGGTATTTCTAACGGATTAACGGGTATATTTCCGTAGATGTGTCTGTGCACTTTTGTTTACACATTAAAATTAAATCACCGAACACAAATTCTCATAATCCACATAGGAACAAGCAATATGTTAAATATTTTATGGATATCACCGGCACCAGTTTTCATTATATAAGAGTACTTACACTGGATATAATTCTAATAAATAAAGTGCAACTTAGTGCAGAAAAGTCTAATTATAAGGGTAGATTACCTGTAAAGCGCTCTTGTACGACGGATTTAGTGTCAGTGTCCTAAAAGCTACAACCAGAGCCTGAATATCCGTTTCTGACATCGTCTGCGAGGGTCTTGGGATTTCTGAAAACGGTTTGTTGTAAAATAATTGTTAAAAGAGACAATATTGAATGAAAATAAAAATACTTTACAAACGTTTAACGTGAATCACCTTTGGTTTTCTTTTTCAAAACGTGAACCATAACACCGGGCTTCAAACCGCTGGCACTTAAAGTCACCTCGTCATCAAGAATGTTTCCGCAGTAAACCAATTCTGAAAATTGAAATATTCGAACGAATATTGTTATACACGATAACAGCAATAAACGTTAAGTTTTCAAACAATTCTTTCATGACCACCTGTAGAAAAACGTTGCGTGTAAAATGGATATAAAACATTATGAAGAAACCTTAGAAAAGTTTGTTACGTAATTATCTATTTCTAACTTTCTTCAATGCGGTAATGAATCCCCATTGGGGGGTTTCAATTTGGGTCGATGAACCCAAAATTACAGTCGGACAAATTGATTTCAGTTCAGACAATAACTAAGCTTAAGGAAAGCTCGGAAGCCGACCGAAATTACCGAGTTTTACAACAAAATCACTTCAGTATAACGAATAACTTGAAAATATTTTTATTTCCTGTCTGTAAACAAGCGATATAACTTTATATCACTGAATATCTAAAAATTTTTTTATCATTTTAATGCTTATAGTGAAATTTATAACCTAAGAGGTCTTGTAACACGAATAACAATAAACATTAAATATATGGAATTATTTAACTCTCTCTTCAATAGTATCGATGAGAGATTAAATACTCATTTTATTTCAGCGAATATGTCGCAAAATGTTCAACCTAAAGGATTAATTTTTGCTTAATTATTCCTCTAATTGGCTTATTAGTAAGGGAGGTTTCCTTTAGGTTTTCTGTAGACGAAATCGTTATAAATCGCGTCGTCACTAAACGCTTATTTAAAGAACAAAGCGAAACGTAAAATACCCCGAGCCGGGGATGAAAAAGGAGCTTCGGTTTCATGAAAAAAAACGCGTCGAGACAAAAGATAAAATGAAAGAGAGAGAAAAAAAAGAATTCGTCGCTGGCACTAACCCAAACTGTCTTTCGGTATGTTGGCCTTCTTGGAAACGTCGTCTTTGAAATTGAAAATTTTTTTCTCGAAGTCGACGTCGTCTATTTTGATCCTCTGAAAATCGTATAGGGACATACGGACACCGAGCAGGAGGCTGCTGGTTGTGGCCATCGTCTTTAGGGGGGCGGGGGCCAGCAGGAGGAGGTGCAAAGAGGAGGAGGCCGACTACTGTACTCCGGCCGTTCGGAAATCGATGTCTTCTGGCCGAGTGCGGAAGAGAGAGTGAGGCAGGGAGCGAGGAGAGGGAGGGAGGGAGAGTGAGGAGAGGGAGAGAGAGAGAGAGAGAGAGAGAGAGTAATTCGGCCGCCGAGAATGGGAGACACGACCAGGCCGGGTATTTCGAGTGGGAAGGATTTCCAAGATGGCCGCCTATTGACCCGCTGTTTTTACTTGTCAGAGAGAGACCGCGCGGGTTATTTTAATTTATAATTTCCTCATTTCCTCCGCCGGACGGCCGTCGCCAATTCTCGGCCCTCTCCGACCGTACTGGACATCGCCTCCGACAGGTAAACACACCCCGGAGTTATGATTCTCAGGTGACGGCGCGACCGTGTCTCCGAGCCGCCCCCCGCCCTCCGTCGGTCTCCCAGCGGTATACAATTCAAAAACTCGGAAACGGACTCGAATTTTCATCAAAGACAAAAGTTTCTTATGATTTTCCCAACGGCCGGCCCTCACCGATGGCTTCGACTGTCCGCCGACCCGTCTGCGGCAAGAGGCCGCCCTGCGCCTACCAGGGCAGGCTCAAGGAGAGGCAGTTCAAAGCCGGCGCCCTGAAGCTAGAGAAGTCGAGGAAGCCGGAGAAACCGGAGGATTTCGTCTGCTACGACGAATCTGACGACGAGGAGGAGAGCCCGACGGCCCAGAGCCGGATACTCAACACTTCGTACAGCTTCGTCGACTACCTCAGGAGCAGGGAGTTCGGCCTGAAGGAGGCGCGCAGGTTCGACCCCGACTACGGCTCCAGGCACATACTCACCCACGACATGTTCAGAGAGCACCCGATCACCCTCAACAACATGAACAAAGTATTCTGCTCGCAGTGGTTGAGTGATAGGCAAGTCGTGTTCGGAACCAAGTGCAATAAGGTCAGTCCGTCGTTCGGTTTCATTATCTTATACCCCCTCGGCTTTCAATATATAAAACGCGTTCCTCCGATTTTTTTTTTAGCTTATGGTCTACGACGTCGTGACCGAAAAAATAGACCAGATACCGTCGTTGCACGGCCAGAGGGATCCGAACTGCGAACAGCCGCAGTTCGAAGCCTCCAACGGTATACACGCACTGCAGATCAACCCTTCGCGTACCCTGTTGGCGACGGGCGCTAAGAACTCTAACGAAATAGCGTTCTACAGGCTGCCCACGTTGGATCCGGTCTGCGTCGGCCAGGTGAGCTTTAACACTAATGCGGGACAAATTTTCATGTCGACCCGATCAGTTCAAAAGTGAGTGTTACCTCCTGTTCTGTTCAGGAAACAGAACGTCGGCTCTTGGGTCGGTTTCTCGATAAACCACCAGTTTCCAATTAGCAGGAAGATATGAGAAATCGGTAATTGTAAAAAATGGATTTGTTAGCTTATTCTAAAAAATTAGAAGGGAGCGATATTATTGTTGTCTAACCTATATAAAAACTAGATGGTTTATAATAGAACCAATGTAGGCTTTGAAAATAACATGATACTAGTATTCAAGAAACACAATTGACTAAATAAGTAACTGTCGGGAATTTAAATGAATTAATAATTTGGTATCATTAGTGTACTTATTGGGTTGTGCAAATTGCTCTTATAATTAACTCCTTTTGTATAAACAAGAAAAATTGCAGTCGCGAAACAATTAGGTGGTCAGACGTCTTGAAAAGTGCTGATTTACACTTTTTTACATGAATTGTACACATGGTTTGATTAATTACACAAAGATTAGCAGTTTCTACGAGAATAAAGTATTGGGGTATTTACAGAGGATAGTTATTTAAAAAGTGAAAGAAATAAACTGTTATATAAGCTTTTTTAAATCATTTTAAATGCCTATTATATACGGATTTGTATATCTGTGTTTATATATAGACTGTTAATGGTGTCAGGGACATTTTTCCTCTGACTTATGGAAGTAGTTGTAGACTACAATTTTTTTTTAAATTTGATAACACACTTATAAAAATCACTCCAAAGCAGTAACTGAAACAGTAATCTTTAATTTTTCTTATTGGTTACACGGAGATGATTACCGCTATTACTTCGGCTGGGTATGTCCAACGATCAGCATACATTATCCAGTTGTTACCGTCACCGGCCCGCAGTATTAAGTCTTTTAATTCTCATCGTTGTGTATAAGTCATCGGTTCATTTTATACAGAATGTACAGCGCTTGGATGTACGACCAGGTAAAAACTAGCGCAGTTCGGATATCGTGGTTAGGATAACGCGGATCAGACTGGTTTGCCCTATCGACTATCGGTTAAGTCCTGCGATTGAAATTGCAACTGTAATAAGTTTTTTCAACTAGACTGTTTATTTAAATTCAACGATGTTTATAAGGGGAATGACTTCTCGGTGTGTCTGCTAGTCAAGCTGGATTAGTTTGAAGTTCAAACTCGACAGTGTGCACGAGTACCTGGATAAAAGCTGTTTATTCCTCCTGGAGAGGACTTTCCGACCGGGGTGTGGTATATTTGTAGTCTCGAATGTGCTTCTCGTGTATTTCTCTAGTCTGTAGGATTGGTAACAGTTTGTGGTGACTGTGAGCTGCGGTTCTAAAAGTGATTGTAAATTGCAGGGAGCGCACAGAGACTGGGTGTTCGACCTGTGCTGGTTGGACGACCGTTTTCTGGTCTCCGGTTCGAGGGACACTCGCCTGGGGCTGTGGCGCCTGGCCGAGGGGGACGACTCGCCTCCGACCGACCCGATGCCCTCCTACCACCACATCAACCCTTTGGACATCAAGGACTGTAAATACGCCCAGAAAGTGAGAGCGCTCGCGTTCAACGAGCCGAAGAAAGAGCTCGCCGCTCTATCGCTCAACGGATACATTCACATATGGGATATTTTACATTTCAAACAGGTGAGCTCGATGTATTCGATATACCTGTTTTGCGGTCTCCGAGTGGTCGAATACCGTAGGTTCGTGACGTTTCTGTCTCCTCTCGCGGTTTGGTCTTTCGCTAGGCGGTTTCGCTGCTCGCCGTTGCCAGAAACCGGTCTAGCGAAAGACCAAACCGGCGAGAGGAGACAGAAACACGTCACGAACCTACGGTATTAATCGTTTTGTTGTTCCGATCGCGGAGGAGTATCGGAGAAAAAGTAGCCAAACAAACCTACTTTCTGTACACAAAACAAAAAAAGTTATTCAAAGCTGTCGGGTTCTTCACCCGAGTGAAGAAAGGGCCGCTAATACAATATCGAGTGTATTACTAGGTTGATCCATCGATTAAATAATAACCGAATTCAGAAAAAATGGTCTCGTCATAAGATTTTTCACATGAACAATTTAGGCTCAGTTACACTTTATACACTAAACATATATGTTAATCTATACTTAAAACTATTGAGATTTATGTTCATTATGAATTATATCTCATAGTTAAGATGACAGCATTCTTGTTTTATTTATTTCAAATATTATTTATTAAATTTCATCCCATTGTATTTACTTGTACTACACATAAGAAATATTCTCAGTCTGTGGCCTTGTGTCCTAAATAAAATAGTTGATGAAATAACTTCGAGGCCTGAGTTTATTATCATATAATACGATTTTTTTTTTTTAATAAAATTTATTTTTCACATTTCGCAGAAATTATCCCGAAAGCTGCCATCGTGCCAGGAAAACGTATGTATGGCAGTTCAAAACACTGGTGCGCTATACGCCGTCGGTTGTAGATCTTATACACTTCTTTTAGACTCCAGATCGTTACAAGCTGTTAAGAAAATTCCTTCGAAATACAGCGGATGCGGTGAGTTTCTGGTCTTCAGATCGATCTGAAACACGATTCTAACATTTATATATTTATATGTGTTTTAGTGCAAAAACATAATTGTGTGTTGTACTCCTCCATTGTAACGTTTTATTACGGGACACTTCGAACGGAGAGAAACATTTCATATCTATTTATCCCGAAACATTTATAAGGACTTATTTTTAATCTGAAAGAACTCAATACATTCGAACGGAATATCGTTCCGGAACCTTATTATTAAGCACTTGGCAAGTGTACAGAATACAAGCGCTATCATCCGATCCAATAAATATTCCGTGGAAGCTATTATCTTTTGAGAAAAACGTCGGCCATTTATCCGACAAGAAATTGTCGAGATAGGCAAATTAAAAATTAATTACACATTAATATTAATTACACAAGAAGAGGAGCTTGTAAACTCTAGCACACTCGACAGAAAAAAATAATATATTACGTGTTAATATATTTAGAATTTTGTTTCAATTTATTCGCCCACAAATTTAACGATGTATTTTTATAATATATATGCCCGGAAATATGTATTATTCTATAAACACTGTAGACTTAATTCTACTACGTATTTGTGTATTTCTTCCAATTATTATCGTATTGACTTCTATATCGAATTATACAATATTTATCTTTGTTATCGTTATATTTCTGTTCAGGAATAAGATCCGCAAGTTTTCAAGGGAACATTTTAACGATAGGAACCGGTGTTGGAATGATACTGTTCTACGACTTGAGAGCCAACAAATATCTAGAGTCTAGCATAAATTCTAGTCGAACTGTCATACTCAAATCATCTAGAGGATACGTTGTAAGTAGACGTTTTATTATTTACTTTTTTTTTTTTATCGATTCGTAAATAATCGTACAGGTATGTCGACAGGAGGAACGGGTACAAAAAATAGAAGTTTGTAAAAAAAATACATTTGTATTTTTATTTATATTTTTCGCCGTAATTTTCCATCTCTCAAAATATACTTGAGAGGTTTTCGTGACCTTTAATTTACATAATAATCAGGATACGTGTTCAAATGAAGAAATGACATTTTATTACCTGTTACTCAGTCTGTTAGTAGAACTATAAAAATTTCCGGCATTTAGGCATTTACGCAGAGAAATTTCATCACTCCGTTTCATCAGAATAGGAGAAGATATTTTACGATATTTTATTATCGAATTAATCAGAATAATATCGGACGCATTTATCGGTACTCAACAACTCTATACAAAGAATTGACCTAATTTAGGTTCAATTTTCTGTATTTCAGTATATATTTCTCGCAATTTAATCGAGTCGTACATTTGATATTTTCAATACGATATACGTCTAGAGGTCAGAAATTGGGGTTTATCCGTTTATTAGGTTTGCGTCAACGCTCTGGTGCGAACAATCGAAAAATAAACGTTAATAAAACTAATAAACTTTTAAAAATTCTGTCAGCCAATCGGTTTTTCCCTCTTTTATTCTCCGGTCATAAATCGGTCATAAATAGGGAAAAGCGGTAGGAGACTCTGATTGCAAGTGCACGCTTGCGCTGTACGAGGAAGAAAAACATTTTTAATTTCCCCCAAAAGCTTTTTTGTCGGTAACAATTATTAGAAATCTATGTATAATCTCCTGTGGTAAATCCGTTGGAGCTCTGTATATATATTTTTTTTTGTAGGTTCGTGATGTTTCTGTCTCCTCTCTCTCGCCGGTCCGGTTTGGTCTTTTGCTAGACCGGTTTGTCGGCCGCTCGCCGTCTTCAGTAGCGCCGTGTTACTGTCACTGTTATTAGCACTTTGGATGTTTTTTGGGCATCCTCACTGCCCAGTGTCACTTTCACATGTACTGTCCAGAAAGTGATACCCAAAAAACATCCAAAGTGCTAACAGTGACTACTGACACACAGCGCTACTGAAGATGGCGAGCGGCCGACAAACCGGTCTAGCAAAAGACCAAACCGGCAGCGAGAGAGAGGAGACAGAAACGTCACGAACCTACAGTATATTCCAACCCGTCGCTGACCACAAAACAGGTATATCAAATAATTTTTTTTTTTTCCGCCCCTCCAGTTCCCGGATGAGGAGTTCATGGAGGGGATCCAGCAGTTGAAGTACACGCCGGCGATCTACACCCACTGTTACGACTATTCGGGTACGCGACTCTTCTCCGCCGGCGGTCCCCTACCGGCCAACCTCTACGGCAACTACGCCGGCCTATGGCAATGAGAGCCTTCACACAATTCACCGCTCTATCTCTCCCTCTCCCTCTCTCCCTCCCTCCATCCCTCTCTCTCTCTCGTTATCTTTATATATCTCTCGTTCTCAGTTTTAAGCGCACGAGAAATTATAAATAATTTTTAGCCGTTCGACTTCTCAACGTTATGATTTTCAACATCATCTCCCGCCCCATTCTATCTATAAGTATAAATATATATATATATATATAAAAAATCGTTAGGAATATTTATTGTTTCTGTATATTTTATTTATTTATTCTTTATTTTATTTATTGTTTTTTTTCTTTTTTCAACTACGAGCCGCAATGACGGCCTAAATTTTTAATTGTTTACAAAACTAAATTGATATTTGAAAGGGTTTTTTTTTCGGACGTTTTAAAATTTTTTATTCGTTTCCGCTACCGCTATTTTTTTTTTTTTATCGACCCGCAAACTGTACATCGATAGGGTTCACTGTCATTGCAGCTTAGGAAGGAATTAATTATAGAAGAGAGTTAAGAAGTAATAAAAAAAAAGGGTTATTCGAAGGTGGACTGATGGCGTTTTCTTAATTTCGGACGGTTTTGAAATCAAGTTTTCAATGTATCCCGACAAGAATAATAAATAATTTGTAAACTATTGACCGAGTTATAGAAATACGGAAAAGGAAAACAAATTTCAAATTAGCGCTATTACCTTAAAATAAAGTGAATTGACATATTTTTTTAATGAAATGACTTCAACTCACTTATTAGCATCGATTGAATAATTTTAATGGTTTTTCGAATAGATAATTTTTTTCTTTTTTTTTTATATGCGATTGCGTTTCCGGGCCACGACTCGTGTGACCGCATTTTGAAGACTTGTAAGGATGTAGTAAGGACTGAAGTACGATTAGAGCCGTCGGTGAATTGGGTGTTTTTTTCAATTTGTCGACGGTTTTTTTTAAAAAAAAATGGCATACCGATTCCTAATAAAACAAATATTGTACATGATGATTTAATGATTGTGTGAATCTCATTTGCATATGTACATTTTACTGTAATAAACTTTTATTTCTTACCTATTCTTCTTGTAAATAAAATTCGAAAATGAAACCTTACACTGTTATGACGTAGATTTTAAATACCACTATCAACCAATAAATGATTTTGCGTACGACTGGAATAATTTAAATATAGAGTACAAACGCAAATTACTAATGCTCATGAATAAAAACTGTAAAAACTATAATGAAATGACGATTCACTGTAATTCTTATGTGTCGATTTCAATAAATAATATATAAGAGAATATTCATTAACAGTACTTTCTAAAGGTGGAAATGCTGTTTTCTGAACTTACAATAGTATTATAAATTTTTCTCCCTTGTAATTTGGAATCCCTATTATTTATTTGGAATTACTAGTTAGATTATATACCTTCCTAATTTAATGGAACAATAAAGAATGCAATTTGATTTTATGTAAGATATTACGTTGGTTTGCCTGTGGGCAACAAATATAATTATATTAAACACACGCCTTACACAAAACTAAATTGCCACTTTCATATACTGAAAATAATCTTTTTCTTCCCTAATGATTAAAAAATATATGCTCGTAACGACTTCCGTGTTGTTTTATTAGACTTTGGTTTAATGTAAATTTTACACAAAACAGATTGCCGGAAAAAATAATATAAAAATGTCTACCCAAACACAGATACCGGAAACCGCAGAAATCGGCGGAGATTTGAAATGAGTATGAAATACGGTTACGAAAAAAAAATGTTTATTATTTAATAAAAGTAAAACAGCTTAAAATGTCTTATGTACCAACTTGAAAAAATTAATTTTTATAAAGAGGAATAATTAGAAATGTCATTTTTTAAGAAGCGTTGCCCAATTTTCATCGGAAGGTTCCGAAGGTATAACCCAACCGGATGGTATAGATGAAGCCAATAAACTGTTGTAATCAGCGCAGACGTACTTATCCCAGGAATATCTGCAAAATAGTATTAATAGGTAATTTAATTATAATACAATTAAAGCTGATTTTTTTATATATAATATATGTATATAATGCATTAGTTACAAGAAGCTAATACCCAATATTAATCTCTCTTCCTTAGAACATAAAAATAGTATAAAACTAAGACCGCTATTTATATACTCGGAAGAAATAATTTTTACTAATAACAATACAAATTGTCCTGATATGAAATATTTAATAGAACGTCCACTCGGAGAACTGGCTAAATTAAATTTTAACGAACATTAACGATAAATAATTGACGAACCTTAAAGCGATAAATTCTTCCAGTGTCTGAGGCTCAAGGTTGTCGGTCGAGTTTTTATCGCCGAACAAAACGCAATTCCAATCTTTCAAAATCCTTTTTCTCAACGACAGTTCGACGTCCGATCTCTCGACTTCGGCGTCGTTGAGCATAACTCTGAGGCCCTGCTCTTCGAGATTGTAGCCCTTCAACTGGTCGACCCAGTATTTCTTCAGCTTTTCTATCATAAAAAAAAACAATAATAGGAACGATTCGAATATAAAAATGTTGAAATGTTATCGGCAAAAAATGAAAGCAATCGCGAATAAATAGTTTATCTATTTATTACGATAACTTAATAGTTAATGTTAACTATATTATATCGCACATAATATTCTATTAACAGATTTATAATATCAAGTATTAGACATAACAGTTTGTTGCATGTCATATGGTGTGCAAAAGTCATGGAAAATCGTAATTTAAAACAAATTGTTTTTTCTGTGTTTTATTAGTGGCACAAAAAAAAAAATTGAGCGTTGCGAACTTGATAAAATAATCCATCGAAACGTCAAATCCTTTTTCGAAGATTTCTATCTGTTCAATTCGGTTTCACGTCGATATTAAGACATATCGGGGGGAAAAAGCGTAACAAAAACTTCAATTTAACTGTACTGTTTTAAAATTGCAACAATTCCTTAGAAAAAGATACCTGAAAAGGAAGTGGCCACGCGACCTAAATGATTAAATAAAATGTTAATAATAATAAATAAATTAATTAATTAAATTAAATTAAAAATAAAATAAATAATAATAAAAAAAAGGGGGGGAAACTAGTGGGTTTCTCCTCTAATTGTAGACTATTGTAGCTAGTGATTTCATCAATGTTGCTTATTGTATAATTTTACAGTTGTAACAATAAAAGAGACAAGAAAAAAAAATTCTTTAAAAATATATAAGTTCTTACCGATGACTTCGTTAAAATTTAAGATCTCCTGTTGCGACACGTATTCGCCTCTTGTTTGCAAATTTTGAACTCTGGCGATTCTCAATTTATTCAGCGTTGACAACAGACTTATCGTACGACGCGCTTCCGTCTTCTTCTGCGTCACTTCGGAGAGAACGAGGTCGGCCTCTGACTTTATGCTTTCTTCCTGAATAGAAAACGAAAACGAGAACGTATTTAAATTAACGCGATTATCGGCGTCCTCAGACAGCGCGGTCACTGATCTAGTCGACAGGATGGCGTCTACTGAAGATGGCGAGAGCCCGAAACAGGTATAACCCGAGGCCGTATCAGATAGGGTGGAGGCACAAAATTAGAAGAATCCACCCTAGTAGAATCACATATTTAACTTAAAGATTTAGAGAGAGACATCAAATTTAAAACAGGGTAAAAATGTGAATGCCGATTCTCCCGACACATTAAAGTTAAAATCATGTTTCAAGCTGAATATTATATTCTTTTTTGTCTTATGGTCGTTACAAAAAACCTTGGCAAGCCACGCAATTCAGACGACTTCAGACTTATTGTTATTGGACTTAGATTATATTCGGACTTAAAAAATAAATCGCCCCCAACATACCCTCCTGGTCCTTTCCACTTCTTCTTTCATCTTTTCAAGCCACAAGTCAATTCTCTTGTGTTCGTATTCGCGGTGCAATTTGGCTTCCTGCACTTGCCTTCGCCTCTCCTCCCTTTTCACCTTTTCGGCGAGTCTTTTCTTTCGCCTCTTCTTCAGCAAAGATTCGGCGTTCGACACCGCACTTTCGGTCAACTCTTCGAATAGCCTCTTCAAATTTTCCTGTACAACGTTCACAAACACCGTCATCCACACGAAATACATAAGATAGACACTTTTTTTTACAATAATTTCATTGTGAAAAAGCCGTTAATTTGTTGGAAATACTTTATTTTTAAACTATACAAGGTAACTCATAATCAATAGCATGTTACACGAAGAAGTTATTAAAAAAATGTCGACTCCAATTGAACTCTTATTAAAATATGAAACCTGTATTTAAAATAATAGGACAATTTTAACACACGCCATAAAAATTCTGTACATACTTCCACTCGTAAATAGTACTTATACAACATCCTGCTCTACCGGTTAATTTTATAGTAGGACGTTAAAAGATCCAGCCATTCATCGAATCCATTTTATTAATTATACCTTTTTTGCTTGCGTCTCTTTTTTCCTTTCCAGCCATTCTTCCTCAGAGAGCGATTTCTTCAGTACAGACCAACATTTCGACAATCTTTCCAATTCTTTAAGTTCGACAGAAATATTCCTCAATTTTTTCTTTATGATCGATACCTAAAAAAAATTTCATTTCATGCTTAGTACGCAGTACCCGTACACTGGACAGTTCTAATTAGCTATTATTTATATTATATATTATTATTTATATATTATTTATATTATTAAGTATTTTCAACTATTCCTCTTAATGGGTAACAGAGAAATGAGACTTGTAACTGACCATTTTGTAAACTTAAAAATAATTTGAGATTCTGCACTGTTAGAACTTAGAAACTGTTGACAAATGTGATTAAATAATGCTTCCAAATGAATCATTTCTGAAGTTAATCAATGCTTTGTTTTTTACATTAATGAAACAATACGCCTATTGAACATTATACTGCAGTTTGAAATCGCATTGCAGCTGCACGATAATGTCATTCGATACTGACCCTCGTGTTTTATTTTTTAATAGATTTTTTTTGTATAATTTTTTATTACTTACTCCTGCACAAACTTTAAACTCAGCCAAGGGGGGAGAGAATATTGAAAGTAAAAAAAAATTTGAAGACAAAAATGCGTATAATTAACCGCTTTTAAGAGTGACAATGGCTTTTAATCTTATATATTATGACCTTAACGAGTGTTTATAACACTGTTATCTGTGTAACTGATATATACATGTTCACAACTTAAAAACATTTGGGCAATATAAATTGAAAAATTTACCAAGCTATGCCCAGTTAAAATGAAGCCAATTTTTTTTTCTTCAAACAAACACGAAATACATTAAAATTTTTCAAAGCAGCTGGATAATTATTTGGATTTATCTCTCTGTATAAATTATATGTGATATTCTAAATAGAAATTTCTCCCGTTATACAAGTTTGAAAAACTTATTGACCCGTATAAAGAAAAATTCTCCGTGCACTTAAACATTATTCAATTAATCGGTAGACGTGGTGAAAAGATGTTTACAACTTGAGTAAAAATTGTTTGTATTGTTCAATTTATATAAAAAAATGTTACACAGGTATAGGGCAGAGTTGCAATACAACAAATTAGAGACTGCGCCAATAGAACTGTACGGCGGCAGGAGGAGCATAAGCGTTACGTACCTTGAGTCTACCGTTATTATTATTGCGCGTTGTCTCTTTTTTAGTGATTTTCAGGCCGGCGGCCCATCTATCCATCCAGTCCTTGTCGGACGGGTGTTGTCCGAGGCATTGTTGTCGTGGCGGCGGGGCGGCGTTGGCCGGCCGGTGTACAACAACAGGCATTGGCACGAAGTTGGCGAAATAAGGATCGGCGTTAAAATGGGGCGGCGGGGGACAGGGCGGCGGCGGCGGCAGAGGATGATGATGATGATGAGGCGGAGGACGATGATGATGATGAGGAGGAGGAGGAGGAGGAGGAGGAGGGACATCCCCGACTGTTGAAACCAGGACGATGGTTCACCGTCCAGTTCATAGGAGGAATCGGCGGCGGCGGTGGAAATGGCAAAGGCGGATAATTGAAATTCATCTTTCCCCCGAAGAAACGACAAGACTTAAGCGAGTATAAAAATTATCTTAAAAAGTATATACTAAAATTAGACTGGAAAAAAATACGTTAGGAGGCTTTAGTTAAAATAAATGTAAATTTTTTCCCCTTTTCTTTTTTTTTTTTTTTTTAGCGATATACAAAAAATTGTTGTAATAAAAAAAAAAGGGCTTTTGTAATGTAAATTTTTTTTTTGTCTGAGACTAATTTGCGAGGTGAGCCTTAGCCTCTTCCATTATTTGAATGGCGTTCAAATAATCTTCGTGCTCTTTCAAATCCTGTTCGGTGTCCAGAATCGCTTTCAGCTCTTCGTAAGCTTTCAGCAGTCTTCGCTGGCAGTCGGGAATCATTGAGACGGTTTCCTGCAATACTTCCGCCTGCTTCTTAACGTCGGATTCATCCTTTCCTGAAAGGAAAAATCTCAATCAATACCAATTTTAAATAATGAATTAAAATTATAGACCACACGGTTAACAACTTATCCTATACGATTTGAGGAATGCAAACATTATATAAAAATTGCACAAACTTGATGCAAATTATCATAAATTATCTAATCTTTAGATTTAATACTTTTATCTAATCTATAACACCTGCCAATCAATTTTAATAAGGAGATGTCTAAAAACTTAATGTTACAGAGAAAACTTCAAAAAAAAAAAAATTCATGTTAAGTTCTGTCCCACTTTTTAAAACTATTCAGATCAATAAATAAGGCTGCATTGAAATTTTTATTTTCAATAATGCAGCAAGCACATTTCAGCAGACCAAACGGCACGATTAACACATTATATAACGATCAAAATGTTACATAATTACACGATTCCTGTGTACTAAATACTTATTTTTCATGTGTTGTATTATGATATATGCAGAAACCTTTCTCAGCGGTAATGGAACCCGTCAATATTTCATGAAATACATCGTATTCGAGCAAAATATTATAACTAATATCGCTATACAACTATGAGAAGTCGTAACGGTCGAAGAAATTATACACCGCATACATTATACAGTATTGTAGTAAAATACAAGTATAAAATACCCATTAATTTCTTGAAGCTAATTTCTGCAAGCTCGAAATCAATTCGTTAAATTTTTTTTGTCTTCTCATTTCTATAACTAATTCTTTAATTTTTGTAATGGGAATTTTAATATTTGTACATTGAATTAGCGTTACATCGAATAGTTCGAAAACTGCTACACTAGGACGATTTGAGGAATGCAAAAATTATATAAAAATTGCATAAACTCGATGTAAATTATAAATTATCTAATCTTCAATTAATACTTTTATCTAATCTATAAAACGTGCCAATCAATTTTAATAAGAAAATGTCTAGGAACTAAATGTCGCCGAGAAACCTTTCATGTTCCATATTGAAAACACTCGAGTTTGGAACAATTTTTTTTTTTATAAAAGAATCCAAATATGTAAACGGTTCTTTAATATTAACAAATTTATTGGCGATAAATACAAATTTTACGACGAAATTATTCGAAAAAATTCGAGCAAATTTATTTTAATTTTCACACTACTTCAATGCCGACTAACGGCGTTATTATCCACCGAATTGACTGTAAAATATCTATAATCGCCTAAAATGAAAACTTAGTGTAAAATGGGCCGAATTTAATTTTTTATCTACTGAAAGGCGGCGTTTCGAAGCAATCTGTAAAGCGTATGATGCAAATTGAAATGTGTCGAGCCGCGCGTCTCAAAAGCAGCGTGATCGGATTCGATCGATAATTGAAAAGCCGATCTTTAAGCGTCGTCAAAACAATAAACTGGACGCACCTTCGTCCTTAAACCTCTGATATCTGGCCTTCTCCGTCTCGGCCTCCTTTTCGTAAGTAACCTTTTCCTTGGCTAACCTTTTCACGACACCCGTTTTAATTTTCAAAGTCCTCACTCGCGGATCCGTCATTATTATAATACCTCCGCGTGCCCAACGACCTCTGACCTTTTTTCCGAAACGAAATTGATTAGGAAATATCGGGCATTTAACGAAATATCGGGCGGTACAGTAAAACTCAATTGCGGGCCGTACAATGAGATGGCGGAGAAAATCGGGGCCACCGCCTACCCGTCCGGTATAGCCCTTACGCAAGTATAATAAACGTAGAAATTTAAAAAATTGCCGTATAAAAGTGTATAGAAAATATTGTTTAAATCCTATAAATTCATTTTTATAATTTAGATATAATATATCGCCCGAAGGATTATCGAAATTGATAATAGTTAACATCCGACTATTCGATACATTTTCATAATAATGTAAAAATTGACTGCTTATAAATAGATGGTAATGGGGGGGGGTTGAAAAAAATTTCAATTTACAAAATCCACCCGAAATTTTAACTCGGGTCGTATAAAAATTTTTGCAAAGTATAACAATTTCGAAAGAACGCCTACGCGATACACGAGGCCGTGGACGTCTCTAATGGGGTAATCTGTTTTGATTACTTCAGTCGTACAGAAACATAACCTGGTGTCCCTCTCTATCTATTTATCGAACGTTTTCATTCATAAATGAAAAACCCGTTATGACACTCGTCTAAGCCTCCAATCTGAAGTGTTTTCATTTATAGCGATGAGCGTCCAAGAGGATTCTTTCCCGGCCGCCGAGAAAATACTGGCCGACGTCGAAAACGTACTCAGGAAAGATCTGAAACTGTTAGTTGTTGTATTTAGAGGAGAGTCGGTTGAAAATAAACTGTATCTGTTCCACTATCTTTTCGGCTTTTCACGATATATTTTAAAATTGCAGGAAAACCTTCGAAATATTGCCGGTGACACTGAACGAAAACAAATCTCCCGTACTCCACCTCCAGCACTGTCTCGGTCTCGAATCCTGGTGCGTACCGCACGTCTACTGTCACGCCTACAACCATATTATGTCGATTAGGCAGAACCGGAGGAAGAGGGAAGGTAAGCCAGCCGGCGGCACGCTTATTTTCCGTCTCCGTGTGGCGCTTTCGCCCCCCGCTATTCCCGAGTTAATGTTCCGACGGATTAACCAAAAAAACACTTTGCCGCTTGTAACATAATCGGTCCGAGCGATGTAAGTATTTCTCAACACATTGACTAACACGTCACCCCGAATTCGGGTCAGAGTAAACTTTCTGATCGGGCTTATTTGACTAGTCGCGAAGGATATTCGAAAAGGTATTTCGCAGAGGAGGTTAACAAAACTATCGAATTGATATAGACTTAAATTTATAAGAGAATATTCGTTAATAGAAACGGTATATATATACGAAATGTCTCTGATCGTGACCTTTAATCTCCTAACGCTTCCGCCCGAATCATTTTTCCGAACGCCGATTCCGACGGAGTCGAGGATTTGTTATATTTTCAGTCGACCCGAAAAATTTTACATCCAATAATTCCCCTCAAATCGGTCTACTATTTACATTCTTCTCTGTCACAAATTTTGGTAAACCGTCGAAGCGTTTACAACGGAAATTCCCGGAAGTAATCGAACGTCGAGCTTTCGGTAATTGCGGTGGTATTAAGAAACCGTTCAGTTGGAATAATCTATACCACACTTTCCCGCAGTATATACAACGACAGCTAGTGGTTTCAGTGTGGCAGATTTCTATCTTTCGGCTTTGGAGATACAGCACGGATGCTACAATTTTTTTTTTTGTACTCGGTACCACGATAGGAGTGTGCTTTGTCGAAAAAAATTTCACATCCCTCTTATCTCTCCATTTGAGTACCACAATCCCGTTATCATCTCTCCTTTTTTTTTAGTTTGCAACGAAGAATATTTTTTTGGGAGGAATTTTTTGTTATTCCTAGAATACGCTTAGCAGCGATAGATACGCGCGGCCTGAAGGAGATTTCGCTCATTAAAATGATTTAAGGCATCAGTAAAATTAAGTCCTAGGGATGTAAAATTACGTGAGTGTTTAGAATGCGCATAACAGGCTATTTGTTATTTATATCTGTCGTCAGATATTATGGCATTACGAATATAAGTGGATTGAAAAGTTAATAATTTGTATACTGAACATGCTGATATTCAAGTTTCAAGATAATGAACAGAGAGCGTACGGAGACAGCAAAATTGCGCTATAAAAATGAAGAAAATACAATTAATAATTAGAATATAGTAACGAAGGAAATGCTAGAATATCTTGATCAATCAAGAATCAGAGTAAAAATAATACTTGCTGTAATTTTGTACTTGAATTTTTACAGATCACAATCGGATAGGTCGGCTCCTTATGGGAGTTCTAATGATCAATCCCGATATTACAACTCTGTGGAACATGAGGAAAGATTTAATCTTGTCCTCTAAATTGGACCTGCATTTCGAATTGCACTTTTCTGCCGTAGCGCTGTCGCGGAAACCGAAGTGCGCTGATATTTTCGCCCACCGTAAATGGATTTTAAAGAGGTTGCTTAAAGGTAATTGCATTATATACGTAGACTAGGCGTGTTAGTTACTACCAGAATTAAATGTTGTACAGTTCCATTTTAATTTTGGCGTTTATTTAATTTATCGTAATTAAATTAGGATGTAGCGGGAAATTATTTTTTTAGCTTCATCTTGGCCTAATAAAAGTTTACCTATTCTTTCAATTGTATAGTTTTAGCTCTATTTAAGTCAGAGGGGAAATGTTATGTGCGACATTTGTTTCTGTAAATTAGGTCACTTATGTAACATTGAATTGTATCATTAATATCAGTGTCAATCTTTGAGTTTTTAATATAATAAGTCCTCTAAGAAAAATTTAAATATATTTAAAGATACAGTACAAACGCTAGAAAAACCTGAGGTTCTTCCCACAGTATTAATTTATTTACGGTTTTAATATTTATCCTCGAACCGTTTCTTTTAATTTGATTCTCTCTTGCGAATGGTACGCGTGAAAGTTCTGCTCTCAAGACTGGCTGGATTCATAACCTTTTGGACCATTCTGTTTCTCCGCATCGATTTATAATTTTCTAATTAAATTACAGACAGTCCGAATGATGCTGAGATTATATCGACCGAACTAGAGGTGTGCGAGTTGGCCGCCGACCGTTATTCCAACAACTACCACGCGTGGACACATAGGATCTGGTGCCTGTCGCAGGGCTCGCAGTCACCCCGACAGGATATCCTCCCACCTGAGGGAGTGGGCCTGGTCAGAGAGCTGGATAGCATCGCACGTCTCGGACTACAGCGGTTTCCAGTACAGACAGCAGTTGCTGGCCGACATCATCGGACTGAGCGAAAATCCTCACTTCGAGGAGAACGGCGCCGCTCTCATGAAGAAGTGCGACAGGGCGATGGAGGAATTCGTGAAATCGGCCTACGTGAAGGGTTCGCAGGTGGGCGGCGACGCCGCCGCCGCCGTCACCCGGCCGGCCGTCAGGCTGGCCGTCGCCGACCTCCTGCTCAACACGGAGCTCATCGACAATTTCCCCGGCCACGAGTCGCTCTGGTGCCACAGGAGGTTCGTCCTCCATACGTTCAAGGAGGCGCTCTCCTGCGCCGCCGCCGGCAAAACAAATCCGGGCGGCGTTTGGGGCCGCGCCGGCCTCGCCGACCACTTGAACTCGGACGGCGTACCGTTGGAAAAGGACAAGAAGATCGATTTTTCGAGTTGGAAAGAAAAATTCGCCCTACTCCTGGGCGCGTTCGAAGACTCCTTTCTCAGACACTACTGTGAAAGCGCGTCCGATCCCAACGAAATCAGATACCTCGGTAGGCACAAGCTGTGGATAGCCAAGGTATTGAAGCTTCAACTACCGAACGACTCAGATTTGCTCAAGTAAAACTATATTAAAAAAAAAGTCAATTACGGATCGTGTAATCGTCCGGTTCCTTTACTAAATATCGAGAATGTATTTGATATTCGAAAATTTTATTTCTCGACAGCTTATTTATCGTTAAAATTCCCCGTTCGGGTAGTCCGGAGAATATTATGAAATATTTATGAATTTATCCCGAATATAAAAAAACTTCCGCTTTTATAACTATCAGTTTAGCTCATGAAATAGGTTCTATAATATAAAAGAAAAGTGATAAGTTTTGCCTTTGAATTACAAAAATATTTTAATAAAAATATAATACCCGTAATCATTTATACCGTAGTGGTAATTATAGCGAAAATTATAATTTTATTAAATACGTATATTGAAATCTTTAAATTATTTGATACTTATAAATTTGCACATAACTAGCTGTCATATTAAGAAACTGAATGGCACTTTATTTTAGTTTTTTATTATTTTGTTAGGGTTTCTATTGTTAGGAAATTATTTTAATTTTTATTTAGTGCACGACGAAATGAAAGGTGGCTTCGATGAAAATCGTAACTAAACATAACAATCATATGGTTCTACAGTATTGCATGGGAAAGAAATGTTAATAAATAAACAATTTTAGTGAGATTTAAATATTAAAATTTATTTATGCATTCGTTGATATTTATTATGTTAGCATTCTAGTCTCGAATTTAATTAGTTTTTATTTGCATGAAACTTGCTGAGCAGAGCGTTGAATTGAATTTATTACATAAAAATGTAAACAAGTTAACTTTGGTACTTCCGTCTTACCTTTCCTTCCCGAGCTGGAGGTACCAGAATTGACTTGAGCCAAAAAAAAAAAATTGTAATCTGGAAATGGATAAGTTACCAAAACTCTAGCAATAATAAGCTCTTTTTCTATTTCATACTGTAATCATTAGCCTCGTCAGTTCGCATTGATTATATACTAAAGATTTCTTTTTTTCATTTATCTCTAATAAATCTTATTTGACAGTTCTATTCTTGTTCATTTACTTCCTGAATTTGTGCGCACAAAATAAAATGCAGACCTATTAAAAAAAAAAAAATAATGAAAAGAAAAAACTGTGTTCTGAAACAGTCGAGGTAAAAGAATGAAAAAAAAAAAATAGCTGAACCTGCAATAACAAATTTCATTTGTATTATTTCCCTCTTTTTGAGTTATACATCTGCTACACAAATTAGTACGTGTTCAAACATTTATTACAATTGATCTTCGAAATAAATATAATTAACTATCAATAATGTTATCGCAACAAAATCTCGACATGCGTGTTTTAAGAAAACAATAAATCATCGGTGAATTTTTTTGTTAAGACAATTAAGCTCATTCAAGCTCCAACTTTGTAATGGCGTCTTAAGAATGATAACTGGGCTTGACTTTCGAGTTTGGACAATTCGTTGACTGCGGGCGCCATCTGCGAAACGTGATTTTCGTAGTTGCTTCCTGCAACGTAGAAAAAAAAAAAAGATTATGAATATCCACAAATCAGATAATCCTTTCATTTCATTTTATCAATAATACAAGCCAACGTTAATAGAGTTATTATTAAAAATGCGACACGTTGTAAACCTTTAAAAATCGCAACTAAAAAACAGCCTACGTGTGGATCCTAGGTAATAAATATTTAATTATGAAACAAATTTTAATAATTTATGATTGCACGTAGGAGCTAAAATTTCCCTCACATAACGGGTCTTTAAAAACAGGCAAATCCAATTTTTGACATTTAGATAAATTAAGACATAAATATTCGATCAATATTTATTATTGATTTGATAAATATTGGGTAGGTTACACTTCTCCTACCTTTATTGACACGTTTCTGTCCGTAAGTGACTTTCCCGTCGAATTCATTCTTTGGTATGTCAAGTTCTTTAGACACTTGATCGATAGTAATATTCAAATGATCCTCAATATCGGCCAAATACTGAAAATAAAAATAACTATTAATCGTCGAGTTATTCGAATGCACTTCAAAATTAAATAACACCGAATTCTTACCGTTCTGAAGTGGGCATTGATGAATAATTTAGCGCATATTTATGATAAACGAAACCTTGTTTAATAATACATGCTGTTAACTGCATATTATTTTCAAAACAGTGCAACAGCATTGAAAAATATTTTATATTGGAATAAATTTCAATTCAAACTTATTTTACACGCATTGCTATTTATTTATGAGCTCATAAATGAATATATAAACACACACACACACACACACACAACTCATTTCTATATCAGGTAATAATATATTTTTACATTAAAATTTTATTTTAAAGTATTACCAGTTTAAATTATCAAATGTAAATTCTGGTTTTACCTATTTTGCTTGAAGACAACACTAAACAAATAGATACATAATTTGATATACCTGTTTTGTGGTCTGCGAGGGGTTGGAATATACTGTAGGTTCGTGATGTTTCCGTCTCCTCTCGCTGCTGTTTGGTCTTTTGCTAGACCGGTTTCGGCTGCTCACCATCTTCAGTAGCGCTGTGTCAGTAGTCACTGTTAGCACTTTGGATGTTTTTTTGGGCATCCTCACTGCCCACTGTCACTTTCACATGTACTGTAATGTTTGTCAGTATGTCAGTCGTTTATATATATATATATATATATGTGTGTTCTGTTATTGTTATTGGGGTTTGTTTGTCTTTGGATTTTGTTAATCCGTTTTTCTAAGTGTGAGTCAGATTGTCGGAAGGTGTAATAACTTTAATGATCTTTTGATGTTCTGGAGTTTCAAACTCCGGGCACGAAACAATGAACATCGAAAGATCATTAAAGTTATTACACCCAGGCAAAAAAGTAATAGAATTGGATATTATAGAAAACCTGGAAATCTTCAAACATAAGAAAAACAACATTATAAATGAGAAAATTAATTCCCAGAGTGACACGATATTTGCCCCTATAATCCTCTTAAAGGATCACACCCACCCAACTATCACACCATCCCCTTCTGACAATCTGACAAACACTACAGTACATGTGAAAGTGACAGTGGGCAGTGAGGATGCCCAAAAAACATCCAAAGTGCTAACAGTGACTAACACAGCGCTACTGAAGATGGCGAGCGGCCGACAAACCGGTCTAGCAAAAGACCGAACCGGCGAGAGGAGACAGAAACATAACGAACCTCCTACAAATAGATACATATTATTATAACGAGTGTCATCTCGTTTATGACCTACCTGAGGTTCGTTATACCAGACGCAGCATCCACCCCTGTCGGTCGTGTTCGTATTGAAGCAATTTCTTCCCCTCGAAGAACACCACTCGCCGTGGTACCAGACCTTTTCGGGACTGTGGAGACGAAAGAAATCGCCAGACCCATGCGGTCGGCTCTGCCCACTCGGCCGATCCTGTGCACGTAGTTCGATTTTTCATCCGGTAGAGTGATATTCAACACTGAAAATCGGAAAGAATAGAAATTATTATTTTTTTTTTGTTTAATTATCTCATCTCAGGACCACTTTTGACATAGCGAGGGACAACAAATGCGCGAAAATAATTAACGTAATACAACACAATTAGTGTTGTATAAAACTTTCCTTTACGGGGCAAGTGGACTCGATCGGGTGAAGTCGCCCGAAATACTGCCAACACTATCGTCCGAAACTACCGATTTCGTGAATTGATTTAAAATCAAAATGTTTTTTTCTATTCGGTATATACGGAAAGAACCATTTTGAATTATTCGCACGTCGATATAATATTCTGACAACGTACTGAAAGGCAGTGCTCCGATATCTATTCCTCTTGCGGCGACGTCTGTGCATATGAGAAATTTCACTTGGCCGCTCTTGAATGATTCATAATTCGATTTTCTCTCCTGAGGCTTTCGGTCACCGTGCAGGCAGACGCACGAGAACGGGTTCTCCCTGTGATTGTACCCTTTTGCTAACGAGAAAAAAAACAAAAAACCATTTATATATACGGAAAATCTACACGATAAAAACTGTTAGGTCGACATCATTGTACACCCCGACGTACCTAACATTCTGAAATACCTCTCGAGATTGTCGCAATCGAGCTTCGTCCTGCAAAATATGATGGCCCTGTCGATGTTGTGCTTGGTGATGGCCTTCACTGCGTATTCGGCTTTAAGCATTTTGACCGCTTCGGAGAGAGTTTCTGAAATACAAAAATTCGAATAAAAATTCCGTTCGAACTCCAAATGAACTCTTGAAAATCATTGAAATATTCGGTATCTGACTAGATCATTTACACCTTTTGCCACTATTGTCTACACTATTATATTTGTAAATTGTGATCAACTATAAATCAATTGCTGATGACTGAAATCTGAAACTGATCCGGTTTCAGGCCAAGTCATGTTATGTTATGTTTGAGTTTCAAATTTTTATACTTTTCTCATACAGGACTATGAAATGATTACCTGCCGACATTTTATTTGGTCCTATATTGTCTTTCGAATGGACACCGTCCGTCTGGACGTGTTTTCGCAGGCTCTGCCAAGAGGTGTCCTGCTGGGGGTCGATCTTGACGACGACATGGTGGACAGTTTCGGGGACGACGTCTTCGCCTTTCAGATCGACCCACGTCGGGAAATGCATCAACCTTCCCTAAAAGTCAAACCGAATTTGAGCCTGCACATAAAATATATATATATAACAAAATTTTTCTTTATGTTAATACTACTCGTTACTTGGTGCGTAGTAAGGCTACCGGGCATAAATCGACAGTAAGCAGTTGATATAAAATCTGCTTGAAGTCGATATGTATTACAGCTTATAAGTCTAACAAGTGTAGAAAAATAAACAAGATAAAAAAAACTCTTAAAATAACTTTCATTAACTACACCTTAACAATAAGGATAGGATACTTCAACACAATCTATACAGGCAATTGCATTCTTACAAACTAATTAAACTTTAAGATGCCATTTTTGAACTGATAAACACTGATATTAATTAGTCGCAGACAATATATGAAATGGATTAATATTTTAGTGATTTTTTTCGGAATTCCTTTTTTTTTGCGCAATTGTGCGCCTAACAACCAACTAACGTTCACGGTACACTGACGGATTCAATTAGACGTAAAAAAACGTGCGGAGACTCACAGCCATATTTTTAACTTCAAAATCGTGCAACGTCGCTGAACAGACTATCATCTGACGCCTCTTCCCGTCGGCCGTAAACGTCGGTATCTGTTCGTGCAGCTGATTGACGAAATTTTTATAACCTTGTTTCAGCAGGCCGTCGGCTTCGTCGAGCACAAAAAAGCGACACTGTTTAAGCGTCATATAGCCGGCCGAAATCAGTTCTTCCATCCTACCCGGAGTTCCCACGACGATGTCGACCTGGTAAGTTAAAAAGCTCACTTTTTACAATATATGGGTAAGTATTAATAAATTAGATCTATACAAATTGGTTTCTCACGGCTCAATACAGCCCACAACCAATAATTCGAGATAAATATGGTAAACGATGGACGACCCTTCGCTGCATGCTGCAGGTTCAATTCCTGCACTCGAGTCAGAGTAAAACATACCGCAATAATTTTTCTATTCAAAAGTGTATTTCTTATTGTAGATTTATATTTGTACAGAGTTGTGGACATTAAGAAAAATCACAGTACACAATTTCCGTTTTCGTAAATTTTCAATCGGCCATCTATCCCTCGTTTTAGATATTTGTATTCAGATAAAACAAATTTATGAAACAGCAATGTAGGCAGTGAAAAAAACACAATACAAATTTTTCTAAAAATTATAGCTCAATTAAAAACGTATTCCTGATTATTACCTATTTCCTTATAAACTTGCGTGTTAACAGAAATATAATTATTTTATATGTATCTGTATAAGTATTAACTTTAATTGACTGAGGTGATACTTAGTAATGATTGTTGTGAACTTTCAGGCTAAAAAAAAAACGTAAAGTCGTTGGAGAAAACTAGTTCTAAAAATTGTTATATTTGAATTAAATTTTACCCCACGTTCGATTGAAGCTATCTGTTCCTTAACACTGATACCGCCAATGACCAGTACTTCTTTGACTGTCGGTTTATCTAAATATTTTTGAAATTTCACTATCTGCTGGTATGTCTGCTCCGCCAACTCTCTCGACGGCTGTAATATTTAAAAAACACTTGTTAAAAATCCATGAAAATCCGGTAGTTTTATCCTTATAATATGCGTACATTATGAGGGGTGAGTTCGCAAAAATTAAATTAACAAAAAAAATTACACAAATTTAATAAATCCCTTAATAACAAAAAGCTTCTAAAATATGATATTTAAGAAGATAATAACTTTCAATATTCAATTTATTATGAGGTAAAGAATTTTTTAAAATGAAACTTGGGGAGACCCCAACTTTTTTATACAATTTTGCCTCATCTTGACGAATTATATTCTATCATTAATTACAACATTAAAGCCCGAAATGTTTTTTTTCACTGGTGAAATAAAACTGCAGACGAGTTAGTGAATTTCTTAGTATGTTAATAATGAACTACCTCCAGAATAATAGCCTGTGGAGCGTTTGCAATTTTAGTCAAACCGCCGGTGCTTTGACTGGCGGTCTGGTTGGCGTGAACACACGACGGGTCAGCTTCGGTCAGGCCCTTGTAGCCGCTCGGTTGGTGCTTGAAAGGCTTCGTGCCAAAATTGAAGTTCAATTCGGCGTTCTGAAATTTTTGAAAGAAAACTTTAAAATAGGTCCAGAAAAGGGAGGCCTTTTTGGCACAAAAAAATGGCCCAAAATATGGTCACAAATTACCACGGTAGTACTTGTAAATTGTAAACTTGTAACGGACAAAAAAATTTTGTTATTATTATGAGCAGTAAACAACTAGTTTAGTAACAAATTTATCAGTTAATACACCAAAAAAGCCTTAAACCTTTTTTTGGAAAATGGGGTTTGATAGCCTTGTTCTTTTGTTATTTATTTTACATTTTATTTTTTCTTTGTTTTTTATGTAGCTTGTTTCTCTCGTAACAGAAGTTGCTAATTATAGCTTTTAGAAGATCTCTAGGCCAGTTTTAGGCTATCTTTTAAAGTTTACAAACGAGAAACCCTTGTTACGGATATACGGGAAACCTGTTTTTACCTTGACGCAGACAGTGGGATACAACGCTGTCCTCTGTACGTGATGCGGAATCTTGAAAGCGGTACCCAAATCGTTGCCGTTTTTCGAAAACGAAATCTTCCCGCCGTCCAGGTCCAAGAGGCAGCCGATAACGTCAGTTTTGCCGAAAGACTCGCCGTAATTGTCGAACTGTCGGTCGTTCGACTTTTTACCGGTTCCGCCGAAACCGAAACCGAATTTGTCCGTGCCCAAATCCAACGAGGCCTGCAAAATAATTTCTTTCCCAATACCTATTTCAATAGCACATGGAATATTCATAAAGTATGTGATTTTTCAGTAATTTCAAACATTATAATTTGACGCTATGTCTAGTTAGGCGCTTCTATATTCCTTCTTTTCTGTATATTTATTTTAGCTGTTATGCCTTCCCCCTTCTATATTTCTGTTATTAGTAAATGTTCCAAATAAAAATGGGCACTTGCCGAAATGTATTCTTTCTGACCAGCATTTAAATATAGACATAGTCCCAAAACACTAAGTGGATCTGCATATAACATATATAGCGTTTCAGAAATATTAACCTCACCGCATGTCTGAGTCAGAGAAACTGACACACACACACACACACACACTTGAAACCTATCGATAATTGAGTTGTACATTTCACCGGTTTTATATAGTGGTAGGAGATAAATAGATAAGCTGTGTACAAGACTTTAAATTGGTTCAATACCTGACTTGTCGACCATCCGACTCTGCAGAGGCCTTCGTCGCTTATTTTGGCCTCGTAATAATATTTGCCGCCGGACTGAACTCCTTTTGTGGCGCGACACCCGTGCCATTCTTTAGGCTCCCTCGCCTGACAAGTCAGACCATCGGACGATATCGCAATGGCCGATGTCCGATCGGTCTTACTCAGCTCCCATACTCCTTTTTTTGAAGCTGAAAATGTTAAATAATTTTCATTTCAGTAGGCTATCAACTATACAAATGTAATAATATTGGGCCGAACAGAAAAGGAAAAAAAAAGCTAGGAGACCGCTACTATCATTATCATTGATATTAACATGCTACTGTATCCCATTAGGCAATATTAATAAATATAATCAACTCTCGATTTATTTGGAAGTCGTAGAATTTAACTGTTTGTAGTGTGCATGTTGTTTAATGTATCTGGTTTAATTTTACAAGTCAATTCCTGTTTATTGATAAATAAATTAAAATTTCAATTTAGTACAATAAAAAAGAAAATAATACACTAAAACATAATATGATTTAATGTATACTTTGGATGTTTTTGGGCATCCTCACTGCACTGTCACTTTCACAGTGACATATATATATATATATATATATATATATATATATATATATATATATATATATATATATATATATATATATATATATATGTGTGTGTGTGTGTGTTCTGTTATTGTTATTGCGGGTTATGTTTGTTTTCAGATTTTGTTAATCCGTTTTACTAAGTGTGAGTCAGATTGTCGGAAGTTATTACACCCAGGCAAAAGAGGAAAAGAATTGGATATTATAGAAAAACCT
The DNA here is from genome assembly GCA_019843655.1 of Lethocerus indicus. NCBI lineage: Eukaryota > Metazoa > Arthropoda > Insecta > Hemiptera > Belostomatidae > Lethocerus > Lethocerus indicus. The sequence continues at coordinate 27,427,918 of JACDQD010000008.1, read as the reverse complement.
GGAAATCTTCAAACATAAGAAAAACAACATTATAAATGAGAAAATTAATTCCCAGAGTGACACGATATTTGCCCCTATAATCCTCTTAAAGGATCACACCCTCACAACCATCACAGCATCCCCTTGCTACTGAAGATGGCGAGCAGCCGACAAACCGGTCTAGCAAAAGAGCAAACCGGCGAGTATTCCGACCCCTCGCAGACCACAAAACAGGTATATCAAATTATTTATACACGGGGTACCAGACAGATCTTACGTGCTGGCGTCGGTGCCGAAGTGCCAGATTTTGAACTTTTTCCCTGTTCGATGTCCTTCAGAGTTTCCCAGACGATCTGCAATATCGGCAGGCAGAAAGCGCCGGTTTTACCGCTGCCAGTCTCGGCGGCCATCAGGACGTCGCCTCCGCCAAGAATAAGAGGAATGGCCTCGGCTTGGACATCGGTCGGAAGCCTGACCAACAGTGCGCGACGGAAGATTAATAAATATCCGATGAGAGTGGAGTATTTTGCACAAAGGAAGATTAATAAATATCCGAAGAGAGTGGGGTATTTTCTCTATAGCGTCCTGTAATAATATTTACCAGAGAGAACAAGCAACTTACATCCATTCCATTTCTTCGACGGCCTTTCCGATTTCGGGAAGGACACCAAATTCTGAAATGAAAAGAGGGACGTCATTAGACCGGAGTCATTTATTAATCGGATCTGTTGTATAATACGATTATAATAAATATATGCGGAACCTTCGAAGGCAGCCATGTGTTATTTTCAACGGAGCCCCAAAAAAAAACAACGAGATTCAAAAGTATCAAAGATAATACGACGGCACCTGAAGCCGGTCAGCTTCCATGAAACCTACATATGCGATGAACTCAAATTGACAGTGCAGCCACCCGTACGGCTGGCAATTTTACCTGCTATAATATAAAATTGCGTATACGACGAAATACGAGAACGTACATTATATAATTAAATATAAAAATTCAACTTAATCTTTTTCGGGTGAAACAAATTTCCAAATGAAAATTAAATGATACTAATCGTCAATAACTCAAACAACTTTTGATTAAATGAGTGCAGCCAAAATTCCAGTTTCTATTTTTAGACTTGAGCGGAAAAACTAAAATCAATAAATTGTTAATGATTTTTGCTCTACTCTAAAGGAGAAATCCCCCAGATTTTAATTAAAGTGATAACAGTAAATTTTAATTGCGTAAGATGTGTATTACGGAGCATAAATATATATTATAATCTAATGAGAACACCGAAAAAGAAATTGAAATTGAAAATAAAAACAATCCGATTCAATTACAAAATATCAACTTTCAACACAAAACTAGCTGCCAAAAGAAATTCTTGTAAATATTTGGGAGAGTAAAATTTTTTAACTCTATATATATATATATATATATATATATATATATATATACCAAACTAGCTGCTCATCATCTTCAGCAGCATTTCGTGTCTGTGTAGAATCCTGTCTGAGCTGCAACAACACTTTTACTGTACTCCAATTAAGTATGTAAGTGTGTAAATTTTATATTACAAAAGTTCTAATACCACCTAACTGGAGGTATTCCAAATATTAAAAAAAGTTGGGCGCGATTGAATTACAAATAGAAGAGGAATAGTAAAAATACATACTATTTCGATCAATTTGCTTTATTGGCAGTTAAAATAAAACAGTTCCAATTAATAACATTCTTAAGTAGTAAAAGAAACCCAAATCTCAATGAAGCAAAATTTGGAAAGAGCCCTTGTTATTCGACTGAAAATAAATAGCGCATTTTTTTTCAAGGACGACACCTCTTGAGGAATCGCGGATACAGGCAAACTTCCCTTATATGATATCTGTTGAGTAACCAACACAAAAATCTTTCCAAGCCCAATCCATATCCTCCATGCGGGCAAGTACCATATTTCCTCTAAAACACGGTGAAAACGAACATTTCAAAATTATAATATAAGATGAACATAGCAATTAGAATACTAATACGTATATATTTAAGTATTCGTGTACATATAATAAATTGAATGAAGTTATAATTCAATTAGTTCTAAAATAAATCTGCTTTCTAATCATATTAAAGGAAGATAGATTTGCCTATAGTGATTTACCTGATCCGTGTACCAATAGTAAGGTGCAGGATCTATTTCTTCCCTCTTATATCCAGCCAAAAGTTCATCGTTGTCAAAGATACGCATTGAACCACCGACTATTTCTCCGACACCAGGAAGCAACACATCAACTGACTCTGTCAGTTCGGAGTTTTCAGGGCACTTTTGCATATAAAACGCTTTAATTCCTGCCGGGAATCGACAAAGCATAATCGGCTTGTTGATTTCGTCAGTCATCTTTCTTTCGGGCATTTCCGGGATATCCTTGAAAGGAGTCAAAAATGAACATTTGTGATATATTTTCATTTCTGAAAAACAGCAAATGTAACGAGTGGACGTTTCAATTCAATCCTTGTTCATACCTCGCCGAATTCATAAAATGAACCGTCCTCTTTAGTTATGTTATGTTCTTTCAGGTATTTAATTGCATCAGAATAGTCCATTCGAAGGAACGGCCTTTCCGGTTTCTTAAAATCCTACAAAAGATGTGAAGTATTAATTAATTAATTCGTTTCTTAATTATATTCAATTTGATTATCACTCAATATGCTTACAGGATTCAGTTTGTAAACTACTTCTCCGTAAGGGGAATCAAGTACTCTCTGGACAACATCACAAACTAAATCTTCAAGTTTATCAAGTAAATCATTAAACGTGATGAAAGGGCATTCAGCTTCAATATGTGTATATCTGAAATTAGACAAGAAATGGTTTTATGTTTTAAAATGTATTTTTTTTTTAAGAAACTTATTACTTTAAAATCAATTCGATACAACTTACTCGGATAAATGTCTACGAGTTCTGCTTTGTTCTGCCCTGTAGCTCTGGGCTACACAGAAGACGTCTCCCATCGCAGGAATACACGTTTCTAAATAGAGCTGAGAGCTCTGGGTCAAGTATGAAGTTTCACTGAAAATTTTACGCAAAAATAAAATTTAATCCGAATTTTAATTCGGGTAAATATTACAGACAGTTGCGAATAATTAAATTACCCGAAATAATCCAAACTGAAAAGTGTAGAACCGCCTTCAACCTGTGTTTGTACAAGCGTGGGTGGTGTTACTTCAAAATATCCGTTGCTGAAATAATGTTGCCTGAATGCTTCCATAACGACTGACCTCATCTTCAATATCAATGATGTCTGTAAACAGACCAACATATAATTATTGATTTATTCGCTGTTACCTTTCAGAAAATCAGAAATTTTAATTCTATAATGGGCATACAATATGTAACTATAAATCAATGAATTCATACCATGTAATAATTATCAATATCTCTGATTTGATAACACAATATCAATAATTACCGGATAGATATATTTAACGTGAAACATTACTACACTATATAATTGATGCTTATAATTATCTAAAAAGAGTCATAAGGTCGGATCAATTATTTTTATAAGTGACTTTTAGTTTAATTCTTTTTTCATAATTTAAATGCGATAAACATTGGTAAATCATATTTTTGTGTCTCAACATTGAAGTACTATAATTATGAGCTGATTTTCAATGTTTCAATTCATAATAATTGTCAATTAAGATGGTAGATGTGTGCATTAACACTTCAAGAGTGAATGATGCAATACTACTGTACATTTTCTCCCCTGATCATTATGTGCCTGTTGTCCAACTGAACGTCGGGTAATGCTTCTTCGTTAAGTATGCTGTCGGCACCGCCGGGAGGTGCCAACCCTACCAATTCCCAGTAGTCGACTTGCAACTCGTGCCCTCCAGGTGCCTGAAAGAGAACAATCGGAAAAATGTTATTTAAAATACATTTTCATTGTCTCTTGTTATAAAACATTACTGAGTATTCAATCTTCATGAATACCTGGAAAACAGTGTCCTATCAATATTTGATACAAAAATAAATTATTTAATATAAAAAAGCAAAAATTAGGAGAAATTTAGGAGAAATCATGCTGTAGATGAATGTAAGCTATCTAGATTACCAGCTATGAGACTCATCTATCATTTTGTGTCCCCAAACCGAAAAATCTGATAAACTGGTTTTAATTAAGGGAGTTAAAATGGAAGTTGGCACAAATGCTGTCAAGTGCTTCATTTTTTCGGTATTAATTTATTACTTCATTGTGCTGCTTGCCAAAATGTGTTTATTAATACTCTGTCAAGCGCTTTATTCTTAATTACTTTCATGCTAATGGGATAACCCAGTTCAAGTGTAGTGTGCATTTAAGGTGGCAAAATCTGATATTTACCACCTGGTTATTTTCTGAACATTACTGGAAACATTTTTAAAAATATTGGTTAAATACAACTGTATATTAATGTGATTTCTCCTCACACTCTTTCCAGCGGGTACTTCATGGATGACACCATAAAGGGCGACTGATGATTCGGTCGAAAGAACAAGTGCATTGTACGTTTGACACAGAATATTGGACAGTACACACTGCAGAAATCCACTACCATCACGCAACGTAATAAACATTAACGATTTACCTGAAATTAAGTAAAAATAATTCAGTCACTAATTATAAAATAAGAGTAGTAACAGTTATTGGTTTGGTCAGATGCAAAAAAGTATAACATTGTTTTTAGGCAATTCATGTACTGACTTACAACAGAAGGCTATTCCTAATAATGATTCTTCCTGATATGAATTAACATTCATTTAGATTAATTTTCTATACTCTACTAAAAATTCAGTTTACTTAAAGTTCCTATTTTAAATACTCGATGGAATTATTTAAAATAAATACAAATTTCTGCAATAAATATGATTGTGTAAATATATCCTGTACTATACTTGGTGGGAATATGTGGGAAACTAAATGTGGAAATTATCCATAAAAAATACTGACATTTCAACAGAATGATGCAATAATTCATCAACAAAATAATTGAGTTATGAACTCAATTCAATAATCTCATCTGTGAAATAAGTATGGTTTAAATTTTTCAAAAAGTATTCCAATAACAGTAATATAAGAGACTGAACAACATAACTTGGTTATATTAATGAATGATGAATTTAAAATTGGCTTATAAACATTTTGGGGATTATTAATTTTGCTATTATCTCTTACTCTTGGTATAAAAAATTAATTTTCGGTCAGAACATAATGCACAAAAAGACCAGTTACTATCATTAACTAAATACTACCTCAAGATAAGATTTGTTACTTTTATTAACTCTTCCAGACTTATAAATATGTGCTTTTCATAACTCGTTTCTTTTAGAATTAGGGTTAGTCCTTTGGACTATAAAGCTATAATTTAGCCGACGTGTTGCAGCTCACGCCTGGAGAAGTCAATATTTAATATGTTAGCAATTATGTTGAGCGCTTTTGTATGAAGCGTTTTTTTTCATGAAAAGCAGGCGGAATTTCACCCGTGTAAACTGGTTTTACCTTGACGCCTTAAGCGATGTACCCATCCAAAAATTTGAACGCGGATTCCCCTGTTTTCAGTGCCCTGTTTAATTTTGATACGCTTGGCGGCGGGAAGACTTTTGTCTTCTTCAATCACAATACTTTTCGAATCCTCGAGGGCCTTCTCATTTTTGTCCACGACTTTTTCCTTGTCCGCAGCCTTGTACCCGTCTCTTACGAATAATTTAAGATTCTTTTTCAACTGCGTCTTGGAGGCGGGCTCGAATTTCTGCAATCGGGAAATTTAAGCGTTAGTTAACATAACCAAACGAATAGAAAGAATGTATTATATTTCATTGAGAATGTCGTGCAAACCGCCTGGCACATGTAACGGATGTACGAGCGGCCACCCAGCGCTGTATAAATAGAGAGAAAAAAAATACCGCTGATAAGGTGTCAAATATTGATACTGCGCAAAAAATCAATGGCTAATGGGTATTTGGGCTTGAGGGGGGAACTTTTTAGAGGGTTGCACAGTTATATTACTCCGTTTTACTATTTATCGCCGATGTGTTTTCAGTCGTACATGGCAGGGCAGCAAATTGACTCAATACTGGATGAGGAGGAGGTGTCCTGCCGGGAATCTACTACTGTGTCTATGCGACAGAGACACGACATTCAGGGCTACTGTGGGGTTTCTTCACAGTACACGGGTTCTCCAGGTCGTCTAGGTCGCTGCTTTCGGAGCAAAAGATGACAGAGTCGAGGTGTCATAAAGGACATTACATGTTACATCATATACCGTCATAATCCCAAAGGTATGGGATTAGATTGACATTCCTGTAATTTCGACGCATTATCCGAATTTCCGTGATATACGTCAGGATTACTTGAGGACATGGGACGAGGGAGACACAGTCCACGCGTTACAAAATAAAATATATTTTTAAATGTAAGCATATACTTAGAATAATTTTACTATTCGCTAACACGTATAGCACTCACTTGTCCTTCCTCTTCGAATCGACGTATATGACTGGAAAAGGCTGATTTCCGTGGTGTTTCATCGCTCTGAGAATAGTTTTAAACGGCTTGGACTCGGTACCGTTCCCGTCGGTATCGTCCCCGTGCAATTCCGACGTGTAAATGCTCTCTACAACGTTAAATTAATGAAGCGACTATATTACGAAGCCGAAAATTACGCTATATATTTACGTGTATTCGAATATACCTAACGACATGTTTTCTATTCCTTGTGCGACGCTCATGTTTTCCCCCCCGGGGTGAACTGTGAACAGAGAAAAAAATATATATATATATGGGTATAAGATCTTTCGAAACTGTACCGGCTCCGAATCGATTTTCGGGGAATACAAAAAAAAATAATCCAAGTTCGAGTTCAAGTAGCATCAGTATTGAGTAAATAAGGGTAAATGTCATCACCTCAATGCGGAATTACATCATTCCTATTTACCCTCCTTCTCTCGGTAACCAGAAAACCCCGTGTTCTGTAGGTTACAAATTTAAAAGGTCCAGAGTCCGTATTTACTGTCGAATAGCTGAGACTGTGCTGTATCTTTTTAGAATGGAATATAGGACTCGACTGGACGGAAAGTGAAGGGCGAACGTGCTGGATGCATGGAGAACGTGGCCGGGAACTAACCGAAGCGCCGGTTTCAATGACTGTTCGCTTTATATTTCGCTGAGAATGTATTGATATTAGGACGTCGGAAATGAGTATTTCAAAATGAAAAGTCAATAGATAGCGGTCGGTTACCTGATGCGTGCTGGACACGAGACTGACTGAAGAAGGGTGGCCGGGCGGGTGGCGCGTGCACTGCTTATCTCCTGGCCCCCCACTACCCCCCTCCCCACCACTCAAACCCCTCTCTCTCGCCCTTTCTCTCTCTCTCTCTCTCTCTCGGGCCGTTGCTTACGTGTTTCACTATTATATTCTACCGAAATTATGGATTAGCGATCTTCAATCGGAGAATCCCTCCCTTCCTAGGGCCGCAAATACAGAGTGTTTCCCCCGACTCGCCGAACCCCCCCCCCGCGAATAGGTCGCTAAAATTCGGTCGAACGGATATTTGACCCGTTCGCGAACTGTGCGGGTCTGTTCTGCGGGCGTGTCTCAGTTCTGCCCGTTCTGCCGGCCGTTCGGGGGCCGGTTTCTGGTCCGGGGATATATTTTTTTTTCTTCTTTTTCAAATCGAAATATTTAAAATCTTAAATCGCGGGCTTTTATTAACGCGAAAGCGGTTTGTTTATATCTAAAATCGGTGGAGGGGTCGACGAGTGGAGTGGTAGCGGCGGTGGTGGGGGTGTGGACTATGTTTTTGCTGGCGGCCAGCGCCGCTGTATCCGTCCGCCTCAGTCGGGCAGAACACTTCTGTTGGTAAAGAGCTCTCGTAATGGGAATGCGAGCCAGCCCACGGTTCCACAACTATTATTATTGCTATTTCGCCGGCTAGCAGACCAACGGGAAGCCCTTCTATCAAATGGAACAGTCGAAATTCTATGCGCCCAGGCTGTACACATCGTCGGTTGTCGAGATTAAAAAGGACGAAATTGAAGAGGTAACCATCCGTACGCCCTATTAACGAACGCTTTACGGACTGCGTTTTTAACGGCGGCCATTGAAAACGCGGTCCCGTTTTCGCCGATTGGAGCGCTAGTCTAGTCCGGAGGGACATTTGAAAAAAAAAAAAAGAAAAACCGGGGGCTCCTTTTGAAAAGATTTTATTTTTTTAAATCGGTTTTTTTATTTTCCTTCCCAGTGACCAGTGCGCCCTGTTTTCATTTTTTGGGTTTTCAGAAGTACGAACGGAGTTATCACTTTCTGCAGAATATAATATCGGGCCTATCGGAGAAGGAAGCGCACGACGCTCTCAACAATGAGGTTTCGAAAGATAAGGCCCACGAAGAGAGCATCTGCCTCGGGATACTCACCGTTATTCTTACGGATCCCAACAATTACGCCAAGGTAAGCGCTTTTAACCCTTTACGCTATACAAACTATACATCGGTTTACACTTTTTCTAAACGAGCCTCGATGCCCTAAAAGGAACCTATTCACGGAGCGATACTGTGCTCAGTCGATTGGAGATAACGAAATTCAATGTAAACAAACGTTGTCACCTGGCATTTCGAACGTAACGAAATTGACACAAAAATCGGTGGCATCGGAGCGAAATCTAAACCGGGAAGACCGGTAGCTGTTGGATAGTGTTTTGAAAAATACCGCACGATGGAGAATTATAAAACTGAATTTTTATACAAAAACATGTCATTGGATGACTGTATCGAATAAAGATATATTTACAGTTCACAAAGGAATTACTAAATATTGTTTATCCATCGTAAACTTGCGTGTTATGTATCCTTGCTCTTTCGGCGGAAATTAATTCCGACCAGTACGATACCCTTCTCCAAATTTAATACGTCCTCAAAGGGTTAATTTGTCTATCGGAACTGTTTTTTTTTTATTTATCGGTCCAACTGTTATTTTTTTGTCAATGTCAAATTTCACTTGTCGAGATTCGGGAGCAAAAGATTTTATAAACCGTAAGTTGTAGGTCAATCTAATTTCTTAGTTGGCACCGCGAATAATCACAAACTAGTTAGAACGTACGAGAAACATTTCGGCGGATTTACGGCTGAAATGTCTCCCGTTATCGTTTTAACAGAGTGTTGTTTCAGAATTTACGAGTGTACAAGAGAACACATGTGTCTTTGCCCACATAGTATACCGTTATTAAGATAAGAAAGGTTTATTGAACTCGGTTAGTGATAAATAAATGTTGTTTCACTCGTACATATTTACATATGTGCATTCGTACAGATACACATAGGCGCATGTATTTATATTCGATTAAAACTCTATAGCGGCTAATCCGAAACAGATTTTGTGGAAATTTAACGGAATATCCTTCCAGTAATTGTGTGCCAACCTGCCATAACCTACTTGTTGCTTCGATGAATGTAAATTTTAGTATTAGGTATTCTGAATTATTATAGGTCCATTTCAATTTATCCGCATCCCTCTCGATCTCTTCTCATCTTTTATTTCTGCTTTTTACATCTTTTACGTATTATATTAAAATTTAAATGGCTATTAGATGTGACAAATTTTTAATCTATACGATGTAGACGGGTATTAAAATGGACATGACAGATTTCCATTTGTTTCCCTTAAATTGTTGGTTCAACAGGAAAATGGCATATTCGAATGTATATATATTGCATTTATGTATTGAACTTAAAAGTGTTTATACATATTATACAGCATATTATATTTGTGGAATAACCTCAAATGTTCATCTAAACATGCTGTGTAATTTACCCTGTTCTAATATTAGAGAGTAATCTCATTACTTATTTTTATGCATTTGTATCTTGGCCACATTTTTATGAATTTTTCTTACACACACAATAATAATGAAACATTAGGGTGAATGTTATTTGTTAATGACAAAAATTTTTCATGTAACAATGAGATTTTGTACTATTATAACAATTATATGTCTTTATATTGGAATAATGTCTAATATTGTTTTTGTAAAGGCTTAAATATTAGTTATAGTAATGTTCAAATATATATTCTTAGTAATACGTATTGGGATTAATGTGCTACTGTTCTGTGTCTTCTCTGTTGTCTATTTCTAATATTTTTTTCTTCTGAACATAGGCGTACCGTGATTTAACACTGATATCTCGAGATGGATTTGCAATCGTGCAGGCGCACTTGTCGCAGCTCATTTTGGACAGGTGGCCCAGGCTGACCGATTGCGTCCGTGCTCAACTCTTATGGCTAATTAAGGAAATGATCAGAAATGGAGTCAACGGCGTTGAAAATCTGTGCTGGAACCTGATGAGGCATATGGCCGGCGGCGATATCACGCCCAAAAATATTAAACTCATCGAAGAGGTTCTCGACATATTTAATGAGAACAGGTTGGAATTTTATATGCTTAAATAAAATGTACACTTAAATTTATGTAATTAACATATATATGGTTGGGGCTGTTGAACCCATACCCGCTGGTCAGCGGATTTAGTCCGCCCATATGCCATGGACATTAGTTTCTATAGAGGGACAGTGATAGGATACAACATTCAGTTAAATTTCTGTGTTCATTTAAATAATATAGTTATTCAGATACAAAAATTATGTATTACTTCAAATTCAATCTGTTTGCACAATTGGCATTTTTGTTCTTATCAGGCTAATTACACTATATAAGAATTATGTAACAAAATTACAACATGATATGCAGGATATATCAATAATTGTAGCGAGATAAACATACATTAAATTTGTTCATCATATACATTTTTTCTATTTGCATTTATTAGGCAACTTCAACCCAACTTGATAGAATAAAAATGTAATATACTACACGGGGATATATTACTATAATGTATATAATATATATTTATATCTTATGTATATATAAATATAAAACTAACCTTATCTATTAATAAACGAGATATTATAATCATTGTATTTTTTTGTTGGATATAATTGGCAGTGTGTGCAAATTGTCACCAATGTGCCATACAATTGCAGGTATAATTTGAAACAAAAATGTGTTTAATTTAATTATGTTCGTTTCAGACCGTGGTTAGAAAAGTTTCCTCTCATAGTAGCTTCAGCAGTTTACACATATCTGAGATTAATAGAAGATCACATGTCGCCAGCGTTTATTCATCTGCAGAAGAAAGAGGTGGCTTTTACCGTTTACCTTCTGAGAGAAAGGTTTACAGATTGCCTGGTGATCGGTCGTGATCTTATACGACTATTACAAAATGTCGCGCGGATACCAGAATTCGACTGTCTATGGCGCGATCTAATACACAACCCCAAACAGTTCAATCCAACTTTTACTGGTAAATATTCTGGAAAAGTGCAACAAATAATGCCGATTTTTATTACTGTATTCACTCCGGCGAGTTTCCAATTTTTTCAACCCTTCTGAGAAGTATTTTTTTTAAAACTTCTAAAATAACTATTCACCTTATAAATTTACCTTACTTATCGAATTACTCTTGTATATTTTAATGAATTTTGAGCAGTGCAAAGTTTATTTATGAATTCTAACATAGCCCTTAAGCTTATTATTGAATAAATCAGTGATCGGTTTAACTTTCACCAGAAATTAAAAGTAGGATTTATGTAGATCGTATAAGAATCTGGCACCTAATCATTTTTTCTTTTCTAAATGAACCATTCAGTTCTCAATGAGACATTTCTTGCAGGCCTTCAAAATGCATTCTGTTCAATTTACCTTCTTCGGAAAGGCTTTATTTAAAATAAAATTGTGGCCATCGGTGTTATACAATTGTGTCCCACTTTTTGTCCAGGTGTCCTGAGCATATTGCAGACTCGTACGTCGAGGAGGTTTCTCCAGTCTAGGCTAACGCCGGACATGGAACAAAAACTGGTATTTTTGACATCGAACGTTCGTTTCGGAAATCATAAAAGATATCAAGATTGGTTTCAGCGTCAGGTATTTAATATGCATATTCTCTATATAAATGTCCGCTTGTATTTGCCTATCGATGAGAATGTTTCGTTTCTTTATTTCTTTGCACGTTTATTTTCTTTGCATATGATTTTTAATATTTCTTAAATAAAAAGTATTGAATATATTATAAATTTAAAGAAATAGAGTACAGTATTTTTCCCTTTATGATAAAACTTTTATCTCATTGTAGAAATTAACTTAACTTAAAACTCAACATTCATAAACAGGAAAACATTTATTAAAAAGAGATATTGAAAAATTTAAATTATGGGGGTTTCAGAGTAATTATAAGTAGTAGTATAAGTACTTAATAAGACTAGGGTGCTTAGTTAGGTTAAACCTAGGTTTAGTTTCAGCTTAATAATATGTGAACAATAAACTAATAAAACATTTCAATTTGCTAGTAATTTCACTCATGGAAATATACCTTTCTGTTACTCTTTTTTTTTCGTATCAAATTATTAGAAACTGTCTAGAATATCAGTCGAATATAAGAAATAGAATACCATTACTCTTTTCATTGGTAGTAGAATTTCCCTTTTTTCAGTATCTTGGTACTCCCGAAGCGCAGTCACTGCGTTGCGACCTGATCAGGTTTATAGTCGGTGTTATACATCCGACGAATGAACTTCTCTGCTCCGACATCATACCCCGTTGGGCCGTCATCGGTTGGCTTCTAACAACGTGCACGTCAAACATCGCCGCCACAAACGCCAAATTGGCGCTTTTCTACGATTGGCTGTTTTTCGACGCCGAAAAGGACAACATAATGAATATTGGTAAAATGGGGAAACATAAAAAGTGTTTACATTTAATTTGGTAAATTAACGGGGGGCCATAGCTGCTAGCAAAAATATTCAAGTTAGGTTGAGGACTGTAATTATATAAAAGTTATTTTATATAAATTATCAGTGAGAGGTGACTACTACTTAATTCAAAAATTGAATAATCTGATTCTAAACGAATTTAAAAAAATAATTTTGTTTTATTTCTGTTACATAAAGCCGGTAGCCTATATTTAAAGTTCATACCGGTGTAATTGAGTTTATTATGTTTGAATTCATTCTTTTGTGGCATTAAGTGGTTCCCTCAATTGAGGGCACATCGGTAGACAAATGTTAAATTACAAATATAATTGGGAAATTAGGAGTTTCAAAATTGAGTATTTTGTTTTCTTTTTAGAACCAGCAATTTTGGTAATGCATCATTCGATGAGATCACATCCGGCTGTTACGGCTACACTTCTCGATTTCCTCTGCAGAGTAAGTTACCGTTTGATATCTATTTATCAACTACCAATTAATGGTAATAACTTGATGTTAAGTGCTAATAGTAATCAATGATAATTAATAGCCTGATTTATTGGTGTGATCAAATTTTATATTTATTTAATTCTGTAAAAATTAAGCTACAAGAATATTCTAGTTTGAAATTGGTTGCTCCTTAATAATTGTGCATTCATTTTATCTTTCATCAGAATTATATTTGAGCAGAAAAAAAAGAATCTGAACTTGTTATTGTTGAATAGATATCTATGTAATAATATTAATAATAATTTTGTTTGTTTCATCAATTTCAGATAGTTCCAAATTTTTGGCCTCCAATGACTGATAAAGTTAGAAATGGAATTTATACATCACTTAGGCAAATTCTAGAGAAGCGGGTTTTGCCTGCTGTCTATCCACTTTTCGATAGTCCAAAGTTGGACAGGGAACTTAAATCTATGATACACGATTCATTTCCCGAATTTTGTTTTCCGCCGCCCGTCGAAGGTATGCTTTATTTCTATTCCCCAATATTATTGAATTTTAATACATTTATTCTTGCATTTACATATATTTACAGCTTCATCTCCAGTGCTGTATGACTGTGGATTCAGTTAATTATTGTAACAAAATAGGGAACTTCTTAGACAGTGAATGGAAGAATATGGACTAGCCTTTCTCCTATTGTAACCTGTCAGTCATTATAATTGTTAGTAACCTCGTTAATTAATTGTATTTTATTTCAATTATTGAAACAGTCATATGAAGTTTCCAATAACTTTTATTATCTCTAAAGTTATATTCTAATTTGAACTTATTTAATTATAAAAACTCAGGTTCGTGTCTATAAAATAATCAATAAGGAAATATTATGAATATATTTTAAAAATGTGGAAAATAAATCTATTATTTATTTTTATGCTTACCAAATTTTAAGTCATTTAATTTATTATAAACTATTATCTATTTCAGTTTAGAAATATTTGCTCTATTTCTTTTAATAAAAACACTTCCTGGATTTAACATAATTTTGATTGATCCCTTTAAAAGCATGAAATGTTTTTGTATTTCAGTGCTACTTTAAATTTAGATTAAGTAAACAATAATATTGGATTTGGAGCAATAATTTTTCGTAATAACGTTTATACGTTTTAATATTGCGGTATTTTTATTTCATAAATGTTTTTGCACTAAGCTTCTAATTTGTGATAGGCAGTAGAGTGGATGAAATTCGAGGGGACGACGAAACGGGCGATGGAGGACCGCCCGATCTGGATGCTCATAATGGCGGACAGCCGGAGGCCGTATTTAGCGACGAAGAAACTGATCCTGTTGTTAAAACCGAGACGAAGGATTCAAAAGAAACTAAAGAGGAAGCAAATAAAGAAACTGCAGTGGGTAGGAAAACGTTTTCCGTCTAAACGTTAGAAAATTAACGCCTGCGAAATATAATTTCCAAAATAGCATCAGTCTAGCGACATTTTAAATAATCTTCTAAAAACATATTCGTTAGTTATATTCCGTAGAGGTCCATCTTGAGCAGATGCGTTTATTGTCTGATGCCAATTCTATTTGAGCACAAAAATTATTGTCCATTCATTTCAATAAACTCCCGTAAAATAGGATTATATTGTAAAAAAGAAGCCAAAATATATATTATAATATTAATTGGTTTTTATCGAATAGAATGAAATAACGAAAGGTTGAATGAATTAACATTATGTTAATGAGATATATATAATGAGTTTTGGGTTTGATCCCAACTGCAGAAACGAGAATCAAAATGTGAACTATGAAGAATAGTTAGTGGATCTCTTAAGCATGGACCTCTGGACGGATTTTCGTAAATGAAATGTTGGGTTAACGCGGATGTTTGGAATTTTTTTTGTTCGCCATTTCAGCAAATGCTAAAGTGAAAAAAGAGGCAGCCAAAGTGAATGAAAAACCAGATGTAATGGAACTGACGAAAAGTCTCGAAGGCGATTTGAAACCCGCAGTTGAAGCACTGCACACGGAAACTGATAATGAAGCGAAGTGAGTGTTATTTTTATTGTTCCTCTATTTTTAATTTTAGTTAGCGACACCGGATAAATATAATATCTCTAATGTAATTTAATTTTTAAGATGCGAAGCTATGGAGAAATTGGTACAACTTGTTGTACAAGATGAAGACATGGACAACGATGTTTTGGCCAATCTGTCATTGTGCCTCTGTGAAATTTTGAGGGATCAATTTGAAGACAAAGTATTTCCTGAAACTGTCTCAGCAGAGTAAGTTTATGCTTAAATATTATTTTATATTGCATGTAAAAATATATGTTTTTAAATCTTAATGGCAAACATGACGGTTTTGTTAATCACAAATTTTTGTACACATTTTGTATTTTCATTGCATTTAAAATGCAAATTTTTGGGATTGATTTATTTATATAAAATTCCTTTTTGATTCTCACACAGCTTGTACACTTTCTCCAACTCAGTGAATTCATTAAAAATGTTATTGGTATTAAGATCCCTCAATTTATTTATTATTTACTCAATTCCATTATCGTCTGCAGGTTATCTGATTGCTTACATATTTTTCACTTTCCATGATTGATTTAAATCCTTTTTTTATTCTTATTGATCTCAGAGAAATGTTTCTTATGCAAATATGGCCATTTATAGTATTCATTTTTTAGCATTACGCTATTAATATTCACTAAGGGTATTTACTTGTTTAAAAAAATTCATTGTATAACTTTGGGTAATTATTTTGTTTCCAGAACATTAGAAGACAGTATAGGAAAACCTCTGTTTGTTCTCTTACGAAACCTTGTGGAAGTATCTGAATATGACCAAAGGCATCAATTGTTACTGTATTCCCTTCTTGTTGAGATGCACACTCACCAACCAAGACTCGGTTACCTTTTATTGTATTATATTAACGCCAGTTCTTTTGGCGAGGAAATAGAACCAACGAAAAATTCAAGGTTAGTGCATAGTTCCAATAATTATTTGAATATATATATAACTTTATTATATTAGCTTTAAGAAGTCGGTATCTGCGGGTGCAGTATAGATAATTTAATTTTAGATAACAGCTTATAGTTTTGTCTCATTTGTTGCAGTGATTATTTCATATGAGAAACATAATGCAATGTTACAGTATTTATAATTTATTTGAAAATGTTTCATTGTGTTCAAAATATTATATTTTTTTTTTAGGAATGACAAAATGCAAGCTTACAGAGAATTCTGTGATAATTTAGAGAAGAAATTGGAAGAATGTATTCTGAATGATCTGAAGGTATAATTTATTTTCTGACTTTATACATTTTTTAACGAAGTATTAAACAAATATGTTTAATTGTCAGACGTCGGAATAGAATACCTTGTATTGATCAATATAGTGTATACTTTGTACACTATTGTGTTTCCATCATTGTTATTAGTTTTATAAATTTATCAATTGCAGATGTGCCAGGAAGATGATGTACATTTACTCTGTTGGCTGGCTCCCACAATTTACAATGAGTTTCCAAATATAGCGATCGGACACGCAAATCTTCTCCATTTAGTTGTCTCGAGTGTCGACGCAAGGCAACTTCAAGAACTTGTCTGTCGGGTCGTACAAGGTTATTTTCTCTTTATTAACAGAAAACTTTCGTATATATATATTTTTTTTTCTCTGTGATAACGTTATAACATTTTATACGCGCGAATATTAAAACTTTTTACAGGTCGACTTGTGATGCTGCAAGAGGACACGCTGCAGCATATCCTGACGTCGTCGCTGATGTGGGAAACGTTCGAGCAGGTTTGCCTCTGGCAGTTGGTTTCGGCGCACAGCATGTCCATCGACACGATACTTCCTGTACTGACCAAACTAGACTTTGCCAGCCACGCCGAAGCTTTAACGGCGATACTGCTGATGTTGCAACAGGAAAAGTTAGTGGTTCACAATTTATTCTAAAGTAAACAACGGTAGTTTCCACAAAAGTAGAAATTTTATAAGGTTGAACAACTACTCGAATGTTTAATGCGGAATTTATAAAAAAAACCAATAGTTTGGAGGTTTATTTCTTTCAAATAATACCTTAATTTAGGTTTGGGTAGAGAGAGAAATTACATATTTTACTACTTAGTAACTTCAATCTCTGCCACTGATGGTAGAAAGTTGAAATTTTACCTTGTGAGGAGTGGGGAGAGTATATTCTTGTCATTATCATTTGATAACGCTTTATTTTAATGAAAATACTGTAGATTTCATAAGTTAATGCGATATAAAATAGAAATTTTATTGTAAAAAAAAAGAACAATTTGAACCGTATAAGGAATGTTGGAAAAAATATAGTTTGTAGCTTTATTTCTTTCAACTAATACCTTGCCCTATTTAGCTTGGAGAAATAATTGTGGTACTCGGTAGTAGCTTCAAGAATCCATCACCAATGGTGGTAATTTTACCTTGTGTCGAAGGGAGTTTATTATTTTGATATACCCGTTTTGTGGTCTGCGAGGGGTTGGAATACTGTAGGTTCGTGATGTTTCTGTCTCCTCTCGCCGGTTCGGTCTTTTGCTAGACCGGTTTGTCGGCCGCTCGCCATCTTCAGTAGCGCTGTGTTAGTCACTGTTAGCACTTTGGATGTTTTTTGGGCATCCTCACTGCCCACTGTCACTTTCACATGTACTGTAGTGTTTGTCAGATTGTCAGAAGGGGATGGTGTGATAGTTGGGTGGGTGTGATCCTTTAAGAGGATTATAGGGGCAAATATGGAGTCACTCTGGGAATTAATTTTCTCATTTATAATGTTGTTTTTCTTATGTTTGAAGATTTCCAGGTTTTTCTATAATATCCAATTCTTTTCCTCTTTTGCCTGGGTGTAATAACTTCCGACAATCTGACTCACACTTAGTAAAACGGATTAACAAAATCTGAAAACAAACATAACCCGCAATAACAATAACAGAACACACACACACATATATATATATATATATATATATATATATATATATATATATATATATATATATATATATATTATATTATATATTCAGTAGCGCCGTGTTAGTCATCCGATGGTGAGCAGCCGAAACCGGTCTAGCAAAAGACCAAACCGGCGAGAGGAGA
Source organism: Lethocerus indicus (assembly GCA_019843655.1). Taxonomy (NCBI): domain Eukaryota; kingdom Metazoa; phylum Arthropoda; class Insecta; order Hemiptera; family Belostomatidae; genus Lethocerus; species Lethocerus indicus. Next base: position 27,409,550 of record JACDQD010000008.1, on the reverse strand, counting down.
AACATCGCGAACCTACAGGAGTTTATTATCATTTGTGCGTTTGTATTACTGAGTTATAAATGACGCTGTTTTATTTCTAGGCCGACAGCAGACCTAGTGAAACAGGTGTTGAGCCGCGATGTCGGTCCTAACTGCGACCTGTTCGTGGTATCGGTGTTGTTGTCGTGGTGTCGCGACTACGAGGAGAGGCTGGCCGAGCTGATAGCGACGCTGCTGTCGAGCAGGTGTCCGGCCGTGGCGTCGCCCAACAAGAGGAAGAGGGGCGGTACGCGCGCTAGCGCGGCGCCAAGCGCCGAGAGGATACTCGGCCACCTGGACAGGCTGAGGACGGGCACCAGACAGCTGTACAAGACGGACGCGATGCAGAAGGCGCTGCAGCAGGCCCAGTCTGTCTGCACGGACTCGCAGAAGAGCCAGTTCAGCAACCTGTTCGCGCTCGTCGAGGAGCAGGACACCGGCCGGGGGAAGGGCGGCGGCAGGGGTCGAAGGCCGGCCAACAATACGGCCAAGAAAAAACCTCTGAAAGAAGTCATTTCGGACACATCGGATGAATCTAGCGAGGTAGGCCTATTTCTCAGTATTAGACTATTTAAAATGAATTCGTCCGATCCTTGGGACCCAGAACTCAGCAGTTCTTACCTATTTGCCCTTACAGCACGGACATTAGTTTTTAAGTAGGGACAGTGACAGGACAGCGTATCACAAGTTTTCATATAGTATCATTCACATAAAGGAGAACATTTTATTTGAATCTTCCTTGTATTGGGTTGGCTAATAAGTAATGGCCGTTTCTTGGCACTCCATTTCAATGATCTTAAAATAAAAAAAAATTAAGGTCAACAAAAAAATCTCATCTTATAGAGAAAAGAAAGCTCTTTTGAATAACAATAAAACAATATGCCAAAACACTTTTTTATTCACGCGCTAATTCAAATTGAAAAAACGGCCATTACTTATTAGCCAACCCAATATATTATATTAATCCTCTATGAGCCCGTGTAACTTTCACATCACATTTCAATTTATAGAGATTTTACCAAATAATTAAAGCTTTTTCTGTGAGATGGCACATAAATCCTATAACATTGTCAAGAAAACCAATACCGATGTTTTTTTATTTTTTTAATAGGTTTGTAATTGCGGATTTTTTGTTCCCCCAATTTTTTTGGATTTAAAATAAAAATTCAGCCCATAGAGGGTTAATATACCTATAATGGAATCCTTCACTCTGCACCCCTTCACTTCTGTCACGTTTTGTCTTTCATTATATTTCAATTGCACGAGATTAGAGACATTATTATAGGAATTTTTGTGATGTATAAATATTGCATTTTATGCAGTAATAGATGATTTATAATTAATCTAATATTTGATTACTTGTACAGAAAATATTTTATTGCGTGTAATATATGTAGTAAAGTACATGCAATTAAATGATTAAATCTTCCTTGTTACTACTTATTAAGTAAGACTGATTTTTGTGAATTGTTATGTGCATAGTATATATTAAAAATCTCAGTAAAATCGTTAATAATTTATTTGTATTTGCGCAGGATGAAGAAATAGTGAAACCAAAACAACAAAAAAAACGAAAAAAAGTTAATCCAGTGGGATCTGACAGTGATTAAATGTTTTTAGGGACATTGAAAACAGGAATATAACGGACTTAATTTTTAAAAATAATTTTATAATTTATTACAAAGGTAAGATTTTGTACATTAATACAATTTACTCTGTATAGACTGGAGCATAGGACGTTAAAGAGAACTAGAGCTCTGTGTGTAAAAAATGTCCCATATTGGGATTATATTAAAAAAAAACCATGTATCGTTTTATTGTTACTGTAAAACAAATTTTTATATACTTATGTACCATAGCCGTGGAAATCAGGTGTATTTTGAAGAGATGTACAAATATGTAGTTTATTTGTAAATAAAATTTGTTTGTATTATTAAGTCTTGTGACCAATTTTTAATTTTTGTATCGCTGTTAATTATAATTGGGTGTGAATATTAATCCTCGCACTGATTCATTTGAGAGGGGAGCAATGACTCCCCTACTGCGAAATTCTCAATTGCGCGATAAACACGCGATGTTTGAGCAAAGTTAAGTTAGGAATAGATTTAGATACATGTGCATAACAGAGTCTACGACTGCGTGTTATTATAAGAAAAAAAATAAATCATTAGAATGACGCTGGTTGACCAAATTAACTATAAGATATAAAATAGATCTTTAGATGTGCATATTAATGATCTTTAGATGAGGTTTTTATGTTGTTTTTGTTGTTGTTATACAATAGTTATCTGTTATTAGTTACTCAGTATATATTTATAAATAACTAATAGAAAATTGCCTCAGTATTTTTATTTTTTCAGATAACCAATCCACTAGTGTGATCGGATCCAATTTACAATTTACGTGTGAATAAATCAATAATATTTCATTGAGGAATGTTAATTGTAGTTATGTGCATTTCATTTTTCAATGACAAACGGGTTATAAAAATATACAGTTCAATCTTACAATGCAAAGATACTGATCAAAAGTATATTAACAATATACAAATATATTTTGTTTTTAATTGAAATATAATCAACAGATTTATAGTTCTGCTAAATAATAATTAAGGGTCCAGAGTTTGTGATGATTAATGCACAGACAAATCTCTTTCTCCTATTGTATATTATATATCCTTGTAACATATTTATTTAATAATTGTTTTTTAATTACTGTTGTTTACTATCATGATTACTGTGCTTTTGGAAATTTACCTTTGCCTAGAGCTTATGACTAATGTTATGAACCTTTTGAAGTTAACAAGATATTCGGCATGCTAATGCTTAATTAACTAAAATGGATAAAGGTGATTCAGGTGAGGCATATATCAGGTGGACAATAACAAAAAAGTAGTAATAAAAAAAATTGAAATATTTATTCCATACACTCTATAACTTGTGGTTGTTCGGTCATTTCTGTATCCGAATCGTGTTCTTCTTCGACAATAGTTTCTTCTTGCGCCATTCGTTCTTTAAGGCCTGTTCGACATAATAAATTATTAGATTTATATTTAAAGCGTCGCCAGTACAAATACATCAAGTCTCAACAGTCACATTTAGAAGTCACACAATATTGAGATGTCTGACCAAACTGAAATTTCATTCAAATGTCCTCCCACAGAATGAAAATAACTTAATTAAAAAATTTGTCGACAGGTTCATTCGAGGCCAAAAAATGTTTAAATTTATGCTTATTGTCACCAATCATGGTTAGTGCTATATGAAACAATTTACCTCTTAGGCAACAATTGTTACGATATTGGTTATTTTCAGAATTTAGCAATAACCGTTTGTTCAAGCTGTATTTTAGGGTCGTGTTGCTGGGCTCATAGGATGGCCGGGATGAAACATTGGAAATGCTAAATTTGAAGAGTTTCATTCTCATTCGCATTTGGGGGTAAGTCTACAATTTTTTTTATAAATATTTAAAAAATTGATTTCCAAACAATAGCCAACTTATATCAACATTATTGTTTTTGCCTTTAATTGAATTAAACCTCGAAAACTAATAATTTTAGAATTATTGGAAATAAATGTTTCAAAAGATATTCTGTTCAATCTGATATTATTGTACTGCTGTTAATATTTTTAAACACTGTTCAACCTTGAGTGTAGCAGTTTGGAACCAGCCGCATATTATTGATGTTGTGCGCAGTAAAATATTTACTGTTTTTTTTTTTCATGATTGTAGGATATGATACATACTGTAATACGAATAACTTAAACTTACCGGCGGCTGGTGATTTGATAAGGGACAAATCTCTCTGTACTTCTCGGATGTCACGCTGCGTTTCAATTTCGCGTCCCTTACGCAATCTCTGCATAATGAAAGCCGCTTGACGTTTATGCTTGATAGTTTCTACCTTCTTGATTGCCTCGACTGAAAAAAAATATAAATTGTGCGATATTAGTACTCCTTAAACTGTAAAACGGTAGAAATTTACTCCCTATTATAATATATCGTTTGGGTCGAGGTGCATAACAGAAATACGATCGTAAAAAAATTATAAACGGTTGCCGCCTTACCCGTTTTTTGCCAAAGTTCTCTGTCGTATTTAACGGGGACGTTTCGTCTCCTTTCAAATTCGAATGTCGGATCAACTGCCAATTCTTTGCCGGCGGTTTTCCGAAACGCTTTCGTCCATTTCACTTTCCTCGGGTTCTTCTTCTTCTTGAACGCTCGGTGACATTTCGAACGGCAAAATTTGAAAATCTGAAATAATCGATTTATTAATTCATTTCATCGAACTAACAACGGTAAATAGTTTATTTCATCAGGGTTTGAATCACTCTTGGTTGATTGAACCTCGTCGAAAAAGAAGGTTCACCTATACCAGGTTAGGCTGACTAATTGTAGACTTGATAAATATTATTTACACGAATAAACGATTTGAAAATCATGAAAGCGCTAATATATTATTTTAGCCGTATACGAGAGTCAGGAAAGGGATTTAACGTGAAAATGTTGAAAATTCGAAATATATAAATTTGTAATGTTCGTCGGTTGGAAGTTTTATAAAGAAAAATTCACTTTTACAATACCTTGCAATCGTTCCTAACGAATTGTATACCGTGGCCGGGATAAATTTTCGACGAACAAAAATAACAAACTTCAATTCTCATATTTGGTCAGATATTTGTAAAAAGATTCGCGTAACAAGCACATGGAAATTTGTCGGTAGACGGCCCAACAACGAGGCACGAAAGACAATTCCAGTGCAGCCGCCAGTTGAACACAAATTAGAAATTATAGTCAATTTTTTAATTTTAATATACTATATTGAGGTATTAAAATTAACTGGATATATTTAATGTTAAATAACTTATAATATTAATTATTACGACCGTTTTATTTATTAAAAACAATATATATATATTATATGTAGGCCGTATGTTTCAGTGCACGAGGTCGCAAAAATTATTTTTCAATGTTTTAACGTACTTCTCTTGTAATCGTGTAAAACAATAAAGGAAGCGTTCTATACGATAATATAATTTGTTCTGGTTCCACATTAAAGATGTTGAATCGTACAGTAGATTTCCAATTGAAGGAAGGAGGGAGGTTATAAACATGGTTTGTAGGTGAACCTACCTTTCAAGTCCGGTCGTATGATGTAGTTAGTATGTGAATTATAATAGGGATTTAAAGTTTATTTCTTGTTAATACTTGCGCCAGTGTAAAATATTAAGTAAACGCTTCGACATGGATTTGGATGCCGCTCATTCTCTCGTCCTGGAAGCTTTGCAAAGGGCAACTAGTCAGAATTCGGAAGTGCTGAAACCCGCTGAGCGCAAGCTTCAGGAGTGGGAAACTGAATCTGGTTTCTATTCGATACTGAAGGTAAATTATAACTTTTGTTGTTCGCCATTTGAGCGACTGGTTTCGGTGTACAATTGAAATTGAGACATGTCTAATGAAGGCGGCAAGTTTCCATTTGTTGCTCAACATTTTCTTGTCTAAGTCTATCGGAGCCATTCAGTAATTTTTTACTGAATTCGCCACACTTGTACATTGCGTTATTACATTTGTCAGCGGTACTGGAATACTATTTGGGAACAAGTAATATTACAGAAGTAGTAGTCTGTGGTCTGTGTAAAAGTAGAATTTTTTCCTATTTTATCGTTCTTTGCATATAAGTATATATATGAAAGCACACAAGTCACATTATTAAAACTATCTGCAAAGTTCGATAAGTGTTATAAAAAAAAATTAATTTTAGTCATTCAAACCGATAAAAGTTTTATTTTAAAATTTATGATTAGATAATTATTCGTTATATTTACTTTTTGATAGCAAACATTTATCGAATTGTAACATTTCGTAATTGCAAACATGTCGAAAAGTGAAGTATATTGATTAATATGTCGCTTGATTAATATTACAGAGTACCTATTGTTCTGCAAAGTATGTTCAAAGCGGATTTAATATCTAAATCTGTTTCCAAATGATTGCACCAAATCCAATAATGTTTATCGAAGTTCTAATAAAAAAATAGATGTCTGTCTTGTTTTTTGTCTTATTTTCAATTTCGATTTTTTTACGCTGAAAAATATTTTAAATATTTGTTTAATATTATGCTTTAAAAAAAAACTATAAAATCCACCTTGTTATAGTACTTATCAATCTAATAAATTATATTCTCTGTACAAATTAAATACTCATTTTCTGGTATAATCAATTGTTACGATTATTTCTGATAATCTTTGATGTTTCTTTTTTCCAGAATATATTTTGTAACCATTCAATTGATAACAATGTTAGATATCTTGCTGTCATATATTGTAAAAATGGAGTCGACAGATACTGGAGGAGAACAGCGCCAAAGTGAGTGAGATTTTATCCAACTGTATTTTCCTGTATTATTTGTATTTAGCGATTTTCGGGGCCTGCTAGGGTGTTTGAAGCCGTTAAGTAAAACTGGAACCTGTAAAAGTTCTGAAACTTCAGAAACAGACACCCGGTGGGTGCCAGAGGGAACAGGCAAAAACCCTTCCACTGGATCTCACTTGTAGGTTGTTTCCATACACAGAAAAAATCCTGGAATAGCAGGGCGTCAGCCCATGCTAACCGAAGTACTTCCGATAGTATTATTTGATCCCACTAGAAGTTAGTGATAATTCAAGTTCCGGTCGCAGAAACCCTCCCTCATTTAATATCTATAAAATTAATGAAATCTAAAATTTCATAAAGGCATAATGTAAACAGATACTGGAGTTAAATTACATAAAAGTATGTCAAATATAGTCAAGAGTTTCTGATTTCACGAGTGTATTTGGTCTCGGGCTAGACTGGTTTCGGAAGCTCAGATTCTGATCCCATTGTCGGTTGCCTAATGCCTAACTATTTCACTACTGATATCCCGTTGTTGGCTGTAATTGGTCAATCGCATGACCGAAACATCCAGTGGTAGTAAACAGAAGATGTCGAGAAAGATCTCATTTAAAAACATTTCTTGTTTTGTAACCGATATTAGAAATAATTATTATTTCAATTTTCCAGCGCCATTTCGGAACAGGAGAAGGCAGCTATTCGTGAAAGTCTCATTTCAAATTTTTCTGAGCCCGTGAACCAAATTGCAGTTCAGCGAGCCGTCCTCATAGCGAAGATTGCAAGGTGATCAATTTATATTAGATACTGTTTAATTTAAAATTTCATCAAATAATGGGAGTTTTTTCATAATGACTAGACAAAGTTTGTAGTTACGTTTTCTCGCGTTTTTTTGCGAATCATTATACTGGACTTGTTTATTTATTGAAAACCTGTTTGTCTGCTGAAATCCGAGCGATTTCACCTTCGAGTTACGTCAGTCGCATACTTGGATTTCCGTCCAGGAAGTTTGGGTCGCCACCGTTATCGCATATATTGGTTGTCCTGTCAAGTTTGTTTGCGCCATACCGTCTGCGCCGATGGACTGTATGAGAATTTGTACAGGTACGATTGCCCTCAAGAATGGAGCGAGTTGGTGCCGACTCTGTTGGCGGCCGTCAAGAGTTCTGATTATTTAATCCAGCACAGAGGTATACTGTCGTTGCACCACGTTGTTAAAACTTTGTCTTCCAAGAGGCTGGCCGGCGATCGAAGGATGTTCCAGGAACTGGCGACCAGCGTGTTCATATACGTCTACGCCGTTTGGGATACACATACGCAAATGTTTTTTGTTAAGGTCAGTAGACTGGAACGGGCTTCCTTCCAATTGTAATAAATTGTTACAACAATTATTATCATATTGTACAATCTAACAGAATTGAAGTATTGGCCAGTTACAATTTTTAAAATATTAGAGGGACTATTTAATAATAATACTAAATATGGGTTGTACAATGAAAATAGTAAATTTCGGAGGATATTAATTATAGTTTTCGTGAACAATTCATCAGAAAAAATGTAATTATATATATATATGCTTTAGTCCTTTTTTTGTTTTCATTTTTTTAGATTTTTAGGTAAATCACCCTGTCAGCATTGTCACTGAACTGTTACAGTAACACTACTATATTTTTTGTATTTTGAATTATACCTTTGTCCAATTTTAAACTTATTAACATTTATATTCATTTTTACAACAGTGGATATGCATATTCAGTGCATCTTCTTTTACTGACCAATAATATAAATCATTGAAAAATAAGTACCCTCTTCTATTAGAGGATAATGTTTGGAAATGTTTTTCTAGCGTGAAAAATGTATTAACGTTAATGTATCTTTTTTTTTTCTAGTTGCAAGAAAATTTTGAAGAGGCCACTAAATGCGTAGAGAAAGCATTGTTAGCTTTAAAAATATTAGACAAATTGGTAATACAAGGATTCAAAAAACCACACGAATCCCAAGATGCTTGCTGTTTCCTCAAACTTATATTTGAACGGGCGAAAGCTATGCTTGAAATTAGTAAGTTGAATCGTGCAACACTTCAAAATTTATATGATTTTAGAATAAGTTAAACTTTAGTTATTAATTGAAAGTAGTATCAATTGGGAATTTATCACGGCCAATCCACAGATAAACCTCCCCCCCCCGATGTAGTTTTTAATATATCTATATCGATTAAAAATTACCGGGACAAGGTTTAATTTATTCTAGTAGAAATCATTTTTCGTTTATTCAGTTTTACAGCCTTGATTTGGTAAAATATTCAGGTTATTTAGGGAAATTTATTAAAAGGAATTTGAGACATTTGAAAAATAAATCTTTTAAAGTTTCTGATTTAAGGGAATATATATCAAGGGGTAATTAATATTCACTGTTCATTATAACTGTTTGTTTAGTACTTCCTTTGTCCCAATTGTTCTGTTATTTCCACTTTTCTGCTTATTCATAAATTATTGGCAAGCTAATTAATTTCTATAGGCCTCTGGTCCTCTTTTAAACATATCGTTTAAAAATATCGTGGCTTGATCTCTCTCCACTTTGGCCCTGAGTTAAGTCATTTACAACTTTTTACCATCGTCAGTATTAATCATCAGTATACAATAAATAGATTTTAGATAATATCTTGTGGTGTGGTTATTATTGACTTTCTAGCTTTTGAAATATACCGTAAATATAAATTATCGATTGGTAATAAGTTGAAATTCTGTTGTTTCACAGGACCGCCGCTTAAAGGTTCCCTACAACAGTTAGTCGACAAGTATATTATAAGATTGACGAACGTCCTGCTTGGTCTATTGGAGCACCATCCGTTTTCGTTTGTCGAATATATCCGACCCTCTCTCGAATTCGCCGTCTTCTACGCATTCACTCCCAACGGAGAACAGTACCTGTTCGAGAGGTTTCTTATCCAATGCTTCAATCTCATCCGAGCTCTGATTCTGTGCTCTGAATACAGGCCTGCTAAAATACTTGAAGGTAAATTCGAACAAATTAAATATGCTGTTTTTCAGTTCATTTTATTTTTAACTATTGAGTAATCAGTAATCTTAAGTTTGTTCATTTTTTTTTGGAAAATTGTACAATCGCAATTTTAACTTAGCATGCATTAATTAGAAACAATGAATATTATTTTACCTATCATCACGAATTTATATTGATGATACAATTAACACCGTGAATAACGCGTATGTAACACAGATAGATTTAAATAATAATAGTCCTTTTTTTGTATATTTTTTTTATTTCAGAATATTAGTTTATAACTGGTTCATATTACGCGATGTACGGTGGGGAACTGTAGACTGAAAGCAAACGCAGTGAAGAACAATCTGCCTACGTTATGTGCTTTTCATAACTGTCAATAATAACACAAATCTAAAATTGAGATATTACTCCATTTAATGCACTCGATCGTTTTACTAGTAATTTATTAAATGAGAACTCCTAACGCTTGAAAAATCGTTAATATAGATAATAATAATTGTAACAACAGACTTTCTATGTCGTTGGTTCAGTTCCAGCTTACAAGAAAATGCCGTACCACGGTTAGATTGAATGAATATTCAGTTATATACAGAGCAATAGTGATATCTCTTAGTGTAAGTTAGATATCCTACTTTTATTAGGTCATAGACGCTTTCCGTTCGAGTGGTACACTGCTGTGTAAATGCCGTTATTGTTATCCGACTTATTTTATTAAATTGTGTTGTTATGACTAGAAACAAAAGTGCCCGAAACTATGACAGCGCATCAGATAAAGCAAGAATTCTTCGATACAACAACACTGAGCGCGATTTGTCAAAAGTTGATCACCCACTATTTCCTGCTCACGCCTCAAGACCTCCAACAATGGGAATCTGATCCGGAGACTTATGGTAATATAATATAAAAGTATTTCCATTTATTGTTATATTAATAACAATTGTTTATACTGTATGTTGTTTAACGCTATACCAACGTATATTTGTCTTTGTGTTTAAGCAATGGACGAAGGTGGGGAATCATGGAAATATGCATTGAGGGTGAGTGAATTAATTTATTTTATTTTTACTTAAGAATATCATATGAGGGAATTTAATTTTGTATTCATTACAAATTTTATAATTTTAAATTATATGCATTTCAATCCAATTGTTGCTATATTAAATTAGAAAACTAATTTTAATTAGAAGAGCAATTATTTTTTTCATCACTGAAACTGTTTCTTCTTGCAACTATCCTGAACCTTAACTCTGAATTCTTTCCTCCGAAAATTTGAAATTAAACTAACAGAGAGGGTCTCTCACACTTTAGACTTTTTCTTTCTTTAACTGTAGAATCTAATTTGAGAACGTTGCAATTTTTCAGCCATGTATGGAGTCACTTTTCATAGCATTATTTCACGAATACCGATCTATTCTGGTTCCCGTTCTGGTTGATCTTATTCGAAACAATCACGGTCTGGTATCGCCGGACGATTTCCAAGGGATATTAGCTAAGGATGCCGTCTACAATGCTATCGGTATAGCTGCATTTGATATGTACGATGAGGTCAGTGGAATACGCAATGTATGTTGGATTTAATTATTACTTTATGTTGTCATTGAACATTGTATTTGTATTATGTGTGCGAAGTATTGTTTTGTCGGGGTGGAATTCTTCAGAATGATGTCGGCTATCGCATCATAGAATTATTTTAAAATTAATTGCTCGCTAATTGTAGCATTGCTCCGATGGCAATGTATTAACGTGCAGTGTAATGAAATATTCGGTGGGCACTCATAGCACAAGAAATAACAAGTGCATTACAAAAATATAGATTGTTTTATTGATCTTTTTAATTTTTTTTCGGCTATTATTTTAATAAGTGGCGCATGCCACTTATATTCTATTTCATCATACAGTCTACTTTATCAATATCAATATTACCAGCTTATCCTGCATTTAAATAGGGGTACATTAAAGCGATTTAGGGGTACATCATCACTCTGAGAAAATTTCAATTGAAGTATAATCAGTAAGAATTTTAGATATTTTGGTTTCCTGATATGGGAGTTAAGACAATTATATATTAGTTTTTTTAATATATTTATGCGTCTATATACGCATCATATAATGACAGATCTTTACTGTGTTACCAATTTTACATTATAGAAATCTAAACAATTATTTTTCGGTATTTATACTTAGCAATTGTTCATAAGAGCCAAACATGCAAGTAAATACTTGATATGGAATTGATTCTTTGAACAGAACAAAAATGTAACTGTATTAATTTTAATTAAAAGTGTCACTTTGTTAGTATCATCGAGACGCTGAGTAATACAAGCTATATTTCAGGTCGATTTCGACGGTTGGTTTAAGACAACACTGCGCGCCGAATTGGGCGTACAGGGCGGAAATTATCGGATACTGAGGCGGAGAGTCGCTTGGCTTTTGGGCAAATGGACGGGAATCAAACTGTCGTCGGAATTGCATCCACTCGTTTACGCGTCGATGATACAACTGCTTGAACCGGCCGAAGATATGGTAGTTCGTCTGACGGCGGCGAACACAATCAGAAAGGTTGTAGACGATTTCGAATTCAACACGGAAACATTCCTGGAATATCTGGAACCGATGTTCAGGCTGTTGTTCACTTTGTTGAAAGAGGCCGAGGAATGCGATACGAAGGTATAAACATCAAATTTAATATACCTGTTTTGTGGTCTGCGAGGGGTTGGAATACTGTAGGTTCGTCATGTTTCTGTCTCCTCTCGCCGGTTTGGTCTTTTGCTAGACCGGTTTCGGCCGCTCGCCATCTTCAGTAGCGCTGTGTCAGTCACTGTCAGCACTTTGGATGTTTTTTTGGGCATCCTCACTGCCCACTGTCACTTTCACATGTACTGTCAGTGCATTTTGCAGTTTTGCACTTTTACAGTACATGTGAAAGTGACTAACACGGCGCTACTGAAGATGGCGAGCGGCCGAAACCGGTCTAGCAAAAGACCAAACCAGCGAGAGGAGACAGAAACATCACGAACCTACAGTATAAACATCAATTTGAATTATCATCATCCTCGCTTATACACGCTTTGTTAGCAGTATGTGTCATTCATAAATGGTTTTAATGTATAAATTGTTCATTTTTAATCTGGTAACGCCAGATACCGCCACATTTTATTTTCTAAGACTGCCATATTAATTTATTCTATACTAATAAAACTATTATCTCTTCTTAAGATAACGTTTATTTGCTATATGCCTCATTCGTATACAACTGATATGAAACTCGTGCATATATGACATAATTAATATTTAGTAAATGGTACTAATAATATTATATTTTATCGTATAAATATTAATGGAAATTTCATTAATTTTTTGAAGTTAAGGAGGTTATGCCTATATTAATTCTCAATGATTATGAAACATACTTATTGAGAATTACAAATATTTTAATAGTAAAATTAGATTAGCTTTAAAAATCTAATATTGAGGAAAATACTGGAACAATACTTGTTGAAGAAATGTAATATTTGCGCAAAATTAAAAGATTAGAAGGACAAAAAAATAATGAATATGAAACCATATTCTCGACAACTAAGTGAACTGTAATTATAACTGAACAGGTATAAATTGAGTTGACGGTTATAAAATTTTCCTCATTATTGGACTTAATATGATATTCAGTTGTTGGGATACCAACACTGATTTGACCAGTGTTATTGAATGTTTCAGATGCGCGTCTTATATGTATTGTACTTTATAGTAGAACGTGTCGGAGTCTCCATAGAGCCCTATTATCACGGCTTAATTCAATATTTGCCACTCTTGTGGCACGAATCTGAAAGTCACAATATGTTGAGATGCGCCGTTGTCGCCACTCTTGTACATTTGGTGAAGGTAATTTCACCCTTACATTATTTATACCGATAACTGAAAATGAGGAAAATTAAACGGTTTAGGGGAGGAGGGATTTTACTGAAAAATATAAAATACACTTTGATTATTTCTGTCCAAAATTACTTCAAACATTGTTGTATTGTTAAGTAATAAAATACCTTAACATAAATTTATTTAAATAAATTTGGGATCCTTAATTCTGTTTAAAACTTGCATGAGTTCTGTTTCCTCTCATGATGAGGCAGAAAATCACCCTTGTAGTTAATATTACAATACATATTACTCAAAATGTAATCCATTGCGGGACAAACAGATAACAAAAATGAATAGTGTAATCACATATGTAGTAGAAATTGAATTGATATACTACATCCCGATTGAGATTATTAAATGAATTTATATTTTCAGGCCCTAGGTACTATCAGTGATAACGAGGAAGCGTCAAATTTTGTGCTCTCCGTTATATCGTTAAGTACGGACGTGAAACAGGACAGTCACGTATACCTTTTGGAAGACGGACTCGAGCTGTGGCAAGCCGTCATCGAGAGTACGCCGCAGGCAACACCGGCCATAATGCAGTTGTTCAATAATATGCCACCACTATTGGGTATATTTATTAATTAATATTAAGATTTTAAATCAAATTACGTAACGCCTTTCAGTTGATTTTGTTCTACAATTTGAATTATTTGTTCCGTTTTAAAAAATGACAATTTTCGCAATGATGTTGTCTCTTTACAAGTCTGTTTGTGAAAAATTTATTTCAGAAAATAATTCGGAACATCTGCGTCCCTGTATATACATTATTCAAGCATATGTTGTTTTGTCTCCGGATGAATTTCTGCAGGTGAATTTATGCTTATATAATAATATTTCGCGCAATTGATATATGAGATAATTATATATATATATTTATCAATGGTTATAAGTGTAAGCTTCCAACTACTGAGACCTCTAACAGCTTATTATATTCTGTGTATATATTTGTAGCCGTGAAACTGTATGGCACGGAAATGTCTTTCTAGAGAGACTGTCTATTAACGTTTATTTTCGTGCAAGGAAAGAATTGACAGAAAAAGTTGATAAAGTAAGTAAGTATTTGAACTGGTAATAGCAATTAAATATATTTCATTTTATTTTAGGTTTATGGCCAAACAATAGTTAGCTGTTGTGCAGACCTTTTGACTGATCTACGATCGGAGGGAGTTATAATGATTTTGCGACTGCTCGAGCTTTTTATTAAAGCTAGTCCTTCAATATCAGTTAACATTTTGAAACCGTTATTGCCAAAAATATTTGAGTAAGTACAACTGTCCTGATTTGACTGGATGAGTCAAAATAGTTTTATCTATTTCGTCGGCACTTACCCCACTGTTCGTTCTGTTTTATCTCGGTAAACTTACAGATTGATTTTTACAGAGTGATCTTCAAAGGTGACGAGGCATCTATTGTAGTAATGTCTATGTACCTTTCAATTCTTGCAAGGGTATTGTTAGCTTCACAAGAAATATTCATACAGGTATTAAGACATTAAATATCTATATAATGAAAAAAAAATGCGCATATTAAATAGTTTCTTCTTTCTTTGGAATTACAATTTATTTTAGAATTGTAATAATTTTTTTGTGTATCATAACATTTCCTAGAGTAATTATCATTTGAATAAACATTGTAAACGCTTCATTCATTTAGTATAATAAAACTATGCATCATGCCTTAGTGTAACAGTTCATTACATATCTTAGGTCTAGCTTAGGATCAAACAAGCAAGAGAAGACAGAAAATTGTACGGGTTATGATTTAATATAGTATGTTGAAAACAATTTGGTTCAAGTACACATTTTTATTTAGTATTTCACCTAATATATATAAGTCAATTAATTTCATCTTTGTTTTGTAAAACTTTCGAAAATCTGAGTGTTCAGATCATCAGACCCGGAAGACTATTGTTGTCATTTTCAACTCGATTAAACTCTAATTACTGCCCAAATGAAACATCTTATAATTACAAGATAATAGCTGAATATAACAGTTTATTATTTTTGTTTTTCACTGAAAAATTATTAATTTATCATGTTCATTGTAGACTACTCATAAAGTAAGCGAAATGGTCAACCAGACTCCCGATATAGTGCTTTATACAATTCTCGATGTGTGGTTGTTGAAGATGCCTCTCGTTACAAATATGGAGAAAAGAAAACTTTTAGGCTTAGCGCTTTCATCTCTACTGACTGCACAGTCAAGGTATTCCATAGAGATTATTTTTTTATTGAGTGTTAAAAGTATATTTTATTGGTTTATTATTATGATTATTGGTTCATTAATAGTGCATACAGTGTCTAGAAATTACCAATTTTACTGTGTCTGTAGACAGTTTTTGTATTGTACGTTCGTCTGCATCTTGAAATTTTACATTTCTTTTTATTTTTTCAATTTTTTTTTTGCTACTTAAACTATTTGTGCACAATTTTGAAATTTGATATGTGTCCATAGTTTTTTATCATTGAAACCACCAATGCGAGTATTAATTGTTTCAGATTTGTCTATGACAAATTTTGTGGTATAATGCAGGCGATTTCCGAAATATTGAATGATATTACTAGGGTCGATACTATGGGTATTCGGACAGAGTAAGTTCGCATTTTTATGACAAAAAAATGAGTAAACAAATATTTCATCACGTAATATTGTCATTTGCTATTGTTTAATATTTTTTCATTAAGAATACAAAATTATTAAATATTTTATTTCGTTAAACAGTTCGTTGATATTTACTGGCCAAGACCTGAGCCCTCCCTCGCAGTGTTATGAGTCTCGGTATGAATCGGAACATGAGCACAGACGGATATTGTTGGCAACTGCTGATCCAGTTCATTCTATCGTTTTGGAAGATTATTTCAAGTCGCAGGTCGGTATTTGATAATTTATTTTATCCCCATCGTTTAAAAATATGATACAAAATTTAGATGTCCCGGCTCCCAACCTGATTGAGCCCGTCCCTCCCTGTTCAACAATTCCTGGTATACCCAACAACTAAAGATGATATAAAAATATCTCTTGAAGAAAAATGTATCTTGGCTGAAACAGTAAATACGAGTGCTTAGAAATTGTATAATTTTAAGGTTATTCACACGTAATTGCTTTACTATTGACAGCTACAGGGACAATGAATGATTGTGAGAATTTTGTGCACAGGAAATATGAATAGGGCAATAACTAGCAGAAAAAATAAAATAAATTAAAATGCTGTTGAAATAAATTAACGGCGACTGAACATTAAATAAATTAAAAAAGTTTAACGAAAGGGAGGATAATATAAGATACACCCGTAAGTAAGTAATGAGCAATTTTTTCAAAAGATTTATTGTATGTACAGTTGGAGCAGCTGAAAAGGACAGTGGGGCCTACTCAGTTTGAACAGTTTGTTCAGACTGTGGACGTTGAAACCGTTGCACAAGTTCGAGAGTACGTTCAAATCTGATTAAATTAATGGGAGACTGATTTAATTCGTAAGATTTTAAAGTGCTTGATCCTTCAAAGTTTTTTTAGCTCCATGCATATATAACACCACGAAATGTGATGTTCAGTAAAAATTGTATAATTTTTAAATATATAATTTTTGTCATTTTTAATTTCACTTTTTTTTAGTTATTTTTTTTTTTTTTTTGTAAATCCATCCTTGTTACCAAACATTGCCTTGTAACATAATACTATATTTTACTTTTAAATCCAGTTCTACCTTTGCTCTCCCTTACTTTTAACTTTTGTGTACGTAATAAGTAGTTTTTTTTTCTTTTCGTTTGTTTTCTCTTCTTTTAAGAGTGAGTGAGATGAGACGTGAAGGTAAATATGTAAATGCCTCCTCCTTGTGATATGTATGGGTACGATTATATCATGATTTGTACGTTTAAAATAAAATATGGAGTTATATTTTGCTTGAATACTTATTATCGGTTAAAATGCATTATTTTATGACATTTCATGTTAATCAGTAATAAAGTATCTTTATATACCGTTCGTTTGAAATAATTAAAACATTTAACAACCTCAATTTCCTTACATTTATTTAGGAGCCTCCTTCTTTTCATTCTTTTCATTTTAAAATAACTGTTTTATGGTCTACATCCATTATTGTATCCGACTGTAATGCAAGACCATGATTAAAGTGTTTACTCTCTGCGTACTGGGTAAAAAATTTGAAAAATCTGTTGAATTGTAAATTAATGAATGTTATTTAAATATTTTATATTTGTAAATATAAAATCATTTGAACGGCGTGAAATTACAAAATAATCTTTTATTACATTCGACAAGCCGGAATTATTTATTTTCAACCCGGTGTATAAAAATACAGGACTTGATGGCTTCCTGCAATTTTGCTATATATTTTTTTTTCTCCGGGGGAAGTGCATATTTTTGGGCACTGTAAATTCGCAAAAACCTGCAGGTAGAGCGTTTAAAAATTCCTGCACTTTAATTTTGGGGTTCAGCAGAGGAAATGGTGGAAACTGATTAATTTGTATATATATACGACGTATGTGACGCGAATATGTTTATTCAATTCTGGAGATCCAATCAATTTGTTCAATTTCCAACGTACGCGGGGTGAGTTTAGACTGTTGTATTTGAATTGTAAATTTAAATTATAAATAAAAATTATAAAATTTATTCGTCCCTTTAACTGGCGTCCGATCAGCTGTACGGAGGTTGGCACCTCCGATCGAATATCACCTGAACTGAGATATTCTTCTCGGCTGTGTCGTACGATAGATAGTTTCGCCCGTACGTAATTGTTAATAATTCGAGATGGCCAGCCAAACTCATGGAATACAGCAGCTGTTGTCCGCTGAAAAGAGGGCCGCTGAAAAAGTCGCCGAGGCCAAGAAGAGTGAGTCAGTTTTGGGATAATTTCAATTTTTTTTCGTTCTTAGCCCTACCCGTCAATTTTTGTTTCCAAGTCCAGGCGGTTTTCCAATTGTTAACTCGGTGAAACGGGCATCCTTTTTTTAAAAAACTTAATTTCACATTGATTTTGCTTGTCTCGGGCATATTTTCAGTAGTTTTCTTTAACAGTTCGATGAGAAACATGCAATTTTCGAGGTGGGCGTGGCGGAGGCCATTCGATGGTTTCGTTTTCAATTGGTTCAGTACCATTTCTCATTTTCCGAATTATTATTTATTATTATTGTTGGTTTATTTAAATTTTATATTTTCAACAATTTAGAAAGAATTTTCTAGAAAAATATTACGATATCGGTCAGAAATTTACATTATATCACCTACTTTACGTTAGCAATATCATTTTTATTGTTTCAGTTATAACTTATTCAGTGCTGTTTAACTACGGTATTCTTAACGTAAAATAGGTTAGAATAAAATGGGAAGGATAAATCCCTCTCCCACATTTACATTCGTTTATTGTATTTATTTTTTTTTTACGAAATTGTCGGCCTGCTGCCGATATAGTATTTACAAACACTGTAAGTTATATCTGTGCAGTCGTCATTCTACAATTATTTTAAACCGAAGTTGCGTTTTTATCTTGATTAATCCTAATCTGAAATAGGCGAAAGTAGCGGTTTGAAATATTAAAATGTGCGTATTAAAATAATAATATTTAATATTTCAACAGGGAAGGCTCGCCGTCTGAAGCAGGCCAAAGAGGAGGCTCAGGATGAAATTGAGAAGTACAGGCAGGACAGAGAAAAGCAGTTCCGTGAATTTGAAGCCAAGGTAAATTTTAGTCGTTTAAGAAATTTAAGTTTTCAATATTTAATAAATACCGACCAAATATTATTGTCTATTATCATAGATTTGATCTACTGTTAAATGTGTGTATATTTTTATTTTTGTATATAGAACAGTGCTGCTTGTGCTTTGTCCAAGTGTGGACAGCTTAAAAGAAATTAATTTAAATTTAAAAGAATTGGCCAATTATCCTATAGTTGATAATTTTTTTTTATTTTTTTTTATATTTAAGCACATGGGATCTCGGGAAGACGTAGCAGCCCGTATCGAAGCCGATACGAAAATGAAAATTGAGGAAATGAATCAAGCGGTAAACGTCAATAAAGAAGCTGTAAGTGTACTACTCTACAGGGAGAGTTTTGTTATTTTTTTTAGACATGAATTGCATCGAACGCCCCATTTTATTTTATTTTTTACTCCAGTTTTTGTCATTTTAATGTAATAATAATTGACACAAATAATAGATCGATAAATAGATATTTACGTATTGAAAGCCGGGGGCTTCACAGCGTGTAATAATATAAATAACAGTTTCTCAGTTTCAAACTATCATAAAAATATTCATTTGGTACCTGTAGGGTTTATTATTTTATCATTTATGAATCTTTACAACAGTAATCAGAGATATATTTGGAATCCTGAAAAATTGTATATGCTCTTTGCATTATTAAAGTCACTGTTAAAAATTATCTTTCTAAATTTATGATACATTTTTCTGTGGCCTCTCAGTAATACATGAGAGATAATTTTAGCTTTCTGTGGGGCTAATTTGGAACAGATTCCAACACATTATCGAATCCCCTGTCGACTATAAATTATAAGAGATTGTTTTTTTCTCATTGCGAAAATTAATTTTTTTTTGTAAAAATTTTACGTACACTGTCATTTTTATGCAATTTTTTGTGTTTTCCGTAGGTAATCCAGAAAATTTTGGAACTTGTTTACGATATCAAACCGGAACTCCACAAGAACTATCGTGCGGACAAGTAGATATTTGCTGAATTTTCGGCACCTTCATATATAATAGTTATTGAACAAAAAAAAAAAATTGTGTAAATTTTAAAAACATGGGTTATGGTGTACTGTTCGTGTTTGCTTGATGTTATTGAGATTTAAAAAAAGGAGAAACAAAACATAATTTATATTATATAGATTAGTAACAACATTCCATACTTTTAAATATTATTATTTACAGTTTTTTTTTTTGTGTGGAAAAGTAGAAAAACCATGTTGTTACATATTTTGTAACAGTCTGTACAGAATTGTATTTATCAAGTTTGGTTGGTAAAGTTGTATAGGTATTTATAGTACTTTATTCTTAATTTTCTGTTGTTATTCTGAAAAATGTATAAATACTGTTATAATATTGTATAAAATTTGTGTATAAATATCTTCCTTGAAATGTGCATAAGTACTATGTATATTAGATTCTGTTAAATATAATTTGGTGATAGTGTACCCCGCGGCGTCTCTCAACTTGCAACTTGTACTTCATGTCTGTGCGGTAAATATGTACGGTTTTTTAGATTTTCAGAACAGTATCTATGCATAAAAAATAAGATGAGGATATGGCCAGTGATGGAGGTATAATCTTTGGAACTGTTGATTAAGTGGAATTAATGTTTAAATTTAATTGGAATTAACGATTGAGTTAATAGTGTTAAAGTGATACTGGTGTTATCCATCTTGCACCCATTTTCTTAGCTTTTCGTCCTAGCAAATGAATTCATCTAAATTGAATGAAAATTTTCCCGTTGTACTCAATCATTTCCCTTTTTCTTCTTTTAAATTTTAGATTTCTCTATTATAAAATTCCTGTTAATTCTACATTAGGGTTTTAATTATTAGTTTTTTTTATTTCAATTTTTTTGAGGATATGGCTTGTGACGAAGATATAATATTTGAAACTGTTGATTAAGTGGATTTAATGTTTAAATTTAATTGGAATTAACGATTGAGTTAATAGTGTTAAAGTGGTACTGGTGTTAAAGTATAATAATTTGTTTTTATTTTATGTGATTTTGGTATATGATGTGATGTTTCTCTCAGTTACTGTTTATTTCATGGGTTAATGCCAGTTTCCACTAATTATTTACTCGGAAATATAGAGCACAAAAGAAGGATGCTTAAATAATTACTTGGCATTACTGATTTGTAGCATTATTTTACTTATCAAATATTCTAGGTATTGGTTGAAAAAAATTCAGATTTCTGTTTAAATAATTTAAGAATTTTAGGGCTGTTACAATTATATTTAATTTGATAGTGACACTGTACTTTTAACAGGAACTCAAATGATGTAAATTACTTTTCTTTCCTATACAACTGAAGTATTGGTCAGGCACTTCATTAAACTAAACTAAAGCAATTTATAAACCAGATTAATGGGTAAAATAGTTTATGTATACATTTGATCATTTGTATATGAACAATTTTAGTTTTGCACATATTCATTTTTCATATATATATTAGCTTTTCCTTCTGTTACATTTTTTAATTTTAGATTTCTCCATTTTGTATCAAATTCCTGTTAATTCTACTTTAGGTTAAAAAAAAAAAATTAGCTTATTAATATCCAGTTTTCTGAGGAGTGATGAAGACATGATTATTGGAACTGTCGATTAAGTGGAATTAATGATTAAAATTTAATTGCAATTAACGATGAATGAGTTAATAGTGTTAAAGTAATACTGGTGTTAATTGTTATTAAGTATAATAATTGGTTTTTATTTTATGCGATTTTGGTATATGTGGAGCTGTGATGGTTCACACAGCTACTGTTCATTTTTTTTGGTTTTCGGGAGAAATAAACGAGTAGGATAGATCGGGTATAGTTTTTAATTTTTGTATTCAACTCGAATTTGCCGGACGTTGTATTTTTTATTGTATTGAACTAATAAGTCGGGTTTTTTTTTTTTTTGAAATTTGAAGGTTGGCAGTTATACATCAACTCTCGGGCTCAGTACGGCCGGCCTCCATTGCGCGCGCGCAGAACTTTTTTTAATCTTTCTTTTTAATTCCTTTTCCTAGTTGAAAAAATGTTGTCGGATTTCTATAGGCTGGACATTTTATTCGGCGTTTGCGACGGTAAGGTGAAAAACGATTTTAAACACAATCGATTATACAATATCGGTAAAAACGTTGCCAAACAATTTTGACCCGATTTCAAATCGGATCAAGTAAAACTGAATTTCGTTCGAAACGACCCGATTTTCGTCCGAAATAAAGTAATGATAAGTCTTTATCACTTTTAAACTTGAATAGCATTGAAAAGGGTCTCACTGTGTCACAACTATAACATTTTATTATAATACGAATCTGTTTTTCCTATAACGGTCAGTCCATAGTGTTTATAGCATAATATGTTCTCATGCTGAATATTAAAAATCTAATTTCAGGTTTAAATATACGAAAGATGGGTATAATTAATTTAATTACTCCAATGATTTATTGTTAATTATTAGCGGTTGGATAAGGTTTGCTCAAAATTAACACAATTAGGAATAAAATTAAAAAATACATTTATTTCACAATCATTTGAATGTCTGTCAGTGAATGTAGATAGCTAAACAATGATTTTATTATATTATAGTCTAGATCAAATTTAAGTAAATAAATAAATTAATTAAATTAGATGGTAATTATGTTTCAGAAATGGAAAAATGTATGGCTTTCATTGAACTTTCCAAACACACACACACACACGGTAATAATAATATATATAAATGAATAAGTATCAATAACATTTGAAAATTACTATCGATTGATTTATGTATATAAAAACAGTCCAATTAGTTTAGTGCAGATTTATCAACTGAAAATTTGATCAATGTGAAAACAATTTCTTGAGACTGGCTTTAAATTGTACAATTTCATTAGACAATAATCGATTCCAAAAAATTCACTTTATTTCTTGTTTTAATTTTTATACATTAGTAAGAAGATAATCGTAATAAAAAGAAGTTGTAATAATAAATTTTTACAACTTAAAAAAATAAATAACCGTCAAAGAGTTGAGTTACATTTGAAAATAATGTTTTTCTCATATCTCTCTCTTTAGGGTGGGAGTTATAAAATGTTTATAGAGTTGCCATTCCTTTGATAAACTTTTATTTAAGTAATATGGCCTGGAAACCAGCGTCTTCAGAGGAAATACTCTAGGGTAGCACTGGCTCTAATGACTAATGTTTAATCGGTAAAATACCAGTTTTAAATATACACCATACACTGGTTTTAAATATACCCATTAAACTACAAAATCGACAGGAAAAAAGTAGAATTTCATTAGGCTATTGAGGAAAACATCTTCATTTACTAAGACCCATTAATCGTTGAATGCTTCAACCCTTAAATATTTTTAAATCAATTATACGTAGTAACAGATGGATAGCATTGGCTCTAATGACTATGTATAATTGATTTGAAACAATTTAAGGATTAAAGGTTTTTAGTAAATGAAGATGTTTTCCTCAATAGCCCAATAAAATTCAACTTTTTTCCTGTCGATTTTGTAGGTTAATGGGTATATTTAAAACCAGTGTGTAGTGTATATTTAAAACTGGTATTAAATATACCCATTAAACATTAGACTGTTTTTATATACACAAATCAATCAATAGTAATTTTCAAATGTTATTGATTCATTTACATATATTATTATTACCGTGTGTGTGTGTGTGTGTGTGTGTGTTTGGAAAGTTCAATGAAAGCCATATATTTTCAATTTCTGAAACATAATTACCATCTAATTTAATTAATTAATTAATTAATTTACTTAAACTTGATCTAGACTATAATATAATAAGATCATTGTTTAGCTATCTACATTTACTGAAAGATATTGAAATGATTGTTTTGAAATAAATGTATTTTTGAATTACACTCCTAATTGTGTTAATTTTAAGCAAACCTTATCCAATTGCTCACAGTTAACAATAGATCATTAGAGTAATTAAATTTCTGCTGTACCAGAGAATTGTACTGTTGGCTCTTTGACGAGGATAAAATAAATTTGTCGGTTAAAGATTAATTACATTTTATTCTATTATTGATAGAATTATAAGATCAAGATTATATAACACCGTTTTTATCATTCGACATAGATGACCCTAACGAACATTTCGTGTACCCACACACGGAGACACGACATACGCGTGTGTGTGTGTGTGTGTGAGTGACACTTTGTGCATTGCTTTGCCACTTGAAATGATTGAAAAGTTTACGCAGTTAAAGAAAAGTAGAAGACAGTTGGTCTGATTGATTGCGATCAGGTGGTTCGGATTCAATATAATCACAGATCGGCGCTAAAACGCTCCGTGAATTGATTGTGTGCCAACTGTTGGCGCTCTATAGAATGGTCGGCCAGGTTTAGATTTACATACTTCCACAATTCATAAATATAGGCCAGACGATTTTTAGTTGAGTCTCGGATCTCGAACAGTGAATGTGGTTGCTCACTTTGAAAGAGTGAATATTATTTTTCAGTTTCGGTTTTGTTCAGTGTAATCAAAATGCTTGAGGATAATTCAGATCAGGGTGAGTTTTTTTTCTTTCTAAATTATCCTTTTCGTTTCATCGAATTTTATTTTAATAAATGAAAATATTAATTGAATAACCTGCATAGGCAGGTTATTGCCAATTGGGATTAAGCTTCACTTACATAATATTAAAATAATAATAATATTTTTACCCAAAAATAATTTAAGATACTTATCGTAAATGTTTTAATTATTTACTTATTATTTAATTTATTAAAATTATTTACATAACAACAGAATGTTAAATCAGTATTTATATCAATTTTTGGAATAGGTTTTTATAATTAGGTTCTTTATTCAAAAAGAAAAATATAAATAAACAAATATTTATTTAAAAAAAATTATTTATTTGAATCATTAATTAATAATAAATTTAATATTGAAGAGGTGAAAATTGAGGTGATCGTGTAACCTTAAATGGTAAAATGAGGTTGCCTACTCAGCTTTATTTTAGGCACATTTTAATTTTTTTTTAAACTATATTTATTATGCGCCAAGTGGATATTTGAAATTGTTATTTTCACAAAATTAATATTAAAGAATAACAACTGTTATTAGAATATTATATAGGCAATTAAAACTTTTCAATTATGATCAATTTTACTACAGAGATGGTTATTATAAATTTACTGCATAAAAGTACTGTAGTTCGAAGTGTTTAGACCTCTGGATTGTTTTTTATTTTTTCGCCGTCACTCAAGTTAGATTTACTGTATCAAGTGATAAGATGAGAGAGATAAAGTAATTAATCCGAGCCACCTTTTTTTTTTATGTATTTTGATAACTATAAAATTAATCGATTAGGAGTTGTAAATTAAATAATAACCGCAACACAGTTTAAATGCAGTTTGTCAGTTGATAATAGGGCCTTTTACAAAAAAAAAAAACAGAAAATATTATCAAAGTGTAAATAGGGAATTATTATTGGCCCAAAGGTAACTGTTTACTTAATCAATAATGCTGGTGGTTTACATATAAGTTGGTTAACTTGTAAAGCGATGCCTACATCCACGAATATAGTTTTCACTGATTTCAACCCGGCTGGAGCCACTTAAAATGTAAATTAAGTAGATTTCTCCGCCATTTATGAGTTATTACAACTACTGTGTCCGAACTAAAGTGCGACCGAATGGTATTCAGGATTTATGTTTCGGACTTCAATTCAATTCAAGCACCTTTACTGAAATAATAATAGTTTAATATACCTGTTTTGTGGTCTGCGATGCCCCGAAAAACATCCAAAGGCCAACAGTGACTGACACACCGCTACTGAAGACGGCGAGCAGCCGAAACCGGTCTAGCAAAAGACCAACAAAATTTATTATTGAATATTTTGTCGAAGCCTGTACACGTTTGTGGCCCTGAAATGATAAACTTATTCTTTTCTTTCAGATGGTCTGGACGCCTCGGAAGACAGCGACAGACCGATGGACAAACTGGAGCTGCCGCCGCTTCTGAGGGACGATTCCTCAAGTGATGGCGATTGCAGGTAAGTCGAATTATAATATTTCTTTGCACGGGCAATATAGATCCGGCCATCGGTATATTTGTACGGAGGTATAACATCGTGATTTGAAGCATGCTATGTTAAGACTTTGCGGACACTGTTCAATGTCGTCGCGGTGGCATAAACCAAAAATGTTGAATGGGAGAGCCGATATGGGTTTATTTTATGATGAAGATTTTTTTTATTACGTAGAGCCGAGCCTAAAGAGACGTCATGTGCTTACCCTAAATGACTGGAAATTGACGTGCCATTAAAACCACATCATTTTTGTTTCTGCACAATCCCACACTGATTCGCGTTATTTCATTCATTTTTTATTCAATCTATTACGACTGAATTGTCGCCACTTTCCTTGGATTTGACTCTCCGCCATATTTCGATATCGACCTCGTCAACAAATCCAATTCGGATTTTATTACTGTTTACGGGTTGTCGGGTCCAAGAAGTAAACAGCAAAAATCAACAACCCAACCTCTTATTACAACTCAAATTTAATTGAGAGAGAGCTCGCATTGTTCAAATATTAAAAAAAGAATCAAATGATCCTCGAAATTGTCATATCCCCTCTTCGTGGGAACCATGCACGTTATCCATCATGCTTGTTGCCGCTGAGCGAATATCCTTAATATTTTCATAATAAAAACTGCTGTTAGTACAATTTTAACACTTCATCCTTTATAGTAATACATTTAGTTATTTCCAGTATATAGGTACAGTTGCTGATATGAATTTTTTGTTTAAAAACCGGGTTCCATTTCTTTTAGGCAATTTTACAATCGAAAATCGCTCAGATTTCGATAAAGTTTACGTATCAATTTAAGGCTTGAGCCCTGCCCCTTTTCGTGATAGTCATCGTTATTGACGATGCGCTACTTCTCGAGACGTCGGGGAATTCGCAACCGGATTAGAGGGAATTGATGGTGTCAGCGGATCGAAAAATCGAGCAACGTTGTTCTGTTAACAACGAAATATATCCTGAACAATGGAATTTAGCCGCGAAAAACGATACGGTAGAACTCCCCCCCGCTGCCATTGATCTGACTTAGATAATGACTAATGATTATGGCAAGAAAAAACCCCTACAATTAAGTTTATGCCTTTGTTTTAAATTCGGTCTGTCCACCATTTATCGTTCGCTATATTCGCTCGAGTTATTCCCTATTCCTACCTCTTACTGTATAATGAGAGATTGATAGGTGCGTTTTTGATGAAAAACGATATCATTCGGATAAATAAATTGTCTGTGTTTACAACTTCAGTTTTATTTTCAAGATACTGAAGCTATTTCGTAAGTTACCGAGTAAAACATACCCCCCTCCCCCCGGCCTATTTTCCACGAACTACAGGTCTATTCATGGACAAATCAAACCTCTGTTCGCAAATATTTTTAAAAATCTAAACATATCATATAAACATTTCAAAGGTATATCCGATCATGTACCACAGTCAGGGATATACATTCGGGTTTACTTTTGAAAAGGCCAAATATTTATGTTTTATTTTGGGGCTAAGGTGATACAGGTCGGTCTGATGGCTGGTGTGAAGCTTCACTAATTAGGGTATAAATAAACAGGATTTTTTTGGGGGTGCTATAAGCTGGAAAAAAGTACTCGTACTCGCCGACCTCTCATTCTGTCTTCCCGTGTGTTATTAGTCTGAAAGGGAATAATATGCCCAATTTTAAAGTTGAAACGCGATAATGGGGGACCTTCAAAATAGGAGTTGAGAACGTTAGCTCTAAACTAGAGCCAGGGACACCGAGCGATAGATAAGAGGCCGCGGTGCGTATAAAGTTTTACCGCTGTCGAACGTTACCGGGGTTGGGTATTGGGTGTTGGCTATTGGCGAGACGATGACCGACCGACGGCAGAATTCAGGGGCGCTGAAGAAGGTGAGGACGTTCCAGGACCTGAGGATGAAGCGGACCGCGGCCAGGATGCTAGCGGTCAAGGCGTTCTTTAATGGGAACGCGGGCGTTCTAAAAGCGATGTGAGTTGTTAACAGTAACAAAAAATCAAAATCATAGTAGAAAAATATTTTTTATAGTACAATTAACCTTTATGGTTACAAGTACAATGGCGTATTGTTTCTACGCCACTCGGATTCACCCGTTGAGGGTACTTTTTGACTTTAGGCGTTGAATCCCTCCTGGTTCTTTATATATAACGAATTAGGACGGGAATGAAAATTTAGGAACCGGGATTTATAACTCAGTTCAACTGTTGGTATGTTCAGGTCATAGAGATCATAAGATATAGATGTAGAGAATGTGCGAATTCCGTTGATCATTTTTTTATTCCTTGTTTTAAGAAGCACTTAACATCCCGCGGTTCTACGGCTCACTTTAGGAAAACTTGGCCTCCAGAGGTTCGGAATAGCTCACCTATTTAAGTATCTCACTGTACTTAGGGCTCTAAGTAATGACATAAAATCGTTGAAGTATGGTTGGTCAAAACCCATACAATCAATTGTTATTTAGAATATTATATCCGCAATTGGCTATTATTTAGGTATAACTATATTTATTGGGTAAATGCTACTGGGGTGGCGGAAAGTATAGACGTCGTAATTTTTAATATCCGCCACAAGTGTCGGGTATATTCGCTGGCGTTCATGTTTCGGTTTGGCTTTTTCAATTTTTTCGCTAATTTAAATCGTAATTGCATTTATTAACATTTACGTTATTATTGGCTCACTACTTCGTTTTCGACGGGTCCGATGTCGCAACAAAGTTCAAATTTAATTCTGGCCTTATTGGTCCAAAGTACCGCCGTAAAAAGATAAGATACGAATTGAAAGACAAAATGAGAAGAATATATATATATATATATATATATATATATATATATATATATATATACGATTTTACTTTAATAACGCTTATTTTCAATATTGTACGATCTTTTGTTTTCGGTCCATTTTACTTGGCGCTAAGCCAGAGACCGATTTCAGTTTTCGCGACATCATCATTTTAGTACATACCGTCGGCGCTGTTACTGCTCGTATAAACGATTATTTATTGTAATATTGTAACGTTAGAAATATCGAATTTCCTCCTGTACTCCCGACAAGTTCCGATCCCCAAAAACAAAACCCAATAATAGACGGGTTGAGAAATGTTATCAGTTTAACATACCTATGTCTGCGGTGTCTGCGAGGGGTTGGAATACCGTAGATTTGTTGTGTTTCTGTCTCCTCTCGCCGGTCTGGTCTCTTGCTAGACCGGTTTCGCGGCCGCTCGCCATCTTCAATAGCGCTGTGTTAGTCATCCTCACTGCACTGTAACTGTCACTTGTACTGTGGTGGTTGTCTGTTTGTCGTGTGTGTATATATACGTGTCTTGTTATTGTGTTTTTTGGGGGGATGTTGTTTGTCCTATTTGAGTAGTGGGGAGGGTGGATGGCGAGCAGCCGAAACCGGTCTAGCAAAAGACCGAACCGGCGAGATGAGACAGAAACACAACAAATCTACGGTAAAGAAATGTCATGATTATAATTTTTTTTCCCTAGCATACCGCTGGGCTTACACTCAAGACTATTTACGGAACAGTATACCTTTTATAATTTTACTTGGTGGGACAGAATAAAAGGTGAATATTATTTGTGCGGAATTGCGGTTGTCGGGCTTTCGGTTCGGCATCGAATTAACAACCCGGTTTTCCTGGTCTCTGGCAACGTCGTGCCGTCACGCGATCCGCGAAGAAGACCAGTCGGCAGCGGATATACTTTATTTATTGTTATAAGTCACAGAATATAATGCTGTATTGGGGGCGGCTTGCCCCTTGTCCCGCAACCCCTACCTTACAACCGGTGTCATATATGCCGGGAAAGTATTATATATAACCTATCTACATTCTTTTCATTTATTTCTGAACAACAAAAATTATATTCTATCGATATTTTTATTTTAAAATATAATCCGGGTATTTCGGGGACAACAATCCACTTTATACGATTTATATGGTTACAGAAAACCAAGTCTTGTTATTGTAGGATTTAAAGATGCGTAGGATCTATTTTAGAGGGCGTTTTTTTAACGATACGCTCTGGCGAATCGCGAAATTACAGCCAACCCACTAGTTTTTAATTTCTGACAAGGAATACTTCTTCTACGATTCATGCTAGGTCTTTTGCTAGACGGGTTTTTTATTAGGCTTTTTTCGGTAGTAAAAGTGCACTGACAGGATGCTTCACGGACAACCGCATAGAATAAGCAATACGGTCAAGAAAAAGAAGTTTTTCGACATCTTAAATTCACTTTAAACAGAAATTCGTTTACTATCGCAATCTCAACGCCAGTACGGTATCTAGTAAATAAAATATATAGTAATAATTTGATTTAAATTCTGAATTTCAATGTCGACATTTGTTGTCATTTTACGCTAGTCCCAAGACCGGTTTCCGCTTCTTGCCTCTGTCAGCAGCATTGCTTTAGTCATTTAATATAATCAGGATTATATTGTTGGTTATATATTTCCTTTAATCAGTGTTGGGGATTCCAAATGTCCCTATATCCGGGTAAGTTGCAGGAGTATTTTGTGGTCTGGTAATCTTTTCGATTAAGGGGGCGGAAATTCTGAAACCGGTTACAGCGGAACAATCGGATGTACCGTAATTTTCGGTATATTGATTCTTGTTTCTTCGCAGGTGAAAATTAAAAAAAAAATTTGAAAAGTGAAACGCCATCAAATCTGCTCTTGATCCAGTCTCCAGATTTCTGACCTCTCGACGTTTCTAAGGGCGACACGCGACCAGTTGAGAATAAGTTATTGCGATTTTACAGTTTTCTCAATACTCGTCACCTCTCAGCCCCTGCGCCCCGGTCCATTCCGAAACGCTTGCCCCAGGAAACCCGGCCTTAAGTCCCGGGACTTAAGGCCGACAGTCGTCTCTCGCCCCGCGAGATTTATCGCCGGCCATAATCGTAAATTTGATTTATCGGTTATTTTTCGGATAGCGCGCCCCCACGCTTTTATAGCCCCTCTTCCGACCGCCCGCAGCTATCCTTGTATTCTCGCTTCGAGACTGGGATATTATTTTAGAGTGGTCGTATTTTATAAGGGCGAACGAGAGGGCCGAATGTTGGGAACGTTCGGGAGATTGTCGGAAAATTTTGTTCAATTTTATATTTCGTACGCTGTAAAAATGCGTCCGATATAATTTCACCTTAGAATAAAAGTTTTTTAGACAATAATAATAATAATCTTCCGTTTCCACTCGGACGGTTCGGTCCTACACTAGACCGGTTTTGGCTTCTAGCAGAAAATTAGTGAAGTGTAATACCAAGAAGCCGAAACCGGTCTAGAATAGGACGGTAATTTGGATATATCTAAGAAACATAAATGACGATTGGTCTATTTCCAGTGTTTCTCCATTATCTATTATCGCACTATGATACAAGTAACACCGGTTTTTATGTCGCTAGGAATTTTAATTAGAGATAGTACGGTATTAAAGGATTGGCAAGTTCTTCTCAAGTTGTCTTAATGAAGGACCCACTGTAAATATACAACTTCATCAGAGATTCGGTATAAAATCAGATTTACTTGTCGAAGTAACCGAGTTTATTTAGTGCGGTGAATATTGAACGCGGTTTTGAAAGACGTAAGGGTGAGCCAATTAATTACCGTGCCGCGACCCCAATCCTTATCTCGCCACCCCTCCCAAAGATTAATACCTTCAAAGAGCTTTTCCACGTCGTTCATCCCCCAGAGCAATATAACTCCTGGAAGTATCGACGTCGGTACCTCTCTCGAGTTAGCCTACATCGAGTACTCGTCGGGGGTGAAACCGAGCGAATACCACCGTGCGTCGAAAAGCGAAAGTAAAATGAAATTTGACTTATTTTTTCTCCCCGAGGAAGGCGGCCACTGTTGTTTTGCCAGTGGCATTGACCCCTATCAAATTTATAGGGTCAACAAGTTTTGATTTTATTCGATTCATCGCTTTGAAATTCCATTACTAGGTGTTGGGGAGGCCCCAAGGCCAACATGTTATTGTGACGGGCCGCGTAATTTATACCGGACTATTAAACACGCCCCAATATTTCTGTCCTATACAGAGACGATGTATACTGACGCGTACTTATAGTTTTGTGAAGCATCCATTTGACAAAGTTGTTCCGTCGACCCGTGTATAGGCGCATACAGAAACGAACACTCGATCCATGCCTTTAATGAATTATACTATTAATAACCATTAGCCATGTTCAATAGATATCTATTTATTTCCCAGTACCCAGTATGGTAATAATTAATTTAAAATTTGCATTAATATTTATTTCGTCAAATAAATACAGTCGTTTTTACGTTTACGCGCATACACGAATCTGCACTATTAAAAGTATTAGACTACAGCATTGCACTGTTTGTTTTTTAGCACCTCCAGCACTATCACATTGTTCTGGGCTCTAAGGTGTCCTATTTCTTCCGTAATCGTCCTATTCGTATTCGACAGCCCGAAACGGAAATGTCCCCCATTTGTAAGACTCGCAGCCTGCGCAAGTATAATATACCCAATAGGGTTTCTAACGGGAAGCGGTTAGCGAAATTAAAAACTGAAAAATACCATCCGAAATAGTATACGGACGTCAGTTTGTTTCTCAGAGTTAATTGCGTATCGAAAACACCGCATCCTGACGACTTTTCAGTCAGTGTTCAGAAAAAATATAGCGTATTTAACCAAACGAATTGTCGTAAAACAATATTTAGAAATTGTTAAACATAGGCAGGTTATCAATAGTTCATCATCATAATCAATAAGTTACATCCCCCCAAGAGGTAATATCACTTGGAGGATATGTTAGTTATTGACGGTAATCTGTTACGGTTAAGAGAACAAACATTTTCTCTTAAACCGATAAACACCTTTCGACTGACAACATTTGGTACACGATTGGTGTTGTTTTCAGTAGATCTTTAGAAAAAAAAACTTCTAAGACGTCTGTTTCATATTTTAGCTACCACAGGCCAATAGTGTCTGTTATCGAACCGGAAGATAATATGCACACTGATATTTGAATTTTTAATAACATTGTTTAAAATTAGAAGGCATTCTATTCGATAATTTTAAATTGCTTTTCAATTACTTCAATTCGGATTTGGCATTTAATACTACCTTTTTAACCTTCTGTGTTTGCTTTCATTCCTCATTTTAATCGTAATGATTTAATAGATATAAGCAATTAAGCAACTTAAGATCACATCGGTTGTGTGTGGGCTTCACGCGTTCAGTTTTTTTATTAAATTCGTGATCCGAATTTAACCAGAAATATTCCACGAATATTTTAGGAAGATTGTGTTTTGTATTCCCTTTTTAAATTGCGGTTGCATGTCGTTTTCAACATTTGGCAGATGGCCGTGGTGAGGTTTTAGAGCGCGATTGATATCTCCAAGTGAGGACACCGGCGGGACTGACTGAGGACGTCCGGCAGATCAATTGGCTCGCGTTTCATGAAAATAACGTCAAGAACTTTCAGCGATGTTAATGTCGCCGTCAAACGAAAAGCCGGTCGGGCTAACCGCATTTCCGAGTTCGCGGAAAACTTATTTCATTCTTACTTGTAAATTTCGCACGGGCGAATCGAAACCAACAATGTAACGGTTACATTAATATTAAGTAAGCAATTTGTTCAAAGACAATTATTATGTGGGATGGTAGGTCGCGTAGGTCGCTCTGGCATTGCTATTGTTATCGAAAGTGCATGCTTGTTGACTCAGTAATTTTTAATTACTTGTTCTAATATATATATATATATATATATATATATATATATATATATATATCGTTACGTTGCCAGCAAGTTAGTTTTGGAACTCTTATTTCTCTTATTCCCGTTCTTCTCTCACTCCTTCGGTTTCGGTTTTTT
The DNA here is from genome assembly GCA_019843655.1 of Lethocerus indicus. Classification (NCBI taxonomy): domain Eukaryota; kingdom Metazoa; phylum Arthropoda; class Insecta; order Hemiptera; family Belostomatidae; genus Lethocerus; species Lethocerus indicus. Next base: position 27,375,602 of record JACDQD010000008.1, on the reverse strand, counting down.
GCCACCGCCTGTAGTATTGCGATAATAATACAGCCAGGTAGTTACGCGCGTGGAATATTATGTTGTAAATATGGTTAGTATCGTGGGTAGTTACAGGAACTTCCATTTTTGTGATCTTCTCCTGCTCTCTGTGGGACGCGGTTTGTTGTTTGTCTCTGAACACTGAGGTACCTCGTGGACGGCACATGTTATAGTTCTACTGTAAAGACAGTCGGATCTCTATAATGTATCTTATTTGTTAACACGTGTTATTGAAATTAAAAAAACGTCAATTATATAAGCTCCATTTTTCGGCGTTGTTTTTCCCAAACTGTGAGGTACGTTATAAAAATATTGTTAGGGCGGTGGACAGTTAGAGGGACATCGATTTTCCACGATCTTCACGAGCGTTCCGCTCCCAGTTGGACGGTCTTTGTTGTTTCCGCTGAACAATGAGATACCTTCTGGACGGTAGCCAGCCTACACTGGCTTGGGGATGAGGGGGGGTGGCACCTCCAATAACTCACCGCCTAATCTTGACCCCATTCTCACTTTCGTGTTCTTCTCCTCTCCTTATTGTTTTCAATGTCGGTCCGTTTCCCAGTCCGTTTTGGCATCCGTCCCCCAATAGAGTTTCTGGCTGCTGAAAATTTAAAATTCCACCCCCCCCCCACCTACACTGAGAGAAAAATTTTCTGGCCAGGAGGCGGAAGAACGCACCCGGAGTCCGTCCTTCCTTGAACACGGGTTCGACCTCACCTTATCTCTGAACAGATTTGGACGGAAATAACATTTGGCGCCGACGCCGCGGCGGACGACGCACGTTAAATGAATAAAACCCGCTTCCTAAAACGCCGATACGATATCGACGAGTACTCCATAATGCGGATAAAGTCCAGACAAACAATTGAAACGAACAACTGATATTTTACAAAAGTAAAGCGAAATTAATTACGAAATATTTCGTTTATGAATCATAACGAGGAAAGAGCTCATTGAAAAACATATCCGCCGTACAAAAAACTCATACCTGTCTGGCGTTAAGACGAACTAACGAGTGGAGGCAAGAGTGATGATAAAAAAAATTATTGCATTTAAAAAAATAATTAAAAAAACGCTGACTTAATGCTTACATAAAATATATCGCATTGCGAAATTTTATGTTTATTGAAAAGAATAAGACAGAAGGACTCGATTCGACCCAATGGTTTGGCATATGTTTAAAAAATGCATCTTGTCATTAGATAATAACTTTTCTCCTATATTGGACGGCAAGCCAATTTTTCCTATTTACCTCCAGCTGCCGTACTTACGAGACGGTAAATATTCCCATAAATGGGTGCTGGGAATCCGTTTCTCGAAACATTGGCCCAGCGCCACGCGCCGGTTGGGGCCGACGAGGGAATGGAATAACAAAAATGCGAACCTGAATGAACGGAAAAAGGAAAAATCGTGGCGATTTCGTGGGCTGGCGATAATTCCAAAAGGAATAAACATTGCGCTCATGCTTGATAGAATTGGGTGTTGATTAATTAAACGAATCTTGTATTGCGCCATATTGTATAATGTCAGTAAATGTATTTTTAATTCTCAGCGCCTTCTTCGAGTTTTGAACTTTTGAACGATATTCAGAAAGTCCCTACTTAGGTCTTCTAGATCACTGGGAATACCGGAGCGTCATCGACGAATTATGCGGTGGTGTCGGGGGAGGGGGTATCACCTCGCGCCTGCCCCAGTTATAATAGTGTCGGGTCCGACGAGTCACCGATCGTAAATTTAGCCTCTTTTTAATTGAAAACAGAAATAAGATCGCCTCCGGCCTTCTGGGCCACTGCTACTGGGTTCTGGGTTCGCAAATCAGACTGCAAGTTGAGCGTATCCACAAGTGTCCACAAGGACAAGTGTGTCTGTGTCGATTTGGCCCTATAGAGAGAGAGAGAGGTATGAACAATGACAGAAATAGACGGGTTTAATTATGAAGTGCCGATTCCGAGATTATCTCTATGAATCAGACGTTGGGTGAAAATAAAAGTTATAGGCCATTCGCTCACCCGCACAATTGACATGTATAACGCAATGCTACCGACGTCCCGGTTAAGGGCCAAACCTGCGATAATGGACCAGAAAATCGCGACTTATGTCGAGCTTTTTAGAATCTTTTCTTTCATATTTCGTTAATTCCATCCTGAAATTGAACCGTACAGTTCATAATATGAAATTCATATTACGGGAAAGCCCGTGGGTTTTCCGTCCATTATTGCCTACTCCTTATTAGTGCGCTGCTCGAACATCAATGTCGCCTATTGTATTTTACAGTTGTGACAATAAAACAGCGAAAACAAAAAATTACTTTCCGTCCTGTCTAAGATCGTAATAGCGAGGAAATATAACGCTAGTATTATATCTTTTTATACAATAGTCCGTAGTAGTTAGCTCTATAGTTCTTCAATTGCATAGATATTTATTCGAAAATGAAAACCGACTACTTAATCGCCTTAATTATAATAACTTCTTAGGTAAGTGATTTTAGTGAAGGTCGTATATTTTACTTTATTCACCTTGAAAGTTTAAAATTACTGGGCAATGATTTACGAGTAGAGGAGAGAGCAGAATGCGCTAGAGCTGCGGGAATGTTCGTGTTTAGAGGATAGAAGCAATTTGGTTGTATGCAGATTGCGAAGGTTTCTCACCCCCTCACCACCCCCTTCCCCTTTTAAGGTTGGAATAAGTCGATTTACGGGTTAGGCAATTTTTTCTAACACCACCTGCAGATTCAAACCGAAAAAATAATCCGATTTGTTCAGTCGGAAGAATTGTTCAGTCTACTTAGGAACAAAGTGTTAATTTCTTATGAAAAAAATATCGGTTTGTAATTTCCAGGAAACATCAAGAAAATTATTGCTCGCTTTTTATCTACTGCTTAATAAGGGAAAGAACCTTAGGGTAAAGAACAAATTTAAGATTAAACATAACAATACACCGATAGAACAGAGACTTTAAAAAATAACAATTAAAGCAATTTTCATATCTCAGATTCATTCTAAAAGTAATGTAAAGTGATGTATACTCCAACAATGATTAATATCATTTGTTTTGTTTATATTTACGCCTATTTTTCGAGCCCTCGGAACCGCCGAAATGCCCTTCAAGTCACGAAGCCCCGGCCAGCCTTGCGGACTATCAGTACGCCCTTGGACTGTCTACAATTGTAGACGTTATCATTAACGTCAGACCGTGCTCATAATGAGAAAGTGAATTTCGAAAAAAAGTATTATAGTTTCGTCTTTAGAATGTTAATATCGCATGATTTTCGAAGTTCGATTACCGTACTCAAGACAGACTGCAGTACCAGACACTACACGGCGAAATTAAAAGATTCTTGGTTTTTAAAAAAGAGTTAATGGGTTGAAATTTCATATCGAAGGCAAATTCGGTATACGAACCCGCCGGTTTAATCGCCGGTGACTTTGGTGATTTATTGCGTCGTTATTAACTGCCTGTTCGGACACAGCTAGGAGAGGGCTTAATATTACTTAATTTATATTCTCGCGGCGGTTGATGACACTTTGAAAATACACCAGGGTCATTAAAGCGAGGAAAATATGAAGTATATTTAATACTTTAAAGTATTAAAGCGCCTGTCTGCTCTGGGGATATCTTTTGTTGGCGTAAGACTCCACTAAACTCTATGTTAATAACAATATAATTATATTAAATATATCAACAACAATATTATTAACATTTCCTACTATAAATATACGAGAGTCGTGTTTCTGAGTGTTATATGTTAATTAAGTAAGGTCAAAGTAGAAAAAACGTATATTTACTGTGTTTGAACTCTAAATACAACAGATTTATTGTAGTGACTGAGTTGTATTGAGACTAAATAAGCGGATGTATTTCATTTTTCCCTTCGATTCTCTCTTCCAACAGCGGATTCACTACCTTGGGCTCCACCTGAATAACGACTCAAGTGGAATCCCCATACACGCTCAAAAGAATCGACTTAAACCGAAAATTTGTACTTGTAAGACCAATACTAAAACGGACATCAAAATTGACCTTATGCAAACTGACAATATACAAAGCGATACTGAAACCGACGTGGACATACGGTATAGAGCTATGGGGTTCCACCGAGACATCCAAAATCGCTCGCATCCCGAGATTCCAATCGAAAGTTCTTCAGACCATCCTTAATGCTCCCCGGTATGTTTCCAATCACACCATTCATAATTACCTGAACATACCGACAGTCGACGAAGTCGCGAAATTCCCGGTTCCCTAAGTTCCATTCCCGCCTTACTCCTCGTCCTAATTTGCTCGTTCAGTCACTCTCCCCTATTACCCATCCGTTATCACCTCGGACAGTAGTTAATTCATGTCACAAGTGCCATAATTGGGTGGTTTCTTTATCGAGACCAAATGAAAAAACTATATATACATGTATCAATTGCACTTATAACTGTAAGGTTGATTGTGCAAAAATAAAAAAAAAGTTCAATTAATTCTCTGCGGCATGTTTTAGGCCTTTGGACGATATGAGACCTCGAGACCGAGTGTTTTACCCTTGTGTTATTCCTTATATTATCGCCTTTGTGAAAGGGGTTGTTCAGTGTATAATTGTTTTCCATACTTACACCTGTGGAGATAAGTGGAAAATTTCCAGAGCGATGAAAATATTGTAAATTGTAGTACGCGTCTCTGTAGGAACTGTGGGGTGTCCTTTTCCTCCCCGCGGGTTGTACCCACCGCATCCCCGGTACATCGGTTGACTGGATATATTGGGGATAGTTTTCAAATATATAAATAAATACAGTAGTGGATATTTGAGCGCGGGGGCGGGGACGGGGATGGGTATGGGTACGGGTGCGGGGGCGGTTTGACGGGGGATGCGATCAATAAGGAACCCTCGGGCCAGCCTCACAGTCTCCCGCACCGACCCAACCCCCGAGCACCGCTCCGTAAGTAGTCAATCCCTAACACTATCACCGGCTATCACTAGAAATATCCACGTTTGAGCAACGCAATTCTGTTCAACTTTCGAAAAGCTTGCGCATTAAGCTTCGGCCAACATTACGTACAGCAAGCCGTTTTCATTTAACTGAGCGTCAATTTTCTCCCCTTTTGTCGCGTGCAACTCGGGCATCCGAAAACGTGTCACCCAACGTTTATCAATATTAACCGTGGGCGGTTTAAAATTGCTCGCGGATCTTTTTGAAATTCTGTTTTTAAAAAACCGAAAATTTACCACATCCTCGCCGATATCTAATGAAAAAAACATTGATCTCCTGTTGTATTACTCAGTCGGTGTTATAATCAAAGTCTTTAGTCCTTTCTTGGTTTCTAACAGACCGCAAGTTTTTCTATGTATTAGCTCCTTACTTCATCTCGTGGCCTACGGATGCTTTTCCAGTAGGCATCATTCGTGGGGTTTCTCTCCGTTCAGCGTGGAAGATTCGGAAAAAAATCAATTCCGGCTTATACTTTCGCGATGTCAGTCGTTCATATTTTAGTCTTAAGCTCTGTTATATTTTTATACGGGCAATTAGACCGTTACACTCGATCTTCGGTTATCCGAGATTCTCCGTATGAATATTGAGTGAGATGATATTATTTTATTCGAAAGCGTACATACTTTATTAATCATTCGATTCAAACACCCCGTTTTGTAATCTGCGTGTTACGCGACATTTAGCAGTCGAATAATGTTATAATCTTTGAAATAATTATGGAAATCTTTTTTTAAAATTGTACCCTGATAAAGATGCGATTCCACTGATGATAATTACAAAATTTTTGTCAGATATATCGTGAAGAAGTACGTCATATTCTTTTCACACCACGAGATACGAAACGCGAGATGGAATCTGCCCCATTTACTATTAATTCTCTCATACAGATAAGATTCCGATGGGGGTGGAACTGAATGTTTAATCTTTTAAGCGTTTCCTTCATTTTTCCATAACCAGGATAGTGAACCACGACGGTTTACAAATTTAAATTAGTTTTGAAATTAGATCCTATTAGACGATGAGCGGACAATATGAACCTAATTAAGCGGCCAGATATGTTTAGAAATTATTCCAGTATGATAATTACCTTTTCAGAAACACCGTTGCACTGATAATTATGATGATAACCTGCTACCTGCATGAATGTTAATTATCTCTCGTCCCTCATTTGCCTTTGTCGGCGCCCGGCAGAAACTGTTTCGCCGTTTTCTGCCTCGACTCGCTTGTCTGGTTTAGGCTTTGCGACATATTCAGTAACCTAGTGTAGTCACTGGGCTGATAGGATGCTACTGAAAACAGGTATTGTTTCCAACCAAATTAGCGAGTGGAGACAGAAGGTCGGAAGGGCGATGATATTCGAAACCCTTGACATTACCCCCTTAAATTAGATAATTATTAAGAATTACATTCGATAAATTCGAAACTTTTTTCTCACAAACGGAATTATATTAAAATTATATTTTACGCAAATTATCTTTTAACCGGAGATCTCTTTGGGTATTCATAAGATTCACTTACATTTATGTATGTTCTGGTAATTAATATTACGACAATTACAAACCCAACTGAAACCAAGAACATTTTATTAAGTCATCATGAGCTATTCATTACAAATGAATGGTAAGATATGCATTCTTAGGATTTAAAATTTTTCATGCTATCCTTGCGCCATGGCAACGAACACTTGAACTGAAGCTGTAAAACCGATTACGATTGACACTCGACATCACTAATGTGTACCGTGTCTAAAACTCTACGTTTAATTATATAGTTTTATGACTGCTATTTTTCAATTGCCCGGTGTTTAATATTTGTCCAAAGCCCATCCGAGCACTGATTTTTATCGAAGTCGCGTGACAGGCAGGACTTAGGCACGAACCGAATGTAATAGGCTGTGTTCAGACAATCGAAAGTAATTTTGTCTGGTTAACGCATAAAAATAAAAAGAGAGATTATTTCAAAATTTACACATAATACGACAATATTTACCGGTTTAAAATGATAGTTTCAGTTGTTCAACATTAACGTTGTAGAAGTTATAAAAGTTTGTAATTATTGATCTTTCACAATGCCGCACAATCCCCGGGTATAATGTTGAAAATATCGCAGATTCAATTATTGTTTTCGGGCAATTAAGTCAACCCCATGCCGTAACATGGGACCGATCTTGATCCTCCAGTACGGCAGAAATTGAATCGCCAATCTAATCGGAATACGAATCTGGTTTTGAAACGGGGACACACAACACAAAAACTAGAATCGGTCTAGCGTTGTTACTATTATCATTTCTGGTATCGTATCATATTTGCGCCCTTCGAATATATCCAGTTCAAAATCGTCATTCTTCGATGGCGGAATTGGAAATTCGCTACACCTGTACCGAAATGAGATAACGTATCGGTGGATTATGCGAGTTCGCGTGTCGGCGGCGGCTAATAAAAATGTACAATTTTGAAATACGTGACTGAACTTTATGTTATACCTCGTCAAATTGATATGACCTTTGACTATACACCTATCTTACATGATTTCGACAAAAATATATCAATAAAATGTGGTTTTTATCCGTCCGATAATAATTATTCTGAACATTATCTAGTTGGTTAATTGTCCTAAAGTAGCGTAAATATGGAAGACTGTGTTTATGTAAGAAAGGACCATATCATGAAATGGATGTGCACTATCCCACCAAGTACAAGAAATAGTATCGTTTACTACGTGTTTTTATATACTTTAGTGTCTTATTTCTGTTACCGCAGTCTGTTATTTCTGTAGGTTCTTATACAACTATTCGCGTATATTATAACAGCAGAACTCGAAACAAAACCTTTGTATAAAATTCCCAAAAATTGTATTGAATGTCTTATGCTTTTTTCATATTTGACCGGGTTCTACTACTATGTCACCGACATACAGGTCTTGAAGTTCTGTTTGTCCATGACCTTGCCGTACGGCAGTGTAACAAAATTTCACGCCCGAATTACATCCCGTGCTAATTCTATGGACCAAACCCTACTATCTCCTGACATCCCGAACGTTCCTTACAGACGCCTGAACGGGAAGTGGCCGCGTGATATAAACATACCGGAAAATTGTAAAAACAAATTTATATTAGTGCTAATCTTGTTGCGATATAACAGTTTAATACGTATATATTTCGGTTTTTGATATTCAATACATTTCCTAGCTATTTTACACAATATCGGTTAACATGTAAGAAGATTGAAGAATATATACTATCCGAGTAGGGATATTTAGAAGGCATTGATCTGTGGGAGTGAAGCTTGCAAAATAGTGTTTTCCCATGGGAATGTCGGACCCTGTCGACGGAGGGTTAGGGGTGGCGCCCTCACAACCCTTGTTTTATATTGTCTACTCGTCCGAGGGGACATTATCGAGACTCGGGGGATTTACAGGAATGTATAAATTCTATATCAACGCCGAATAGCGAATGAATAGTTTTCTCCGCTACTGAACCGGCATTTAATTCAGCGAGTTATGTCGAATGTTTCGGCTGGCTGTAAATAAAAAAAATTTTTTTTTTTTTCGGGGGCTTTCCTTTGGCTGTAAAAATTCTTGCAGCCAATAGGGGCAAAATTGGATGAAAACTTCTGCTCGATATTTCGAATTACTTTTTCCGCGATTTGAAAACTGTCTAAGCCCGGGTCGAGTTTATGTCCGAGAAAGTGGGTTAAGGCGTGCTCCAACTGTTCACTGTAAATGTATATTGAAAACGGAAAGTAATTTAATTTTCCCGACCTGTCGGAACATAGAATATAGACCTGAATTACTTTCCACTGTAAGGAAGTCTGTGGGTAGGAATCACTCGTCTGTAACCCAAATAATTTATTCGTAAATCCACGTACAACTTTTAGCCATCCTCTTCTACAATAAAAACTCCATTTTCTGTACAGCGTGATATTCATCGTTAACTAGCTTCTTCAGTGCTGATTACATGCCTTGAGTGTGCAGTTTTAATCTAGTGAAATAACCAAAGAGATAGTTCTTATAGCGACATGAAAGTATATCAAAATAATTTCTATACACTATTAGTCTATGAAGAGGTGAAGGTGTGTACTCATTTATATAAGCTATACGTTAAAAACATCGAAATCGGCTATTGAAATAAAAATAAAACTGATATTATCGTCACGAGATAATGAATTTTTCTCCTAACACTATAGTGATTAGGTTTGTATCCCTATGTACACAAATGCGCCTACGCTTTGCGACTTGAATTAACATATATAGTTAGTCCTAAGCTATCAGAGCGCTAGACTTCTTTTGCTTTTTTCAATTCGCTAGCATTAGAATAATTGCCTCTAAGCTCATTGACTAGCAATTGTGACTGCGAGCTTTTTACAATGGCCTCTCCATTTTTGTGGCCTTCTCACTAATAACGGCACACCTTTCGCATATTTAAGACGGTCTGTCTTCCGGAAAGATGTATCCAATCTATCGAAGCAATTAAACCAGAATTGATAGTCATAGAGACGTGCTAAAAGGATAGAGGGAATGCTCCAACGTATTCTAGTAAGTAATTTTACCTATTCAAAATTTTTGTTTGATTAACCGAAATTTTTGTTCTATAGCATTATTTGTTTCTATATAGTACTAAAATGCACACGTCCTCGCTCTTCTACGATGGCCAAATAAATATAATTAGTGATTTTTCTGTGTGGAATATTGAAGGGGGTAACCTGTTGAGCTGAATTAAACAAATAGTTGGATATAACTAGGTGGATGCAATATAAATTGAATAAAATATATAAATTTATATTTTATCTATAGAAACATGGGCTACGATAGAAGTTAAACCAGGAATTCTTTTACGCTGTTACCTAATATTCTTTCCTTGTGCATATTTTGTGGTTATGTTCCTTAATTTATTTACCGTAATTGTAGGAAGCATGAAAAGCCTCTATATATTATGCCTCTATATTTCTCTGTATATATTTTTTTATTAGACAGGTTGTTCACGAGATACAGAATCAGTGCAACAAAAGCGCACGTGATCTCTCCAATGACAAACCGGGAAACTATTTTCAGCCGGTGCAATAAATAGTACACGGTCGGGAGCGCACGTGACTTTTTATTACAGTTTTTATTCAACGCCGTAATCAATAAATAATAACGACACGTATCGTGAAAGCGGCCTTGGCGGAGATAATCTGCGTGTCCTTTGCTGTCTCAATACTAATTTGAAACGGGCACATATCAAGGGCGCTATGGTAATTGCGACAGTACCCCAATGCTCTCTTTTATTCTCATTTCTGCGGTTAATAGTGCGCGTTTTTAATAGCGATGTATATCCCAGATTAGATTAGTCGAAATGGTCCACTTTAACCACAGGGACAGGACTAGAGATAACTTTTGAATTAATGCAACCACTTTTGTATTACCGCCAGAAATGCATTTTGTAGGTAAACGATTTTACCATTTCCTTGCGGATTATCTGTCGCTATTCATCTTGAAAGGAAAAAACTTCTGGCCCGCGAAATGAAATATCCGGAGAATGCAAGAGTCAACAATTGAAACCGGGAACCCTCGAATTCATTTCGGCCTTTCGCCAACGCGTAGCTCAATTGGTTATTGTTCTTTTACGGTTTCGCAGTATTAGATAAAAGTGGAGATTGTGAATTTTACGCAGTTACGCCAGTAATCGCGTAACCGTTCTGGAAGAAGTCAGCGGATCGCCCCATTTATTGAGTGTATTTCGGTAATTTCACCTTATAAATTTAACGTTTCGTCGCTGTTAGGGGTCAACGGAGATCGGCCAACCCAATCGACTGTGGCTAACTCAATTTACTCTGCACCAGTCTTGAGCGCTTACGGTTATTTATAGAGTTTAAAAAAAAATAAAACTAAAGCCTAGAGGAGAAATATATCGCTCATATTTCAAACCATATTATATTTACAGAGCGCCAATGAGATTGCCCGTCTTGTGTGTTATCTTTTTTACAGACGGCCGCAGTCTGTTTGTTTACGCTCGCGTTCCTCCAGTAACAAATCTTGGATCCAAGATTAGTTCGCGTGGGAGCGTCTCTGATTTATTTTAAGTATTGTTTTGATCGTTTGTTTGTGTTTTTTTTTGTTTAAAGTCAGCTAACTTTGATGCATTCAGATTATTTATGGCACCGGTATCTACAAGTCTCTATGTCAATTTTTAATTCGTGCCTCAAGTTCAACCTAATAATTCTGTATTTACGCTTGTCAAAATAGTAATTTAGTAAATTTATTCCGCAGTATGATTCTATCGGCATTGTTTTTATTTCTGGCGTGTCGAAATGCGAAAACCTTTAAACTCGGCCCGGATCCGGCGGTTTTAAATTACAGATTGTAATAAATATTAATGAACGTTCGAATTAAATGTCGCACTGGGTCAATTTCCATTTAACGCGAATATTTCCAGTTGAAATGTCCGGCGCGACGGGAATTATTCAGACACCGAAGTGGGTTGATGGGGTGGGAGGGGTGGCTGGACCCTCCCTCACCCTTTTTGAAGGTCAGATAATTCACTCCCTCGTTGGGTGAACAAAAAAATACTGTGATACGGTCGTTTGGTCGAATGAATTTCGATTTTATTCATATTCCAGCTATCTACTTCTTCAATATTTTTTTGTAGAAAACAAATTATTCTTATTATTTCAAATTTGACCAACAACTATTAACATCATTACTCTTAGAATTGCTTATGGATGCCTCTCTAGTTTGGGCTAGGGCAATGGTATTCAAACCATTTTGTCTAATGGTATTTACACAAAGTACCTGTAACAGATTGATTTACTTAAAAAGTTATTTTAAGATAATTTTTCTTTTAAGGGTGGGATGAGGTTCCCCGTAAAAGGCGACAAGTCGACGAAAACCACTGGTCTAGGTATTTCGGTTTCGGACAATAAAATGGTTACAATTTTATAGACCCGTCATACATTTAATGCACTCTATATCGTCATAAATTATACTAATGTGAAATAAATTGTTCAGTTTAAAGAGAATTAGTGGAGTGTTGGGCCAGGTCAGTGGTACGCTTTTCCGTCTCCTCTCGCCTGTTTGACCCTGACCTATACCGCTTCCGGTCTCCTCGTCATAGTTTAATGACAAAATGCTCCTATGACAGCCGACATGCCCGTCCGCCCCAATATACAATATTACGATCGGAATACCGTGACGCGGTTCGATTAAATCGGAACGGAACGCCGAAAACCGCCCATTTCTATTGTAAAACAAGAGGGATATTTTAGGTTTTCAAACATTACTCCGAAGGTTTTCAGTCGTCGGATAAAATGAAAAATTCTAGTACTGGGTATTAAAAAAAATTACCCGTAATTGTGGAAATCCTACTTGACCTTCCGTTAAAACGTGGCTTTTAGTAGTTTCCAAATCATTATCCAGTCAACGCTTACATTTTTCATATTTTTACAGCGACATTACATTAACTGCCCTAGAAAAATTACTGCCTGTAAAAAGGTTTATCGTTGACAATTTCCTGTTTTTAAATTATAACTAATTAGGATTTAAAATATCCAGCCCTACTTTTTTTTTAAGTCACAACTGCAATTTTTAAAATTATATTTAGTGACTGAGCGATGAGATGAAACTAGTATACTTTTGACGGAGAATCCACCCATTTATGGTACTCCTGCCCTTATTAGATACTGAGGAAATCACGTGGCCATTTCCTCTTAAGGAAGGGATTTTCAGGAAGTTCATGCGGATTGATGGGATTCAGGAGGAATCAATGAATTGGATTGATGGGATAGTTTTGAAAAATTTCAAGTTTTGGTCTTGAGTCCTTAGTTTTGAGTGAAACTCTTTATATGCTCTATCTGAATCAAGTGGTGATGTTTAAACTGATGTTTATGAGAATCCAGTACAAGTGTCACCGTTGCTATTGTATATATATACTTATTAGTTTACTATAGGAATATTTTTGAAAGTATAAATGAATTTCTTTGTTTTTACGCGTATTTCATTTCTCTTAAAGCGGTCGCGTTATTTTTTTAATGTGCCTTCAACAAGATTGCCTGCCGACCTCGATGAAAGTTGAGGGACCCGTCCGGGGACATTATGTTAATTAATATTTCGTTACGCAGTGATGGCGGATAGCGTTCAATCAATCAATGAATCAATAGCGGGCCCACTATTTGGAAGCAGGCCGAATTGTTTATTTATGAGGGTGTTTGTTCAGCCGCTCATCAGCATTGAGCCCCTCTCACTGGCGCTCTCATCCTAGAATTTACCCCCTCGAATCACTCTCACTCTTCGGTCGTATATTTACAGTCTTATTTTTCTTTCTGTCGATTCCCTCTTCTGTGTGAAACAGTTTTTCTCTCAAGTCTCCCCGTTGTCCTCTTCTTTAAACTTACATTTTGAAGTATTAAAATTCGCGCTTCCGGTAAGATGTGGGAAGAATACCGGTTTGGGCAGGGGTTGACACCCAGCTGTTCCGGGATTTTTCCTGTTTTTGGAAACCATAAGAGTGGGCTCCATTGAATGGGGCCCTCTTGAGTGTTGTCCGCTTCTTAGGAAGCTGGGGGTCGACCCTCGGCCCCAACCGAGCTCACCTGCTCTTAAAGCCCAATGGGTAAAAATCTGATACCTGTTTATTTTATAGTATTGCAATTGTGGAGTATGATGTTTGAAAATGTGTTAAGGGACAGTCTAATTTATGAATCTTTATTCTGATAAATGTGTAGTTGCATTAATCGCTGGATAGGAGCAAATATATTGGCTGGGAGTCTCATGAATAAATTATACGTCATTACTTACAGTATACATCCGAGCAAAGTTTAGCGCCGTAATATAATAAAATGGAGAATAAGACGGTGTTGCTTTATTAGGGCTGTATTACACTCCCCTAGAAAACGAGTGGAGAAGAGGTATTGAAATAGGGGCGCTACCTGAAACGTCGTTCCCCCAGGAGGGTAGACGCCCTTCTGCATCTCTCTTTATCCCCCGGCAACTCTCTCACTATCTCTCCCTCTCCTCTCCCTCTCTCACTCTCTCTTTGCTCTTTCTCTCGCTTCAGGTAGATTTCGTTCCCAGACCCGGGTGCAGACAAAGGCCCAGCACAGCTTCCATTCACCCGACGAAACAGGAAACAAACTTCAGTGTTTCAATAGGAGAAGGAACATTTTCATACCGGTGAGAGGGTGGGATCCCACGTATATATATATATATATATATATATATATATATATATATCGGGGTACCCGACCGAGGTTACAAGAAGAACGACTGGAATTGGGCCATGGGAAACGCCCGGTTGGTTTCAAATTCGTACTCGACTCTATGGCTTTCCACGAATGAAAAGCAGGTTTCCTGTCTTTAGAGCCAATTATATATTTCACGGAATTATCACATTCGCTCGATGGGAAATTAAAATATTACGTGCCGTTCATATAATTATTAGTATCAGAGAACCCATTAATAGTTTTCCTTGCTGTTAACAATTTGTGTTGAGAAGGAGATAAGGAAGATGTATACATAATTTGGTAAAGGTACATTTCGACAATTTTACTATCGCCAAAATAAATTCAGATATTACGTATTTTGTAAATAAACCTGAATTTATTGCTGTATCTACACTTCGGTCATTCACCTATATTATAAGGCTCATTGGGGAACAAGCTAATTTCGTGTACTTGAAAAATATACCGATTCTGGTATGTCCTGCCATAATGTACACAAGCGCAACAATTCGTGGATTATTAACGCCGGAAATTGACATATCCATCTGTTCATAATTTCGTTTTAACGACCTCGCGAATCGGTCTCCGAGTAGTAATAGCCGGGTAGAACTTGGAATAGGAACATTAACGAATGCTACAGGTAATCGATAAGGCGAAGGTTGTCCTCTAAGTTAATGAAGCACACGGGCCTTTTATCAATAGCTTTCAATTCGGACAACCGTTTTTGCTCCTTGTTGCCGTTCCGCCCTATTTCAAGTCTTCCTTCGCATTCCCGTAACAGTCGAAGCGGAACTTAAGTTTTATATCAATTAAACGCTTTCATTAAAATGAAGTATGCAAAATAATAAACGATAGGCAGGATTAATCGAAGGAGAGTTAGAATGTACAAAAAATACACCTTCATATTTTCTACTGAGTTTTTTAGCATTGCTATTTCTTTTATATAATTTTCATGTATTTCCCATTGAGTTCAACAATAGAAACTATTAAAGGAGAAAATTCGAAACTGGTGAATAATAATTTACTGCTGGTGAAAATTGTGGAAACTGAGTGGTCGCATCTGTAACAAAGTTTAGCGCCTTTTTGAAATGTCTTTTGATTTAATCCGTAGTACAGACAGTTGTAACTGACCGGTCTGTGTCAGTGCTTTGACCTCCCTCCGCGTCTTCTTCACGCTCCGGGGCCTTTCGTCCTGTTTACCGTTGTGCAAATTGCTCACCTTCTTCTAAACCTCTAATGGGAGTACACATACCGGGGACACGACGTCTACTTGGTTCGTGAAATGTTTTCCTTCCGGTCGTGTCCTCGTTTCTGTTTTGTCCTGCGGAATGAATAGAATATCCTGTTTTAAATATGTAAATTGAAATCGCCTCCTCCCCTCCAAGTCAGAAAGGCTGTATTGAAAATTATTTTATGCGTATTTTGCGGTAATATTACACAGTGCTGTAATAACTGCTGAACAACTGTTCAACAAATGTTGAATAACTGCTGAAATAACTGTTCCGTTGACCCGCATTAATTGTTTCTTTTCCTCCGTTAACTATAAGTTATACAGAATGGTGATAACCTCTCTTGCGACTTCCTGTCTGCACTATTACGTCGTGTGCTAGAAAACGAGATTTCTAACTTTTATCGCACCATACGTATTTCAATTGAATAGTTTAATATTTTATGTTAGAAAACAAAATGGCACGTACATATCTATATAACATACCTATGCATTTGTGGTTAGGTTGATAGATATTAATTGTAGGGCGTTGTAAGAAATGAGTTTGGGACTAAGGATTTCACTAATGGTAATTCACGTTCTTAGAAAATTTATTTTTATTCAGAGATAAATATCGGCCACAGCAATTCAACGTTCGACACGGTTTTCAGGTATCTTATCTTGCAATGCTAATGTGTAATTTATGAGTTGAATGAACGAACTTTGCGCTAATGGAGCAGTATTATTATGGTCATCCCTGAGATTTTCACTTTTCCCTCTTGGGATTTTCCCTTTTTCTTCAGTCGTGGACTAGTCCCCCATTAGTCCATCGTATTCACATTTTATTTTGTTTCTTGTTTTTCCTTATAAAAATTGTTTCCATCCTTATTCGTGACCAGGGGCGTCAACCTCTGAGGTCATTAGTGCCTAGGAAAATACTATTTCAGTGGGGAAACTGACGGCGGAAGGGTCCTATGAATTTTCCGAATCCTCAGTTACAGCCTGATTTGGTTTTTGAACAATGACTATACATTTTTCAGTTTCTCGATATCGCCAGAAATACAATGTTATCAGTTCAAGAATGCCAGATGCGCTCATGGAGAATTCCGTCTCATTATAAGTAAATTGTTACTAATCACTGGCCGACTATACGAACCTTTGTTTAACTCTTTAAATCCATTTTCACCCAGCCATTTTGCATTCGCATTATATTTACAAATTACTTTCGATACTTTGTGAAATCATTAGAATATGATTTTTGAAGACGGTATAAGTATTACTGCCCGTGCCGTCTAAAAATTACACAGTTCGGCCGACTCGAGCTGCTCAATTTATTGCAATT
This sequence comes from Lethocerus indicus, assembly GCA_019843655.1. NCBI lineage: Eukaryota > Metazoa > Arthropoda > Insecta > Hemiptera > Belostomatidae > Lethocerus > Lethocerus indicus. The sequence continues at coordinate 27,358,868 of JACDQD010000008.1, read as the reverse complement.
TTATTCGCAAATTCGAAATGGAAAATTTTCCTGCCCACTGTCCGAGAAATCGGCAAAAAGTTCAGTCAGTTGGCCGTGTCGGCGAAAGTTTCCGAATTAGAGAGTTAAATTAAGTCTGACAGATTGTTTTATTCACGGTATTGCTCAGTTTTAGTTTGAGGCAATATCTACTGCAAAAGTGTTGACTACCACCTCGAAAGCGGAAGCTGACGTAATGTAAATTTAAGGTATCGGTAATTCAAAAATAAATTATATCGGTCTTGTTTACTAAGGCCTGTCTTGATGTAATTTTCAATACACCATTTGTTTTTAATTCTGTCGATTTTCGAGCCGTATGAATGAGTGTTACGTAAAAGCAGAGTGGCTATGACGAAAATAGAGAACGTCAGTAGAAAAATTCACCGAAAGCCGAATGGGAAGAAAATTCAGTCAGCGTCGACGTAAAAACCTCAGGGAAATCTTGTTTTTCGCAAATGCGAGACTGAGTAATGCTCGGCCGTCAATTATAGACGAAGTCTATAATTCTTCTTTACCGGGAAAGCCGTGTGCGGGGGCGATATCCGCCTCTCTCGAATGATGCCAAGTCCGAGAAAAATCGGTAGGCGAAAATAGATCGTCAACCCGGGGAAAACTTACTACTCAATTACTAGCTCCGAAGTAATTGACGACCTATATTTTACATTATCTTTCTGGAGATTATAAATCATATATATCATGTAGAATATAAATTTCACTTGCTCTGTCCCGTGTCCCCTAGGTCCCAGGAAATATCTATAACCTATGGTGTATGATATTTTATTAATTAACATGCAAACATAAAATATGGAAATTATATTTGAATCGTGGGAAACATTAAAAATGAATTTGGGAGATATAGTAGAAACATTTAGTCTAATTATTGAATTCAATGTGGGCAAGGGATAATTCAAAATAAATTCCGAATTAAGCCTTTATTCCGTTAATGGAACAGAAATGGAAATCGAGCACAGGCACGAAGGATCATCCACGTCGGACAGTTCAAAGACTGGATTCTGTCGTCTTTCATGTTGGGCCGTTTGATGTTTTTTAATGGAAAATTTCGGTCGGCGCTCTTATTAAAAATACTCGCAAAAACCGCACTTTTGATGGGGGGGCGGTGAATCGACAGAAACCCGGCTAAAAATATGGCCGCCAATTATAAAAACGCGCATGTCTCCTTACCATCAGTCTATGTATTCCCCGCGGGTCTATCCCCGATCCATTTCGGGCCGACGTCCTACGTCTCGGTCTCCGGGAAATCAACAGATGGTGTGTGGAAAATAACAGAAATTTTCGCCTTTCCCGAAGAAATCTATTCTCCAGGTATTTTCCAAGTCGGGAGATGAGGGACAGCTGTTATGAAATCAAAGCCTTTTCTTAATCGGAATTGATTCTAACTCTAGGGTATTTATTTTAGTTTGCTACTGCAGATTGTCGTTTCGTATGTTTCATGACGCGGCAGGGTCTAAACTCATTCATTTCTTCCAACTTGATACTCTCTGTGATATTAGTAAATGTCGGTTTCTCATAATCTTTAATTTGTCGGCAATAATGTCACGCTTATTATTCAATAGTTTTCAGAATGCATATTCAATTTGTCAGTTGTTTCGCGTAATGAACGTGCACAAATTAGTATTCAAGTGTTGAATTCAGAGTTTATTGAGTGTGTGACAAAAATGCTTTGTTCCTAGGGTTTTTCGTGAAGTGGTAAAATTATCCTGGGGGCCCCTCTTTCTCCGGATTTATTTTCCGGCTTATTTCTAAAAATGCGACCACTCAGTTTGTAAACTGCCGGGATCTAAATTTAGCCGGTCGACCATCTGATCCGGCGAACGGCCCCTGCGGGGTCATCCCCACGCCGGGCGACGAAAATAGGTCGTAAATACTAAAAAGACACGCTTGTCGACCGCCGAGAGGAGGAATCGGTGCCCATTCGGCATCGGTTTCGCTCTGGGCGTGGCCGGAGGCGTGGGCGGGTCCTGAACCGGGTCCTCAGTTTCATCACTCTCGCCGCCTAATATCCTCCTCCTTTGGTTTTTTTCCTCCCGACAAACGGGGCTTGGGCCCTGTCCAACTTAGGAGCGGTCCGAAATTCAAAAGGAAGTTCTTGCCAAGACCCTCCCTTATACGACAGAGTTTTTTTCTCTCCCACTACGAAATCTCGCTTTCTAGACTCCGTCTCGATTCAATATTCCGAATGCTTAATCCTTTTTGCCACCCGGGGCGTTTATTTATACCGGTCCCCCCCCTCCCTTAAAAGAGACGTAAAAAAGACCTGTTCTTATTATTTGTCGAGAAAATTGTGGACCACCGTTTCATCCTACGTTCCTTTACCTATTATTAGCTTAAAATTCCGCCGTTTAAATTAGTTCAATCGCAAACTGAGTATTGGAAATGTACGCCAGCTACTCGCACTATTAATACGCAGTGACAAACGCACCGGCCTTCCTAGCTTCATTCATCTCATTATCGCTTTGGTCAAGAAATAGTTATTCTTAGAATGCTTACCCACCGCGTCACCGCGCTCTTATTCTAACCCCGTTATATAATTTACTCTTCTCCTAACAGGACATTATTAAATGTTACAAAACTGTCGCGTTTCGCGCAATTGTTAGTCCAAGCTCCTGGTAATTGTATTCCTCTTCGTTATTTTACTATAGCTTCGGTCACAGAATTATAGGTATGCGATGTTATTGTTTTCGGGAGAAGCGGAAAGCGGTCTAAAGAAGCGAGATGACTGCAGGAATCATGGTTTTAACTGCCCGCTGAAATAATGAAATTACACGATGATATAACCCTGTTACAGTATATGGTATTTCGTATTTTACTTTTCTTTCATTTCAGACCTACATTTATTACAGGCCAGTTACGCAATTCGGAATAACATAAAAAAAAAGATCTGTATAAATATAACTTACGACCGTTATTTCGATCAGGTCAATTCCTAAAATTCGATTTGCCACGCCGGATGGACAAAATTGGATAAGCCCGTTCGAGATAGGACATAAGCCCCTCGGGCCCACAGAGATAACATTAATAAAACAGTTAACGGCCGGCTAGTGGTAACTTTGATGGGGAAATTTTCACGCTGCGATGCCTCGATTGACGTCAATCTCGGAAATTGACGCACACCTCGACGGTGTTCGATAGCGGATGAACTAATTCACTAATCCATAAAGGGTCAACTCTGTTCTTTTTTTTAGAAAATAATTTTGAATAGCGAGAAAGAGATAGTAGCCGGTATTTTATTTCATTCGCATTATAATATATACAGTCAATTTACGCCGGAGGTAGCTTTAATTTTATGTACATATTGTTTGTTATTCTTCATATTCAAGTAATATAATAACATAAATTAATTATAGATTTATAAAATAGTAAATCCTATAATGGCAATAATCAATTTCGTTAGATTAGTGGTATTGTATCTAGTGATATCAAAATTGTATCCGCCCGTAAATGATTGTATTATGCTGGTCGTAGAGGAGGGAAAATTAAGTTATTGTAAAATTTATATTATATATTTAAATAATCATATATATTAGTTATATAGTGTATTAAGGGAAATCTACGGTTATCATATGGGTTGATAAAACGCGTGATGATATAGTTAGGCTGTAGCGTAGGTATTTGGAGATGACATTTAGAGTGAGTTGTATAAATGAAACAAGAACCGAGAACCAGGCATAGACCGAGGTTTTCAAATTTATCCCTACGTCTATATAGCTGACGCTGCAGCGGTACGTTGCCAAGTCGCTTATCTGAGCCAGAGAGACCTACTCAACTATATCCCGCGGATAGTCGAGATAAGAAATTGGCGCGGGATTTTTGGTCGGTTTCGAAACGCGATGACCCGGCCGGATCGCTCGATTTTATCGTGCCCACGTCCCTCAGTTTATCTACGTTTTACGCTGCGCGTCTATTGTGAAACATAATATATATTTCGTGTTGAAATATAATCAGGAAGGAAGACCGCAACGAAGATGGCTGAAGAAGACGCTGAGAACCGATCGGGCTGGAAGGGATTTATTGGTGCTGTTAAATATCAACTTGGATATCAATTGCCCAGGGAATAGTAGTAGTGATACATATTTCGTATAAATTCGAAATATTTTATTTCTAAAAGTACTCAAGTCAGCTGAAATTGGACACTCTCGAGACTGAAATTACTAAATACTAACTTGGAAGTGGCCGTGTTGGCCACAACATCCAACATGAGTCCGAAATGATTAAACTCGCTGTCACCGCGGATAAGATTTAGGATAAAAATAGGTTCAGCTCTAGCTTAATTCACTCTGGTCATTAATAATTAGAAAAAAATCGGACTTTCTCTCATCCGGGTACCTCAATTCACGGTAGTGCGACAATCGCATTAAGCATTAAGCTTTTAATAAGTTATATCGGCTTTTATACTTTTCCCTGCGTTAGTTATGGAAGGCCTCTCTGATATTGTCCTGTACGTTTTCTCCGGAGGTCGCAATGAGACTTGAGTACACTAAAGGAAATTGGCCTAGAGTTATGCCCCGAAGTGGAGCCACCCGTAGGATATCTCATATATATTTCACCATTTTTCTACTTTCTTCGTGTTGCCATTACCTTTATTATTTGAACAGAACGAAACCCACTTGGAAACTGCTTCTCTCCCGGGATTCACTAATGTATTAGTCACTACTGGACATCGATGTGTGGGACATTTCTTTTACGCGTGCATGTAGCTATTCAAATAATAATACCGATAAATATCAAATAATAAGTATATAGTTGGGTTGTTACAAAGGCGGAATACTAATGGCTATGGTAATGAACTGAAACCGCTCATGCAGAAGATCACAACAATAATGGCATTCCGAAATATTAACTAGGTATGTGTAATTCGTTTAATATTGAAGAATATTTACCGACGATTAAGAGTCAAGGTTTCCTACGTTATTACCAGCCATTGATTTTGAATTTAGTGGGTTTCAGTCCGTAAAGTGCTGTAGTGACACAATTTGAATTGTTGGTATCTAAAGGAATGCTTTTATTTTTCTCCATGCTATAATTCCTTAGAGGCTGCGATGTTCACGGGTAAAATTGTACGCTATCGCGTTTCGTGTATTTTGGTCGTGAAACGTTGAAGCGCTTCTTGTTTTCATTGAGCACGAAATCAACAGAACGGGCAACGTTTTTGCAAAAACTTGGACGTGGAACGGGAAAAACGAAGCCAATTTCTATTTTGAGTTTTAAAAAAAGGAATTGATAACCGCGACTGGTTTGCGCGCGTAGTCCACGGGCAACTCATTAACTGCGCCTCTCGCCACCACAGAATCTATTTAAGTTGTTTACAACCTTAGGAATGTATTTCTCGCCTTACCATTTAAGCTCTATTGGATGCCTTTTTATTATTACCAAGATTTAATACACATAATCATTCACAGAAATACTATTCTCAAGCATTACTGCCAGTTAATAGTGTAGGAAATATGTCGTTCGCATATACAGTCTGAACAAACTAGTTTTTGCCCGAACAGCTTTTCGATATAACTTATTTTTGTTTAAGAAAAATCAAAATATAAAGAATGTATAAAATTATTAAAAAATACCAGTTAATTAAGCTAATTCATGTATAGTAATGTTGGGTTTCAATTCACTAGATAGTATATTTTTATGTCTTATGAAAAAACTATTTCAGGGGATAAAATAAATTGTGTAATTGTAATACATTTACGGATGGAGTTCTTATGAAGTTCTTTAAAATAATTGAAAAAAATCGAAATAATCAGCTGATTATATGAGTGATTCTAAGAAGTGAATCTGAATGCATTTACCTCGCGCATAATGCAAAACTTAATAGTTCTAAAACTTTTCTGCCTCCCCGTGTGTCTATCATTGCTCAAATGTAAATTTCAATAATTTGGCCTAAATTTTTGTTGTTTTACAACACTGTTTGGAAGGAATGTAATAGTGTGTACGCAGCAGCAGCTGTCGCCGCATATTAAGCGTAGACTAAATCTGCCTCTCGTGTGTTCGCTTCGCTTAATCTCGTGTTGTGTGCAGTTTATGTTGTGTTTTCGTCGGATTTTAAACCGTCGTCGTGTCGACTTGTACTGGTTGCACTGGGGAATTTACTGAAAGCCCTGAATTTACGTCCCCCGTAGAGAACTTGTCTACTGACCAAGTTTAGATTACCGCATAATCCCCGGAACAGACGTGTTTGGACGCCCCGTGTCTCCAAATAGGCGAAGTTTTTTTTTAAACAAAAATAAAAATAGAACTAATAAAATGACGCAACAGTATAACATAATCAGTAAGGTTCGCGTTGTTGCGTCGTAGCTCATCGTACACAATTTTTTCGTGGCACACTTTCTCAGGAATTTAGGATGAAAATAAATCTGAAGATATTTTGTATGAGCCAATGAATTTAAGATATAAAAAAAATGACGCCCGCGTACAGAGATTCGCTTATGCAGTTTGTAACAACTTGGGGCAAACCTATAACCATAGAAATATTATGTTTCTTTAAATGATTAGTATTAAAAAAATTAAGGATTACATTTCAAAGGAATTTGTTGAGGGGGAATTAACAGTCTTGCTCTTGACTGTTTATAAGTGAACTCGATAGGTCCCCTAGGTCTGCTGTAATTCTGATATTATAGTGATATATTTACGACTCTCAGCTATTATCACCCAAAGGATATATATAATTATACGTACTGACGATGGCGAGACGCTGACACCGATCTGGCAAGAGGTCAAATAAGCGATAGGAACCAGAATATCCTATGACCTTTCGTACTTCTTGTGTCAGAAACCGTTCTTTCATTATCAAAAAATAGTAGTAGCGTTTACGCGTGTACCGACCGGTCAGTTTTCGAACCGTTCATCTCCATTTTTCATTCTTCGGCCCATTCCTTATTGTTTCAGTCAATAGGGTCCTTGAAGTGGCCGAGATCTCAAGACACCCTACAGCAAACCCGTAGCAGCCCTTCGCCTTCTTACTTTAATCCGTTTCAAGTTTCCCCACTCGACAGTCCATCCAGCCATCCTCTCATTCCCACTTCATTCTTGGCACCGCCTCCCTCGTGTTGCCTATCCTAGCCACTTAGCAATCTCTAACCTCCTCACCACGACAGATATGTATATATTAGCAAAGATATAATTATCATGCTCTAAATTCCCGAAGAACCTTTTTTTCTTTCTGTTATCTATCTTTGTTCTCTCCTATTTTGTTGTAAAATTTGTAATGCTATAACATGTTCTAGTCAGATAATCGTTGGTAGGAACACATGTTTTATTAGCAATGTAGTTAGAATTAAATATATACAATGTATACAGAATCTTCAAACATGAATATCTATGAAATTTTAAAGTATCCGAAATGTCTCTGATGCCTTTTAAACTGTCCCTTTTTTATAGTTACTCGACTTAAATTTGTCTTTATTTCTTTTTGAACCGGCTTTCAAGATCGACCGCAGTTATTAATGCAAAAGTCACGAGCGGCACGTGCACAGTACACTTACCGATCCCGTGTACCGTTCTTTCACCCGCAATGAAAGTAACATTACCGTTTTTACTGCCAGTTTTAAGTGCCGTTTTGATTTTAAGCCCGATTAGCCCCACTAGCTTTCCCGCCTTCGACGCCACTTGGAGAAAACCGGACAACGGTTCCAGAGAAACATGTCAAATCTTTGCTCCTTATAAAACTCATTTCGGTATCATTTAGTATTTCTACTCTTTGTCTTAATTTGAATTGAATATTGTTCCCATTAAAAGTATATCAATAGTACAAATAAATCGACATTCTATAATAATTACGAAATTAGCGTCTGCCCTACAATGATCGTCTTAGAGACAATGCGTAAAGCCCCCTGAGTCAGAAAGTGAACTTGAAGTTGTCTCAGTGAAAGTGACTAGAAGTGTTATCTTTCTTTTGATCCTTACTCAATAATACAACTTGTCCTTAGTTCTGTTGGATTGTGTAATGAAACGGTTGTGTTGGAACGATTACATTAGTTCAGAATAGGTAATTAAGGGATGATCGAAAGCTATTATCCCCATTCTCTAGTTTTCTGTCTGCTCTGAGCTAGTCCGATTTTGGCCCTTTGGTTAGGCTCGTATCACACGGACGATTTCATTAAAATTTATTTTCAGTTATTGACTGAACGTCAATGCACACGTTTTAAAAACCGAAACATGTCTACGCAATGGTTTAAACAGCCTGGTAATAAATTCAAACGATGCGTCTAAGGATCGTCTGCTATACTCCACGTTAGGATTTCTCAGATTAAAGTCGAAACTTTTAAAAAAAGTTTTACAGTTGATCACAAGAAATGGTCGCACGACAGCACTGTGCGGTGAAAAGTCACGGTCATTCCGCTGAAAAGGCTAACGAGCAACGTCGACAACATACAACGCCCACAATGCGTGTACATAAATTATAACTATTATTGGGCTACCATATTTGAAATATAATATCATCGTCAACAGTGTAACGAGCGGCTCCTTGTTATTAAAAAATTAGGATTTTGCCGGTCTTCTTTTTTTCCGTAGACAATTAAAGACCGTTTCCTGTAGTCGGACTGCGGTGACGGATAAGGACACGGCGCGTTCCAGTTTGTGCACGTGTGCTTGTACCTTGACCTTTTTTTTTAACGAAAGCGGTACGACAGCGGTTGGGAAATTTACAGTGTCCAATATGGAGTCGGACAATTTGATGGAAGATTTGGGATATTATCACTCGCTTGTCACTTGGTCATACAGTATAGACGATATCCGGTAATACGGGTTATATAACATTTGTTTCCATTTTTGCACCTTTCTTACGAGATTTTCATTGTATCCCTTGTAATAACTTTTCCCACCTCTGTGGAGATTTTAGTTATCGTTACTCGGCCGACATGTTTGCATATTTGGTGAGCTAAAGCTTAACAGGATTTTGGCTTTTCGTCATTATCAGTAGCGTCAATTTACATAGCGGACTACCTGCCGGTAAAGACACAAAATTTTACCACGTCTAGCTTAACGCCAGGATAGGCCACAGAAAGAAAAGGGAAATCGCACGATAAGAGCCAAAAATTGTTCGATTTACACTAAATATAAAAAGTTATTTATTGTAAAAATTATTTATATTTTATCTCGCCTGTCGAATTGCTTCGTAAAATGTAATAGTTATTTACTGTAATGTTCTGTAGTGTCATTCACTATAGTATAGCGTGAGCTAAAAACACAATTCCTATGTGTATATATATATATATATATATATATATATATATACATATGTATAAAGAATCAAGAGATGTACAACTCTTGAATATTTAAAGTGATACGGTACGTGTTCCTTTACATGTCGCACGTGTGAAGTGTATTATACTACGGCGAACACCTGGGTCTTCTAGAAGTGTCTCCCTGGTCAAGTGTTTATTGTCATTGACGAAGACACATTTTCGTAACGGACAACAATCGGCCCATCTTTCATTTTCATTTTCTCCCGATCCAAAGTACTCGATTCGAGTGTGCGCCGTCCTATAGAATATTCTAGAATGTGTTTATAATTATAAGGAAACTTTAAAAATATATGAAATATAATGCATTTCTATATGTTTTATAATAGTATAAAGTGTAATTCAGAATTCTTGCTACTTCTTACACCTCGCTCCATTGTTTCTGGGATCGCAAGTTGACCCTTTAAACCATGTAAAAACAAGTCTATTTTTTGTATACTGTTTTTTGATCCCGTCACCACTCGCGTTTTTAAACGATTAAACGTTTTGAGAATGTCGTTCCAAGTTTTTTTTATTGTCTCCTCTTCTGGTTTATTTCCAATGGTGTCCAGTAATCGATCATTTCCAAATGTTTTCGAGTCGCAAAAATGTCGTTGCAACGTAAAATTGGATTTAAAATCGATTAACTCCATTACTCAGTTGGAACGCTTCGAATTGAGTTTCCCTATTGTTTTTTTTTTCAAGTCATGGATGACTTCTTTTGTAGGAAACATGCGAATAAAGTTTAAACAGTGCCCATAAGTTAATTCAGTTTAGATTCAACTACATATGGGCTATTACTAACAAGATGTAATTATGCAATGTTGATGTTTGCCAAATCAAATCGCGGTTGTCCGTTCACGGCAGGTTTATAGAATGAAAAATATTCGGAATTTTCTGTAAATCGATAAGAATTTTACCTCCGCCAAGAATTTTACCTGGGCCTTTTGGTTCGAAATACATATCGGGTCCATTTTTTTTCATATATTTTCAAATAACGCCTGCGTTCGCAATCCTCCGGTTGGTCCTGTCGTATATGTGGAAATCAAACGCCCCCACCAGTGGGGCGTTCAGTGTTATTTTACTGTCGGAGAAGATAGGGCAGTAAAATTTTACTGTATATCGGACGATAGGGCGGAGGCAATAAGTGGTGGCGTGGGGGAAGGGAGGGAATCTCCCTCCCTCCAGCTCTCTCCAGCCGGGCTCGCTCTTTTCTCGCTCCTTTCCACTTGACCTTCTTCTGGCGCACACACAACGGCGGACTTTTATTTTCTAGAAACTTCCACTGCCGGTGTATCGACCGGAAATTGAGTCCCGGAATTTATACCAGCCCGGAAAGAAAGAGGATCAGCATTCTTTTCTTTCCAGGGTGAAAATTGTACTCAATTGTTCTTTTTTTTTTCTATAGCGACTTGGTCCGGTATTTATCTGGAAGAACCCGTATCATACCGAAGAGTGCGATATCAATTATTTCTTGAAACGTCGACGTCACGAGCCCTGTTCGATACCATAAATGGCCTTTTATTTCTTTCCCTTTTGTTTCTATTAATAAATTCTCGAAGGGCTATTGTATTACCGCTTATCGCCGGCTGATAAGTGGCCACGAGCCACTGTACTGTCACAGCCCTTTAGATAGCGAATCGAGTGTTCCCCTCAATAAAAGATAACAGGGCGTGAAAGAAAAAAAGAAGTCAAGAAAAGTCAAGTCAAAAAGGCAGTCGTCTTCGAATTGAAGTGTGTCCAGAATAGCTGGGTTCTAAAAGTAACAATAGAAGTTGTGACATATTACATAACGGGAACTAATTGGCAATTACTACTCGAATATTAACACTAATGCTAACAAATAGAAGTAATTATGAACAGCCTGGATGAATGGGCCTGACTGTAACAGAAATTTAAGGACTAAAGATACTAATTAAAAATTGTAACAATACAATGGTATACCTGGTATTGAAAGCTAACAATTAACGCAGGTATAGCACCAACGACATGACTCTATTTTTCGATAATTATCTATATTATTAATTCGTGCTTTTATTCAATTGATGTATGTACTTGTTGGAATCGCCTGGGAATTTAAAAGGAAAATAAAAGAATTCCGCGGGAGAAAGTTACCAACTGCAAATAGACACGTTTCCAGATTACTTTCAATTAGATCGATCACTCGGGTCTGGCTACTGGGTTGGATAATGAACAGAAACCTAGACCAACGCATATACAGAAGGTTTCCTCTGCATTCTTCTTCCAAGTAAAAGTGCAAACCTCCTTCGTTAATCAGATGCGCCGCGAAAAGTCGTCAAATATTTAATCCGTAAAGAGCCTCAATTTAGTGTAGGACACAAATTAAAATTGGCCAATTTCGGGGGCTATTAAAACTAGGTTTGCCTTGGAGGAAATAAGCCCCGGATATTACCCGGGCTTTCCGGGAATTTTCACGGAAGCGCCAGACATTATTCCAAGAAGCGATACGCGTTTCCGATATTCAACTCAGCGTGTGTGTCGCGAACACTCGTCCTAATGGAAAGAAACAAACATTAAAATTTAATTACTCTCGTTTCCAGCTGTAATTAAAACCGAGCTATTACAATTAGGACCCTATCGCATGGTTATTTATTTAATATGACTTTTGTATTACCTAATGCTTGACATTTTTTTATTATATGTGACAGGTGTTACGCGTAAATTTTTTACGATAATTATTACACGCATATCAATTTAGATTTATGTATTACAGCAAACTTCAATCATGATTCCGGCAAAGCTCATTAAATAATAATTATTAACTTATTACTAAGCGAATAAAATGGAATACAAGGAATACAAAAAATTATTATTATACTATATAACTTCCGGTAAGATCTCGTGATACTGTTGTTGGAACCTCGGGCTGAAGGTGTTTTTCGTTCATATCTGATCGAGATTCTTCCTGTTTTTGGAGAACACTCGAGCGAGTTCAAGTAGAAAAGCTCATTCCAGTCTCCGCGGTGAATTCGTGATTTCGTGAATGCAGGAAGGCGTGCATAGAAAATGGAGAAATTCTTTATCGATTAATAAATACTATTTTTCATAAAATGTATTGCATCTAGTTTCAAATAGGGCGCGAAATTTTGCAACTTATACATGACAAGCGAGGCAACGTGACTGATAAAAGGGCCCCACAAACGACCAATATGGCGGAGTGATTCACCGCCCTACTGACAAAAAGACGGCGAGCAGCCGAAACCGGTCTAGCGAAAGACCAACACATCGGGGTAAATTCTGTTCGCGGAAATCATAGCTGGCCCATTAGTTAATTTAATTTTTCACTAAAGATGAAGACGTTTTATACGAGCGCCTGGACTGCTGTCCAAGCGGCGTTACAGAGCAGGCCGGCCGACCAGAATCTATTTATGTTTGCGCCGGCGGAATTCTGTGACTCTCGGCGATGCGTTTCCGGTCCCGGGTTTCATAGAAACGAGGAAGCAGGAAACCTACACTGCCAATTATCTCTATTGTCCGACATCTTCATGAACGCGAAGCGGTGTTAACGGTGGGCCGTAGTCGCCTTCGGGAGACCCGGAAATAGTACCCGATAGTATTAATTTCATCAGACATTTCTACTAACTGGAGGAACTGTCTCTTTCAATATATTTATAGTGACGTCCTCGAGTACTACCGTTATTCGGTGTAAGTCGTTATCTCCCGCCGCTCGAGGGTAAGGCCGAGTATTTCGTTTGTGGAGGGCCGCGATGACACTGCATATTGTTACAAAATATCCTATCGACACTGTCGGGACAGTGTCACACTACTGTATTACTCTGCGGCACTACTGTGACGACAGTGATTGAGATCGATGTACAATTAAATCGCATGATTAAATAATTATCTTGACAGAAACACCGACGAACATTTGTCTCATACGGCGCAAGAGCGCATCAGGAAACTGCACAATTTAAATGCATAATGCATAGAGGGCTGGGCTATCGCGGAAAACCTAGACACACGTGAACGCGGAATAAATTGTTAATTAAATATTTTTTAGGATGTATCATTTCATCGTCGATCGCAAACTTCACACGTTCCGCCTTTTGCAAGAGATCTTGTTGTTGTGCAATAACCGTCCGGTTATTATTTTACTAGCGCGCTCTTTAATTTGTTCAAAAAAACCTCGTCCGATTAATACAAATTAATACAGTTAGTGACATTGATTTTCAAGTAACCCGAGTACTGAGTTAACAGGAGAATCCCACGGGCTTTCCCCATTTTTTCATTTATTTATTTGATATATTTAAATCACGCGGCCACTTCCATTTTAGGCGTCTGTATGGAACTACCGGTATGTCGTGGGTTTGGACAGAAGGTTTAATACGATGTGTAATTCTGGAGTGGAATTCATTGTATTTTTGTACGGCAAGGTCGCGCGGACCGCGGTAAATATTTAGAACCGAATATCTGTCCCGATATAACTGACTGTCTGTAATTCGAATCGTCGAAGCGTGGGAATTAGTTCACCTTTCGTGCTCTAGGAATAGACCCCCGAAGTTCCGCTAATCAAATAACGGCTGATTGAAGGCACTAAATTTCATTACTGGTTCCGGCATGCGACCGGTGCTAAATATAGGCGAACGTTTTCTTCTCCGTTTTAGTTGGCAATTGGCCGTCTCCTAAAAATAAACCAATCAGATATAAAGCTCTAAGATTTCGTCAATATGAAAGGATATTGATTGGGCGGTGGGGTGGGAAGGGGTAGGGGGTTCGTTTATAATTCATCAGGGCGGGCCGTCATAATCCCGGGACACTGGAGTACCTCTTCGTCGTTCCAACTTCCAGTGATCTTTTTCAAGAGTTTCTGAGATAAATCTTGAATTTTTTCCTACCGCTCTTGCCATATTCAGTCCGGTCTACTCGGACCGAAGCTAGACCGGTTTCCTCCTTTTGGCCTTACTTCGCAGAAATAATTGGCAATTACACGCCGGTCGGACGCGCCAACTAATTTTATCCGCACAAAATAAATTTCGAGTTTCAGTGAGAGGACAGATTTTTTTTTTTTTTAAATCCCATTAGTCCGAATCCGCTAAGAAATGTACCTTTTTAACGTTTCTGTTACGCAATTGACAACAAGTTACACAACGTTAGGGTTCTATTTTAGAAGTAGCCTCTTGTTACTCGATTCTTTTTACAAATGTTGGAGTGTGGATTTTCACATTTCTAAACATAGAATTATTTATAACATGGAATTTATGTAAAATAAAGTAACGGTTTTTTCTTTTCACGTTTGACGAAATTATTTTTAAATATTTACCCAATCAATCGCGTTATTTTAATATGAAAAATAATTACATTTTATTTCCTGTCAGTATTCCGTATTGTCTAATTGGATTGACCTTTATGTCAATTTTAGTTTTGACTATAAACACAAAAACACGGGGGACATTTTTCCCCCAAATATTGTGATTACTATCGAAAAAGATGATAAATAAATTACTGCCGGTAATTTTATAATTATCGCGATCTTCATTTCAGCGGGAATGGGATTAGCGGACACTGCAATTCTGAAAACCTTTAATCACGTGCAAACATCCCGATAATCGTAGCGATCAATTAATTTTTTCGCCCTCGGAAGGGCTGAAATGGCGGTTTGACCATCGCCGGCGTTCGGTGACATGACGGCGTGTAAAGGTGTGGAGGAAATGGGCCGGAATATCCCAAGTTAGCGGTGTAATGGGAGTCTCGATTGGGCCATTGTATGAACCGGAGGCACGCGAGTCTCTCCCTCGTCGGTAGAACAGGCCCCCTTTTCATTGGCCCACCAACAACACATCGTTTGTCATCAACAAGTTTTACACTCGTCCCCATCTCGCGTTACAATTAAAACAAATTGAATTTATCAGCTGGATCGAGTTGACGGTCCAACGGCCCCATGCCGGAACGTTTATTCGGACAACTCGTACAATGAATAACACGGCCCTCCTAGTTCCTTTTACATTGATCTTCTCTTTGCACCTTCTCTATTGGCTAGACCGGTTTCGGTTTCTTCGCTTGTCTCGAAACCCGAAACCGATCTAGCATAAGACCAAATCGGCCAGAGGAGACATAAAAGTAATGATGGCGTTACAAACATTCCGGAATAAGTTTCTTAAATCAGTTAATTTTTCGTTCTCCTAAGGATAAGGACGCGTCTCGATCGTCCGTCCCGTTAGCCGGTTGCTCACAACAATGTTATCTTTCGCTGTATCCGGTTTATATTCATGTATTTTCAAAATTTTAATCTTGTTATTGTTGTTTGTTATTTCTTGTGTTCGTTTTGCTTGTCCAGGTGCTTGGAATGTCGTTGAGAAGCGTATGTCTCTTGTTCGTTCTTATTGTAAGTTCTGTCATCGCATGTGCCCTGTTACCTGCTGTTCAGGTGTACCACTGGGGTAAATACTCTGTTGTGAATTTATTCTATAATTTAATATTTTATTCTTTTAGATTTTTTTAAATTTCGCAATATTTTATACATGTAATTCTCAAACTGTATTCGTAACAGTGCGTTAAAATAAGTAAAATATATTGATCGGTAATCAAGATTTTTGTAAACGAGAATTCAATTAAAATTGTCCTCTTATCAAACATCGCATGTTTCCATTTATTTAGAAGCGTATTTAGTATGTAAGCATTACTTTAATGAATGTTGATAAATTTCGTACGACGAAATGAGGAATAACAATTAAAACTAATCTTCCTAAATTTGATAGTACACGCAGAAGAGATAGCACTATTAACGAGTAGAGAATAACCCGCTGGCTTTCCCCTTTTTTTTAAATTTTATTTATTTGCTTCCTATATTTAAATGGCGTGGTCACTTTGATTGTTCAAACTGAAGTTATTCCTGTGAATGCAACAGGACTCTGTGATATATAATGCGACGTTTGAGGCCGAGGGAAAGTTTCTGATTACTATTATAGGAAACAGGTAGGTGAAGGTTAAGAAGAGTTGTGGTCGTACCTCGATTAAGAATAACTTGTCTATGAGGGTGTTCAGGTATAAAACCGCAGACCGCTCCTATTATCCACAGAAAAAATATTTCCATACAACGAAACATTCTGAGCATTTTATTAGACTGGGATGATTATAATTTTAAGCACGCTCCTTTAAAATTTAAGCATAATTCTTTATTGTGTAGATTAAGATTAAGAGTTGAATTTGGCTAATCCCTTGCAGACGAGTGGCCCTTCTTCGACAATTTTTTTCGAGTTATAAATTCTATTACATTTTTAAGAGGTAAAAGAAACGGACATGATAATGTTAAATAAAAAAACGGAAGGCGCATTGAAAATAACCGAGCCTTTAAAGCAACATTCCGAAAAATACTTCCAAGGCTTTGCCAATAATAGGTATTCAGTGGTAATCGGTGGCACATGTGTACAATCAAATCTTTTTATGGATAAATGCGGGTGCATTCGGAGGATGTGAATTCCAATTATGGACTTTATTATCTTACATCGGCGACTGAGCAATAAACGGCGGATACAAACTTTTGAGTCGGCCAATAAAATATCCCACGTTCAGACTTATGTTCCTATTCTAAATAGGCTCGTTTGGGCTTAACGATGCGAGATTTTAGTTGTCGTAAAATTCGATACGGTTATGACTGGAAAAATTGGCGCCGAGTCATTTAAGGTCTTTGGCGAAACCATTTTTGTCCTTGTCGGGGTGTAGTGGATTTATCACAATATTATAGACGCAGTTGGAATCGGCCGATGTTTGACAATTACTTTTTTATTTCCTTATAACACCTGAGTAGTGGATTATAAATTAATCACAGAAAAAGCCAAAATATTTCTGTTCACTTGGGAAAACGATCCAGTAGAGAGTGTCTAAAATGAAACTTCGTATACAATACAAATCGGCCTCACTTTCTGTCGATCGTAACCGCCGAAAGTACCTTATTAAAATCGGAATCAGAGTGTATATTTATAATACTGCACAGCCATGGTTGACAGGGAACCAAGCAAGCATCAGTCGCTACGGTCGACGCTTCCAACTTGATGCACCGTTATGTGACGGACGTCTGCATTTCAACCACACAGACTCTTCGCTCGTGTCGGCAATTTTAATTTCATTTCCGTCACTTACGTTTCCGCTGGCCTCAATCTAAAGAAAAAAACGTCCCAAGATACTTGTCGCGCTTTTTATTCGATTATAAAACCAATACTTGTTATCCTTTATGTGCTGTTGTAAGTCTGTTGGAGAAACAACAATTTCTGACTACCAATTGTAAAATATCAGGACAATCGATAAAATGTACCCAAACAGCAGTTACTGTTGTCTTTTAGGGCTCAACAGGAAGTACGTTGATTATGATCTTTTGTTGTACACTAGACAGAATTTGGTCTGTAAATTTTTTTTATAATTTTCTGCCCAAGTTCGCAGAAATAATTTAGATTGTTAGGGAGACTGAATTCCAAACCCACGCGGGCCTGGTATATATTCCGAAGGCCTCCATTTTTTGGTGCAAATTAAACAGGGCATGAATAAAATATTTGTGCTGATTAAATTGAATGAGAAACGAATTAGGGCCTATTGAAGGAGGGGGGGGGGCGAGTGGTGGTCAAGCACCTCTGGGCAGTGAAAAAGAAAATGAACGGTGAATTATTCAGCGAGTCGCTGGTGAATCGGCATTGTTGAGTCACGCCTCTGTCCGGTTTCTTAATAACCGAAGGCGCATATCGGGAAGCCGGTAGCGGCGGCGCAAGTCTAGAATTTACACCGAAAGGGCGGTTGTTTACCGGTTGTTTACCGAAAGTAAATAAGTAGAGTAGCTGAGCCAGAAGCCCGCCTCAAGAATAAGAATCAATCTCCCGGCGGGACGCTAATCGCTTTATTTTGCTGAGCACAGGGTCGAAAGCATAATTTGTGGCCCTCAATAAGCCCTTCTATGGGGCGTGGGGGTATTTTGGCAGGCGCGGAGTTCCATACCCAGACGTTTAAATTGGGCTTTCCTCATTCCGATCTGTGTTACGTACCTGAACGTTCATATCTTCCACCCTCGGCCGGGTGGTTACCCGCCCACTTCTTCCCAGGGCCCACCACACTTTTTTTTCTCGTCGGGCTTTTTCGGTACTTTTTTTGTTTCCTTTTCCGTCGGGTCCGTGGGAATACGGAGGTGTTGAGCGAATTTCGTCTTTCCTTTATTGCATTTTTACTTCGGTTTTACGGTATATAAGGCAGAACGTTGCCGAATGACATCTCGTAGTCTTATCACTTCTTCGGAAAAATTGAATACACCGAATGATGTAGCCAAATGAGAGTGTGGCCTTCGGAGGGTTGTTGGGGAAAGCAGCTGTCTCAGATGTACTCATTCTTATCTAAGATAAAACTTAATAATTTATACATTTGACTATTAATTATTATTATTATTAAATGTGAAAATATTTAGTAATACTGAGGGTTCTACAGTAAGAGACACGAAGTGGAACGGGCATTGAATGCTTGATAGCCATCAAATTCATTGCGAGAACTGTAAATCCTCAGAGCAAGAATGAGGGAAGTTAAAACGAGACGCTATATATTGTAAAAAGAATCCTGGTTAAATAATATCATATTTGTAAATTTGTGGTTCTACGTACGCTTTGAACACACATCGAGGGTTTTCAAAATAATTTTTAAAAATCATTTCTATGTAAACGGTTAAACATCTTCAATCGAGTTAATGCTCGAAGTTTGGCGAAATCAGCTGGTAAAACTTTAGTTAAATGAAACCGCGTTTACCGCGATGAATTCTAATTGCATGACTAGATCCTCTTTCCCGGGATCAAGCGATGAAAACACAACCAAGGTTAGAGTCGGTTCGGTGTTTGGGTTTATTCAGTTATTTGTTATCGACTCGTCCCAAATCCGGTGGTCCAAACAGAAACACCCCTCTATAAGAGAATTTATATCCGCGTGTGCGAAACATGGACGGCGCCTGTTTTATTTTCAGATAAAAAGTTTTTCTTAACAGACCCAGTTTGCGGAAGACAGGAAGGGCCTCAAGGAAACGGAAATCGTTTATCTCTCCAGAACTAAATCCTGGTACGCGTAATAGACATGCGCATGAATGCGTGTACAAATTTGAAATTCCTATTTAAAATCGAACGTAGCTAGAATTTATACAGAGATGGCGGATAAATATTAATCCTATAACGTTGTCAAGACAAAAAATATCAATATCAATTTTTTTTTCATTTGCATATATAGGTTTATAATTGCTGATTTTTCGTTTCCCCAATTTTGTTGAATTTAAAATAAAAATTCGGCCCATAGAGGGTTAAATCTGGATTTTTCCACTCCCAATGGACTTAGGGAAGTGACCTTCGGAGGATTAGAAGGATTTTTTATGTCGAATATTTTTTTTTACTCTTTAATGAGAGTTTCGCAATCGATTTACTTCAGGTCTCGGGGATTTCCGGGGTGTTGGCGGAATGGGGAAATTCTCGGCTCGAAACTAATTTTCAAACGTAACCGGTGTAACTGAGTTATTTTCTTTTGTTGAAACGAGGGAAGTAGAGTTAAGGACACGCTGTTGTGTGTTACGCAACGAGGCATATTTTGTTGTTTTTTCGGTACCGCGGTATAAATAATAATCGCGGAGCTCTCCAGGAGAGACCGAGTCCGGTTACGCAATCGGCACTTTTTGTCCACAACTGTGTTTACCAATTGTATATCACCCGAAGCCGGTTCGGGCGGGTGTAATTACGCTCAAAGACTCCCCCGTTCCTCGACGCGGTCCGTCACCGGGTTAGCTGGTAAACAGAGAGTGCGCGATGTCGACAGCACACGCCGCCGCGTAGATTCGGAGCGACAACAAGATTAGGTTTCGCGGTGAAATAATGAAAAGGCGTTTCTCACTAGCGATATATATTATACAACAGAAGAGCCAGATCGTGGGGTGACCTCACTGTGCTAAGAAATTCTAAAATGCAATCCGACAGGAATCCAAAAAGGAGAAGGCAGATTTGCTTATGAGAAAAATGCTTATTGCACTGTTTGTTATTGTATAAATGTTCACTTGTATAAAGCTCGCATAATAATCTATAAGCTATACTTAAGGACCTACAGGCATGTACGTATAATCGTATGTACTCGGGAAAAAATGTATAATAATGTACTTACTTTAAGATCAAAAATTTAGAACAAAGTAAAATATAGTGCACATTCATATTCGGCATTATGATAAATTGAAACATATAACAGTCAGAGAGAAGGGAAGGAGTCAATCGGATTTTAGAATAACTCGTGATTTTTGGTATCCGCTCGAAACCTGGACCGGTTTCGATTTTTTACTTTGTTCTAAATTTCTATTAAATATTTTCTTCCTAGTTCATAGTCCTGTTCTTAGGTACCGTTCAATCTGTACAATTTCCAATAAGCAATTAGTTCCAGCTATTGATGGCAGAGGAACCGTGGTATTCCTAACCCTGTTAGATCGGAATCTGAAAACAACATTAACTCTACCTGCTTAAGGGCGGCATTCAACAGTGTTCGAGTTTAATGCGGTGTATATTGCTAACATACTGTTATCACTGTTTGAGGATCTGGAACGTAACTCTCGCGTGACGGAGATATAATTCAGATTTATTCGACTCCATTCGGGCCTCCGTGTCCGGTACGCCTAATTGGTATGTGGACATAACAGTATTCCAATGGTGGTGTGGGCCCTGACTACTGAATACTATTATTGTCGCTGTAATTGGTCTAATCTTTACTTGATTGATTCTTGTATATATGGTTAGGATATATTCAGTTCTGTCTGAATGTACTCTAGGAAATGGAAACCCTCGAAACGGTTTTTGGAGTGGAAAAATCCTCTGCTGAAAAGAGCGTATCACTGAGCATCGTTGAAAACTCGTTCATCCACTCTCTCTCTCTCTCTCTCTCTTCAATCTGACGAGGGCTCCTTCATGCGCAGAATTCCGTTCGCGTATATCGTCGGAATATCAAGTCCGGCGATGTGGGCCGACACAGAAATGATTCTTGGTTTAAAGTGGAGCTGGCTTAACAGTTTAATGGGAGCCAATTAGACGGGTTCAACAGCCCTCGGCAGGCGTCCTGGAAGGTGCCCTATCTACAGATACGTGACGATCCCACCTTCGGCAAAGATTAAAGAGGAATACTGTCTTTTCTCTGATAAACGCCCGTTCGGGTCTCCCCATTTAGACATGTCCAATCGTCAATTTTTATTGATAGATAAGATTTTATACGGCGTCGTATTTTCTCGCCCCTGTTTGTATACGATCAACACAAATCAACAGAAACTGTAGAGTTCGTTATTGTTGCTAAATTTATTGCTGCGCATCTTTTATTGCCTTCTCAAGTTTAGGATTTATTCCGGTCAATCATTTCGTATAAAGCGACGAATTTTATTTGGTGTCATACAAAAATGTCTGTAATATACCTGTATACAGAGACTGTATTCCCTACAATTTCACTGGATTAACTGCGTGGGTTTCACTTTCCCTATAATATTAATGCACGTCCTGATTTTAGGTCATATAGCTTCGGGACAATTTTCCAGCTTATGCTGGTGATTCATCTCAGTCTTTATTCCTTAATAAACGAAATTACCAACCCAAGAGAAGTGTTCTAAGTTGGAGAAGGCGAAACCTGTCTAGCCGAATAACTACATGGATGAAAAGGGCATAGATTCAACAGGATTTCTTACAGATTCTTTTTTAAATTTTCTCGATTTTTCATATTTAAGTTAAAATCCCTTTATTATACAGTCGAAACTTATTATTGAAGGTGACCTGGTTTCGAACCAGGTCGTACATGTTAACGTCATGTCGCTTTTTCAAACCACCGGTATCTTCGGAATTCCCCTTCGACTACAATTCCCGGAACCTGCTATCATTATATTTGACATTTTAGGGAGTTTTCTTTACCAATTTCAACTTATTTGAACCTTTTTATGTTTCACTAACGGATTAATTTATTTAAGCTGATCTTAGTTTTTTTTGTATTTACTATCGCAGTGCTGTAGTACAGTGGCAGTGTTGACTTCTTTATCGGAAGCCGGAATTCATTATTTCCTCGTCCATGACTTATGAGAACTCGGTCTAGCTCAGGACGAAATATGCGGGCGTAGACAGATCGTCATGCCCATTAGCCCTTTCAATAATGTCTTACATAATACATCGAGGGTTCTATCTGTGTTTAAAAATCGGTTTACGAAGAAAGGGCGTTATGGACGATCAGCGGACGCGCACTTCCCGTGAATAATGCCCGATGTCATCTCTTATCTGGACCCGATAAATTTTCTAGTGGCACTTACCGGCCACTTAACCGGCAGAAGAACCACCTGCGCACTTCTTGAAAACGTCCTCCTTTCGACCGGACCGATATGATCCATCTTTCTGAACGGTCCTTAGTTCGACATTTAGGAGCATTTCGGGCAATATTCCGTAGGCCCCGGACCGGGACCCGAATAAACCGTGTCGCCGTCGGATAGGTCGCATATTGTACGGCTCTTTTTGTCGCTCCGGACCTTATCCACGAGATAACCAGTTTCCCTCGGCCCACACAATGCCTAAACCAAAACGACAAAACATAATACGATACATCATATTATATATTTATATATTGCCGGATTCTGTGAAACCGTTAGCAAATTATGCCTCATGCAAATTTCTTGCCATAATTCTTCATTTACTGTGGGACAATAAAGGTCAATTAGCGGTGCTAATTCGTGCTTTCCTGTGACCAATTGGGGCCGGCAGTTCATTTTGAGTTAAGCCTTTGACATTGACGCTCATCCTCTCATCCTCGCTGAGTGTTGAACGTTGACCGACCCGACTAATTGACGCCACCGTACGACGAGTTCAAGGTAGGCCTAACCCAGTTCAAAGTTATACACAAATATCTAAAAGATATTGAAATATCGTATCGGCAGTGTGTTAAATACATGTTGAATAGTTCATTAAAATTATCGCTTATTTATCGTATTTTGTAATGGTTTTTTTTTTAATTTATACTCGTGAATGTTACTTTTACGTTTCCATAGCAGCAATTGGGGTACTTGCCATTGGCATTAATAGAAATGGTATCTTCACCAAAATTCTAGAATGAATATTTATTGAACTATATAAAAATATATAGGTTAAAAGATCTACTAGGTTTTATCTATATAATGTAGTTTATGTAACATGGAATGCTGTTTCCGGGAGTAAATTCTCCAATTCATAAATCTAGAAAGTCCGACTATTCTTTCACCAGTTCTTTAGTGGATAAAAATGAACCTACAATAATTTTGTCCATGTCCTTCCTCGCGTCGTTCCTTTAAGAACTTTAATTACTGTTTCCAACAGTAATTGCATTTTTCCAATTTCCACCGCATCATCGGTAATACATCATGCATCATAATAATAGCTTTCCGGTGGAACGCTAATGCTAATGGTGCTCGTCGATTATTTTCCTACGGCGTCGAACCGAGAGGTTGAGAACACTTCTTAAGGAGTTCGATAAACGAGTTAGCGCTAATTCCGCCCATCGCCCCCAACCCGTGGGATGCTTATTGCTTATGCTTAATGGGAATCGCGTATTGGCAATTCGTAACGTCTTACATGGGGCCGCGTTTATGCAATGCTGTTTATGTAACATGAAAAACTGTTTCTATTTGTAGAGATACATTTTTTTTTCCGGAACGTGGGTACACAGGCGACATTATGTAGCTTTACTCATGGCGTAACGAAAGAGATCTCAATAAATTATTAATAATAGTAAACCGATATTTTAATGTCCTATAGTCCTCGAGTTCCTCTTCATCTCGGACTGATTCTTGCGTCATTTTCGCTATACTTTGTTAGGGATAATTTCCGAGAAAACCGCCCTGTCTCTGGCCCGTCACGTGGAAGGCATTCGCGTTGTCTACTGACAGTGAGGGAAACCTCGCGGAGGAAAATTTTATTCCACAGAGGGAAGATAGAAAACCGTTTCCGCGACGCCCGGTTAATATAGCCGGTGTAAAACCAAGCGCGTCGTCGCTCGAGTCGCACGCTAGGAAGTGATTTCTCGAGAATTGGGAGTACGGTCAGCAGGAAGGAGGGGACTTAGCGAGAAAGTAGACCGCCAGCTGGGTACGCCGGGACGAGCTTCCGAGAAGCGCGATACGGAAAAAGCTCTGTCCGGCCTAATATAACACCCGGATCGACAACTTTCTATTAGCCGCTTATTTCCGACGGCACTTAATTTCCGATCGAGCAGGCGGTCGCAGAAAACACTATTTGTTATAGTTCATTCGGTTCTCTATTTTGGTTAGCGTGTCTGAAAGTTTTACCCTCAACACTGGCTCGTTAACGCCGGTTCATTAACCTCACATTCTGAACCATTTTGTTCCTCCTCTGGTTGGAACAACCAATCATCCTGCGGTATGTTTTGTAAAAGGATATTTAATTAAATATGAAAATTCTTTGCACGAAAACAAAGTGAAAAAAACGTGGACTTATTATTATTTAAAGGTAATTATGTTATGATTGTACTTCTCCTGCCCACTCAATATCCAATTAGGCTGAACAAAAATTCAGCTTGACGCCCCTGATTTAAGGTAAAGTGTGCTGTGGTTGTAATCAAATTATGCTGCTGTTAAAAAAAAAATCGAGGTATAAAATAATGGAGACATGTCTGGGCTTTCCATTAAATTATATATTATAATTTCACTGATTCCATAAGTATGCATTATTCTAATACGTGGGATTTATTTCATCTAATAAGAATAGTGTTTAGAGTACATATCAATTATGCATTTTCTATGCTCTCCTATCGTATTAATTAATGGATCCAACAAATTTGGATATATCCATATTCTTCAAGTGGGCCGTTACGTAATCCATAACTGACGATGGTGAAAAGCCGAAGCCTTTCTTCGACCGAACGGGTGGCAGGAACCGATATGTTGTTCTTGAATACGGAAACAATATAGGGTTGCCCGCCGTTATGTGCTTGACTGATGATTTAACGTAAAATTGAATTGAGAATATTCACCGAATAATTGATAA
This sequence comes from Lethocerus indicus, assembly GCA_019843655.1. Taxonomy (NCBI): domain Eukaryota; kingdom Metazoa; phylum Arthropoda; class Insecta; order Hemiptera; family Belostomatidae; genus Lethocerus; species Lethocerus indicus. The sequence continues at coordinate 27,333,619 of JACDQD010000008.1, read as the reverse complement.
GATGTTGAAGCCGCTCTGTGCATCTGTCTAACAGAGGCCTGATGCCTCCAATTTCATAAATTATGAAGACTGGCAAAAGTTTGTTTTAATTACTTCGACTTAATTCTTTTGGTAAAATTTAAATATTCACCCTTCTTATATACCCGCATAGTCTTTGACAACCTACATGTCAAGCATAAATCATTATTATAATTAATTACGCAGCGATTATATTGACGTTAATGGCTTAATCATATATTAGATAATATTGTCTGTCTTTTTTACGCTGATGCTCAGTCGAGATAGGAAAGAAGCAATAGATTACATTTATTAAAGGTTCTTAAAGAAATATCAGAGGGCAGAAATTTGTGTTTTGAGACGAACGGATTTGAGCTTTATGATAGGTGGGACAAGAAAATAAGACTAGAATAAAAATATTACATTATTTTACATTTATACTTGTTCACTTTCAAAACAGTTATCACCTTTAATTACAGATAACGTATCATTTTCTATAGGTAGTCTGAGTTTAACACGGACATGCTGTGATTTCATTAAGAAAATGTATTTTGTTTACGAACATGAATGAGTATGTTTCAATCGTCTGATACTACAACAGGCCCCAATTGAAATATAAAACTGCCGTTACTGTATATTTGTAAACTTGTAAATTCGTGTACTTAAATACGCGGTGAAGTAACGAAATATTTCAGGGCGCGGCGCCGCCTTTGACTCATTTTATAAGTCATAGAATTTATGAATATAAGCTATATTCAAATATAAATATTTAAAAAAAAATTCTCTGCCTTACGGCAGGTGAACAGATACACCGCGATATAGTGCGTGATATCGTATTGATATATTCAAATGTATAAAATACTATTGATTTAAACTAAAAAAATTGTTTCGTGCGACCCTTTCTCCTTTTAATATCATAAACCCCAGCTGAGGTTGCTCAGCAAACTCTACTAGTTCACTTTAAAATTTCTTTTACTGTCGTCTCCTACTTCTTCTGGCTAAATTAAGCGTCTGGATTAATAAAAGAAATACTGTAAAAATCGTGAACGGGATTCTTTAAACGTTTTAGTGCCAGGGGTTTATAAAAATCCGTGTCGGATAGTGTCATGAAGCGCGATAGCGCTTCCTTCATTTATCTGCGAGACGTGCACTTTTGCATCTTAATGTGCTAAAGAGAGACAGCTAATTATGCAGGTTGTTTACGATTACTTGAACAAAAATTTGTAATTACGAGAGGAAACTCTGAGAGACTCGCGACGAGATACATTCTGAACTTTTTTCCCATTTGAAATGTGCCTTTATTTTCTTAGAATTTAGATGGATCTCGAATGGATCTTGCATAACATGAAATGGTCAGGCGCATTTTTATTACGACGGTCGACTTTAATCGTGCCGGGGGTTCTTCAAAAGGAACCGGTACAAAGAACTGGGGACAGACTTAAAATTTCCCTCCTTTCGGCGGATCTTTGGTATAGGTTTCATTCTTGTGGAAAGTATGACGGGCGGGTAAATTTTGGGTCGGACGGTCCCGAAATAGAGGGTGGCAAGAAATGGATTAGTAATACTCCGGCTTTGGTATAAATCGGAAGGCGGTGGGAGGGCTTTTTCGCGGCCGCCGGTTGGCAGCAGTGGGCTGAAGTCCGACAAAGGTAAGGAGGGTCGGTCGGCCAGAGAGCCATTCAGTAGTAACGGGGACGCCGGCCCGCGAACGTCCGCTGTTCGTATCGCGTTTTAAATCCAACAGATTCCGCGTTTCGCCAGCGTCCCTCCTGCCGGCTACCGTTGTACAAGTTGAAACGTCGCTATGGTAGTGCCGCGTTGAATGAAAGTAACCGCGGAGGAGAGAAGTAAAAAAGGAAACAGTGCAATGTCTGTGATAATATTAATTTAGAAAAACCCCACGGTGTTACTTTGTGAGTTCCTTCGCCAGTGCTGAGAAAAGAGAGCGAGAATTAACGGCGAAAAAATTAATTATGTTAACTTGTACTCAATACCAAAGGTAAATACGCAGGTCTTCTCCCCCTACTGTATTTCGTAGGTATTACAAACCACGGTAGACAGTTTGAGAAGGGTATCGTGTTTCACTCCGTTAAATCAGTTTACCTCTTTCGTTCTTTTTTTTTTTTAAGTTATCCAATTACGAAGTTTTTGACTTATTTAATTAGCGTCTGTGCGTGTAGTGTGTGCTTCAGTGTTCTTTTGTGTCCGGATCGCGGCCGACGTTACTTTCGGAGTTTTTAAATTTTAAAAGTTGGAAACAGTTTGAAACCGGGCCGATATTATTTATCGAGCGGTCGGTACCGTGGCCCCCCTCCCAGTGAAAAGGTTACCCGTAGGTAGAAAGGTTTTACAGCTGGCGGCTTAGCCGGTTCTCTTTGTCCGATACTCTCCAACCGGCCGTTTATATTGATTCTCCCGTTTTACAGTTTTCCTTCTAGTTGTTGAGGTAAAAAAGGGACCGCCAATTTACACGTTTCTCTTACCTGTAGTTGACCAACCTGAAGATTGACAGTGCCACGAAGAAAAACGTTAATGAAATAGTTAAACAAATCGCAAAAACCGGAGTATAATGACATAGTATAATCGTAAAGAAAGCATTCGATCGTATAATTGAATGTATATTATCTCTTTCGAAAATACTTTGTGTTAGTTCCCTTTATAAGTTTAATTAACGTATAGGAACAGAAATTGTTTATAACATTGTTTCAGTGTCAATCCCATCACTGTCTAGTCGTTTTTCCTCTTCTATGTTTGTGGCATTATTACTTGTAAGGTAGAAGTGAAAATTACAGTATATCTCAGCTATTTAGTTTGAACGACGCTCAATACAGAAGAAATACGTTCGAATGACTTAGCGACATGATGAAATTACAAAACATTGTATTACCCTATGATCTAATTCTGTTGCGCAAATGTTACGGTTTTATGGTGACTGCAAGTTGTTTATTAACCTGGAAAGAACCGTTAGTTTCGAAGTAAAACAGTCGTGGCAAATAGAATAGGCTGAAATAAAATCGGGGCAGAGACATTGGATATTCTTTTCGCGATTTGTAATTTTTCCTTCGCCCGTAATAGTTTTCCTGTTTGAGATGGGCGTCATGGCAACCGTTACAAAACAGTAAAACGTTCCCAGGGGGTGGGATTTTCCTCCTGTGTGTGAATCACCATTTTCCTCACGTTCATTCTAATCAGTTTCATCGTATTGCGGTACAACGCGAGGAAAATATGAAAGCATGAGCGATTGAGCGGCACCAACAAAGGGTCAATGTGTAGAATATAAAATTTTTAAACACTTATATTCCTTATTTTCGTGCAATCGCGATGGTGGTTTTCTACAAATTCTCAGTTCCTCCTATTTTTCAATTATATGCAATCGGGTTATTTAGGAGTTTATACTCCCGATGTCCTTAATACAATTTTCAACCTCGAGTTTAAGCTCCGTCTTGTCTCTATATCATTCATTTCTTTTATTCATCAACCTGACCGGTCGTCAATGAATCTAACGTTATGTAATAAGCCCCAATTAAAAGTCTTATTTAATGCCTGTCGCATATTTCAGACTTCAAAGTACCATTTATGTAACGCGTTCTCAGAGGTTCTTTGTTTCCACGGACCCATTGTTGGCCGTTACCAGATTGTATTTATTTACGATGCATATTAAATTTCTTAGGGTAACTCTTTTCATAATTGCTCGTATCAAGCGGGGTTATTGTACGTGTCTTCTATAGGAGAATGAAGTGTGACGTGGTTGGTAAGAAGTGGATTCTCCTCTGTGATTACGGCTGGCCCAGAGTGGGTCACAGAAATTGAGATATATACGTCTCGTGTGGAAGGTATTAGGTAGGTTAGGTAGGGACACCGGCTGTCCCTTCACGGGCCATTAGGCTGTCGGGGGTCTTCTCTGTGCGTATGTGCTTGCGTGTTCGTGTGCGTGCCCGTGCGTGCGCTCCTCGGTGGGTGCGTACCATACTCCAGCCGCCACCGCCCCTTCAATTTTCTTTCGTCATTATAAAGTCCGTGTCTTCCTGAGACCGGTTCATCCGCCCTGTTAAAAAACACTCCCGCTGTACTCCCGGCTGAACAACCTCCCTTTCCCCCCCTCCCCACACAAAATTGCTTCTCCCGGAGCCCCCGGCTGTATACGGCACCTCTCTTCCTTCTCGAAGATATTCACCTGCCATTTTTAGCGGGGAGTTTCGAAAATTGATCGATTAATTATAATTTCACTGCGGGTCCACGAAACGTCTCGTGGAAGAACTTTGAACTACCAGATTTAAGATACCTGTCTTGGGGTTATTCTTTTTGCGATCTTTTCTCACTTGGTGGTAGAGCTACAGTATGATCAGTGCCCACTGTTACTATACTGAAGTAACGCTACTAAAGATGTTGAAACCGGTCCAAACTAAAACTAAATCACCAACGGTATTCAGTATATTATAAAAACAAATTGATCGGCCTCACTTTTGCGCGAAAATTGCACCGCATTCCGGTTCTGGTTCTTAATTACGCTGTCGATTTCGGATCAGCGCCTATCGGCAATACCGCAAACAAAAAGTGTTGCGGTGTTAGCGTTTCCTTTCGCCTTGTGCCAAATAGGCACAATTCTCTGTCGGCGATTTGTTTGGACTTTTGGTTTTCACCGACGCGGCCGTAAATATGCAATTGGTGTGTTTTACTTAGCGTCGACTGTAGGCCGCAGTTATTATTTCGTAGAACAGTACGTCTGTCGATGCAATCCCTGGCGGTTGAAATTCAATTATCTCATTATTCGACATTCTCCACAGGAATTTGCTAATAAATCTTCAGTGTCATATCATATTATCAGTTTTTTTCCAAGTGTTTCGTTATCTTTTAGTCCCTTCTTATCCAGACAAATTTGATTTCGTACAAGTATAAACTTGATATCGGTCGAATTGGAATTTAATTTAAGCTCGCCTAAATTGTTGTCACTTCGCTTTTGGTGGTCTTGAAATGTCGCGCGAAGGAAACATTTGGGCACAGAGTAAGGACCCGGACAGATGTCGCGTTATGAAACGCGATCCTCCCACCGAAAGAGGATATTTCTTGCATCATATTTCGCCGGTTAGATTTCCGTAAGAACCGGAGTAAGTCTAAGCATTTGATGAAGCCGACCCTCGTATTTAATTTGTATTCATGAATTGGAGGAAATGAGCAATATGTAATGTTCATAACCGCTTGGAAAAATATGATCTTATGGAGTAAACAATTAGGGGAATAATTTTGATTAAAGGTATAATGGATGATACAAGGTTTCGGGTATGAGTGAAGTACTCATAGGTGGACTTCCACAATGCTTGCGAAGCACAAGATTGATAGTCTCGGGAAAATCCCGGGGTATATTTTCCCTCTATCGGTTATCCCCGATGCGACGGAACGCGCTCCAAAATTAAATTTCCATTTCGTTGGTTTTATAATCACGATTTAGTAGGCAGCTAGCCTTTGGCGTCGTGCACTGGTCTTTTGGTTTTTCTGTCCAATTACTTTATCCCGCAGCTCTTTTTTTTGCTACAAGTTGTGTAATTCTGCGGTCAGTGGATAGAATCCGGAACTGTGTAGACGTCCGATTGAAGGAGGAGTCCCTGAGGGCCGGCTCTCTGGCGGGGTTTCACACTTTCCTATCTGGGCCACTTGCGTAACCTCCACTACAGAACAGAAACCGTCTTTCGATCTTGCTCTTTCTTTCTTCAAATCCCTTTCTCTCGCCGCTCCATCCTAATGATACATCGGGTGCACATTTCCCGTCACTATTGTATTATTTACAAAACAATTTCGTTTTCTTAACGATCAAATTACATGAATTTGTCAGAATTCAAATTGCAGCTGATTGAAGGAATGAGCCGTTTGTAGATAAGATATGGCCGATTTTTTTTCTTTACTGCTTTCCATTCTTTCCTCTGTAGTACTCTCGGATAACAAAGAAAGGTGTTTATTAAAATTACAACAAGCAAAGATTTGGCTGATGAAATCTTTGGTAATATTACTGCAATTCTTGCCAGTTGTTTATATACAGGTTGATATCTAAAGATAGCTAATAAAGACCACATTCTATGATTTAATAATATCGGAAAAGTGCATCACTATACCTTATTTTAAGTAGGAGGTAATGTAGTTTGGATTCTTACTAAGCGTAATCAATTAATTTGGCTTTCAATTTCTGTCCAGTGTCCAGTTTATTGAACCTTATTAGTGTAGTAACATGAACAGTGTAGTGGTAATTAATAAGAATAATTTAATTTAATTTGCCATTATTGTATTTCGTAGTTTAGTTCCTCCGTTGTCTGTATGATGTAAAATCATGGTAACCTCTCTTACGTTTGCCATGTAGCCACTTGTTAGTTCAGTCAGTGTAAGCATTATGTATTTATATAATCGACTAAAGGATACTAACAAAACTAACAATTAGCCTACTGTAAATCTAAGGCGTTTCGTAATATATTTTATAGACATTTTCAGTTTTATTTATCGAACAACTTCAGTATTAGTTTAGCAGTCATCATTTTCCTTGAACAGATCTAATACAATTGCACAATTATCATCTATTTACCTTCTAGATCGTTTGTTTGCGATAAATGAAAGGCGTGAGGTCGTTGCCGAATGCACAGCACAATGGACGATGGTCTCGTCCATGATCTAGATCTTAAGAGATATTCATCAATTTTTTTTTACAAGAGCAGTCTACTACTGGCACTTGCCGGAACACTTGGTGTATGCGCAATATTGCAATTTTTCACCCAATAATCCTAAATTGTCCATCGATAATAGTACCGACGAATGAAATGTCGGCCTCAAGTTTATAATTTGTAATAATTAATAATGTTTACTGATCAGCGTCTACTCGCTTGGTTGGTTCTCGGGTGAACCGGTTTCACTACCGACCGTGTCGAGAAACCGTAAAGAATAGTAGCTGTGTTTATAGGCTTTCAAGTATAAATGTCGAGCAGTCTTAATGCCTTAGGCTGAAATCTGTTCATTTTTGGTTTGGTTTCAGTTAGGGCCGATCGAATGAATAATCCAAAAAAATGCAATGGCCGACTATTCAATATTAAAACTTGTATTAGATACATTCCGACTGTAACATAAAAACTTCAGCTGAAATAAATCTAATTCTATTGTAACCGTCTTTTTCTCTCATTTGTGGGCAGAATGTGCGCATTGCCGTCACTCTATATAGGATTGTTTCTGTCGAATGGGTCGATTTCAATAAAAGCCATCCGATTTTATTTAATTAAATAGTGGCTTCCCGTTGGTATTTGGAAACAATAGCTTGACGTAATGAAAGCGTAAACGGAAGAATGTTCAATTTAATTCACAGGCCTTACTCGAATTCAATACCCATAACAATTTTTGACAAATATATATTTGTTTTAAATTATTTATTATTTGTGCGTGGAACTTACCAAATATTGTTTTATAGTGGTAACGAAAATTTCGTTTTTGGGAATTCATCCTAATCATTATATACTGTTATTTTGAAATCCATTCGTATTTCCGTTTTACCCGATGTATATATTAAGGGATTTAATTCTTCTTATTTTTTAAGCGTCGTAATTGAATTAGAAAGGGGGGGATTGTATATTAGCATAAACAACTAGAGTTGGTTTAATATGTAAACAGTTTAGGTAAATAAGAACTTGGTATGTACATAAATTAGATACACTCCGGGTTGATTAACAGTCTTCAGTTCCAGTACTTATTCACCCTGTTTACGGATGAATAATGGAAGTAAAGGTGTGAATTCGTGTTTTTATTTGCATATTCATAGGATTCAAAAACTCCGATTTATAGCGATTGAATTAGGCCGTACGGAATTGTTTAAATCTCACGAGATTAATCTCAAGTGCGAGATAGTTTCGTGATGATGAATTATGGGCAAGAGTGGGAAGGAAATTTTTCAGTCCCTTAGGAGTATCGCAACAGAAAGTTGGGGGTGGGCTTAGATAACCAGTTTTTGAGGATCTCCAGTGAGGAGAAAAGAAACTTCAATGCGCGCCTATTTATCTTCAGATAGCATTATGGCGATTTAAAATTTTCTCCGCCATTATATAACCAACCGCTTACGCGTTTACAGGGAGTTAGCCCACGAGAGTTGGCAGTTATTCGCCATCCGGTGCGTTGACCTCACCATTGTTACGTTAGATGCATCGCTTTAAGTATTTTAAGATGATCCCATTTTGTAGGAACTGTCCGTTGATATTGTTAATAGCCCGATTTCAAAAGGCTTTCAAAAACAACAAAAATATCATACCTGTTTTGTGGTCTGGGAGGGGTTGGAATACCGTAGGTTTGTGTTGTTTCGGTCTCCTCTCGCCGGTTTGGTCTTTTGCTAGACCGGTTTCTGCTGCGCTCGCCATCTTCAGTAGCGGTGTTAGTCACTGTTAGCACTTTGGATGTTTTTTGACTTTGGCACTCTCACTGTCACTTATACTGTCTGTGTCTACTGTACAGTACAAGTGACAGTGACAGTGCAGTGAGGATGCCCGAAAAACATCCAAAGTGCCAACAGTGACTACTGAAGATGGCGAGCAGCCGAAACCGGTCTAGCAAAAGATCAAACCGGCGAGAGGAGACAGAAACACCACAAACCTACAACAAAAATATCCTTATTCAGTTGTTTGAGCCCATCGGCGCTGAAGATAGATGCTGTCATTAGTAAAAATTAACGATTCCGGCGTGACGACTTCATCATTCACCGATAAGAATATACCTCTTCTTCCTACCTGGATATTGTGCCTGTCCAAAATAATGGCGTTAATTAGCGGACTGGGAGGTGGACAAGTCAGATACTGTGTCCCCATCATTAACTGCGATCATTAACTGGATAAATCATTGGGTTCTTTCCGATTCAAATTTTTTTTCAGTAGTAACAACGCGTTTCACTGCATAATGTTATAATTAAATTATTTCATCGAATAGCATGGTAGCATAGTGAGGTGAACAGTGGTTATTCATTTTGTTGTACATAGTATTCATAGTATTAGAGACCGTGAACCACTATCTCGTGTGGGACTTTTGATATAGTGTGCCAGATTATGTCTTGGTTTACAGAATGGGGTTTATTATAATATTAATAAGTAAACATTACTGAACAAAATAAAACCCATTCGGGGTTATTGATATGTAAACTTTCAGAGGCATTGCATTGTCAAGATATAATGAAATTTGAAGGACTGAATTTTGTAGGAATCACAATACCGCCTAAGGAATACCAAGTTAAAGAATTGGGAAATGTATCTATAACGTAGATTTGCAGCTATTGTTAGTTTAATCTGACCGAGTTATGTTGTATATTAGTCCGTCTGCATTTGAAGGACTTCCAACTTTCTTAAATCACAAAATTACGTTATTGTTTAGCGAATCCGCTAGTACAGTTCGTCTGGAATTGCTTTACTTCAATCCACGCGATTTTCACTTTCCCTTGACAGTAGGCTGTGAAAGTTTTTTCTCGTGTACAGAAGTGTTCTTGAACTGCTTTTCAGAGTTAGTTTGGGCGTTGAGTGGGAGTTAGAGACAATTTGGGGAAATTTAAACATTGTTGCTCCCACGGCTGAGAGCAGGTCTTTCTTATTTGACTGTTCAATCCACCTTCTCTACTGCCGACTTTCTGATTAAATATTCATAAACCATATCTATTCCTGCTATTAGATTTACACAAATACATCCTATCTTTAATAATAATTGATGACTGAAATATAATTTTGAGGAATCTTCTTACTACGTGTCGATAGAGACAGAAGATTGAAAGTACCTCTTGATATACCAAACGCTCGTAGACAACCATAAGTCATTATATATCTTGTTTCAGATATTGTAGTTTATGTAATATTTTATTGAATTAAAATCACGTTGAATTCGCACGTTTAGCTATTTTAATAGATTTCAAAATCATCCCTAATTAGGGTCTTCTATATGATATCATAAGTGCAGATATATTCTGGCCATCTCTTTAATCGGAATTTTTCAATTAATATAAAACAATTAAATTATGTGGGTGTAATTAATAATCGAAAACGCGATATCAGGCAAGGCAGGTGTTCAATGAAGAGAACCCGCGTTATCTAATCGTTCTTCTGACGAATTCATAACTTCTCACAGAACTTTATCAGATTCCGGCCGGATTACACGGTCCCCGTACATTAATATTGATTGAGTCGCGGACTTACATAATCGTGCGTAGTCGAGTGGTTTTATCCGATATGGAACGCTGATGTTGAAGACATAAATGTAGATGTCCAGAAGATATAAGGAAAAAAAATAATACTTATACGGCAACAATATATTAATAGCATCGTCGCTTTAACAGATAAAAAACGTGATTAAATATTTTATGTCATTAATATCGTACTTGAATCTAACACAGATTCGAGCTGCGAGTTGTAGTCGTTTTCAAATTTATTCTGCACAACTTTGTGGCTAAATATTGTACGCGTAACAAATCAAACCGGTGGCATAATTTACCTGTTTATAGGATGAAATACATCGGTATTGGGCTACCAGAAGCCAAAAAATAGGTCATATATTGATTAGCGCCCTGTGTCAGTCTGACTCGTCCTTTCTGTAATCTGATGAAGAATGGGTTTTTTTTTTAAAGCCGCCACTCCTCTCCCCGCCTACTAAAGAACTGTCGGCTGCAATTATTCCTTTTATGAAATAGATTTTAGCAAACTTTAATTTAACCGTCACCATTATTACAGCAGGCCTTACTGTGCCGTAATTAATTTATATTTTGTCCGTTCTATAATAGAAGTGAGCCTGGGCGTCGGGTGCATGTCCAGAAGTGCATCTGTCGGGGAATGCCGCGGTTCAAACAGGTTTCCTAATTAAATTCGCTCCCGCCCAACGTTGCCAACCTCGGACGGCCCCCGAATACAGTTCAAGCGCATCACCGGTGGGTTGACTCCAATCAGAATTGTTGGCACCATCCTGGAGTTGCTCGACGTCCGACTGAATGAATGGACAGCCGCTTCTGTCGAGGAACAACCTGCCACCCGAAGTACCGCCCTTTGTTCTCCTTTACTGCGGTGTAAACGTAAACTGAACTATTTAGGGTCACACCGTTTATTCCGACTCGGAGATTAGTCAATAATCCATAAGCTGTTTCGACGCTCCGTTTATGAAACCGGTTTCGGCTGCTCCCCATCTTCAGTAGGTGTTCTGTCTGTCGGTTGGGCCTGTTTGTCCGCACTTCCACCGTGGAACTATTCCGAACCCTCACACCAAACAGTTGTTCTTGTACAGATGGAATTGATTTGTATGCGGGGAAAGAATGTTTAAATTTCAACCAAACTTGACTTTAATTCTGTAATAGTAATAGGAAAACTTAACTCTTCTTTTAAGGATATAATAGTAAAAATACAATACAAATAATCTGGGGAAATACTAATAGAGAAGTCTTTCGAACTGTAATGATAGAAACAATTCCTCTTCAAACCTTTTTACAGGCCAACACATACGCTTTGGTATGTCGACTTTACCTTTCGTATTTGATTAGCCTCGGTGTATGTGAAGGGCGTGGTGTGGTGGCCGACGGTTACGTAACGGGGAACCCACTGTAACAATTTGAATATAACTTGGAGCCAAAAACAGAACCCCAGTCGAATACCTTTCCTCCAGGGGCGGATAATTAATTCTTTCGTTTCATTTTTCACCGTTATCTTTCGTGATGCGATAAAGGGTCGCGTCGAATATTTTCCGTGATCCGATGTTTTTATCGTCGCGTTCTCGAGTGGCCGGTGGTTTTTTTTTTTGCAGGCGATCACCGAATTCGTCCTCTCCGTTTGAGCAGCTCGACGAGCTAACGAGACTATTCGAGATTTCGCTAATGGCCGGGTACTTGAGATTGGCAGGTGTGTGTACGCTCTTAAAAGAGAATGCCGTTTCACCCCCGAGCCTTCCGGATGAATGAACTCAATTAATGAAGCTAGTTGGTTCCATCCTTTAACAGTTAGTAATTAGCCGAGCATCACTTGGTTAGTTTCACTACGAACTTTCTTTTCTAATACCCTCACACCGGTTGCATCTTATTTTTCCCAGAATCGAAAAATTAAAAAATTATATCCTTAAATTGTGTCCTTTGGACTTGATTTTCATTTGGCATCTCGTGTCTATTGTTTACTCTCGGGATAGACCGGTTTCCGCTCAAATTTTAAGACTATAAAAGCGGTAGAGAATACTCATTTCATTGCATATATTTTTATTCATCTGAATGCATTTTTTGCTCAATGGTCTTGGCCATAAGGAAACCCCATTAGGTAATATTGTTTTATATATCGGGTTGCGGACGTTAATCTGCCGTAATTCACTTTTATTTCAATTGTGTACTTTAACTAAATACCAAATGTCAAGTATTTGTGATAATCTTTCTGCGCTGTGAGCAATTTATTTTTAATTTTCTTTTTTTTTTTACGGTAATAGACCCGTTTTTGTCACTTTGCTAATAAAGCCGCCAGTTTCTCGGTAATTAGGCCGGCCGCAAACCACTACTTTCTCCGAACCTTGTGTTCTGCCGGTTCCCGTATAATTTCCTTTAATTATTTTAGTCGTATAATTCTGGTTCGATACTGAAAATGCTTTCTTTCGATGGGAAAAAGAGGGTATGAGGTTAGTTTCTAGCTACGAAATTAATCTGAGGGATTCCCTGGAATTATCCTAAAAGGAAGTTAGGAATACTCGACGCTATAAAGTAATAAAATATGAATCATTTTAGTTTTCCCGACGGTCGTAAAATTTGTCTTTGTTGACCATTAATATAACTATTAATTGTCTTCATCCTGTAATAGGTATTTGTCGAAGTATTTCCATTCCATCGCACTTAGTACTCACTTAGTTTCTGGGTTTAGTCATATAATAATTATAGTATGCCAACGAAATTGTCAAATTTTACATTGCGCAAGTTAGACAACAACCCGCACTCTCGTTGTGCTAACAAATCCAATTTATCCGATGCACGAGAACATTTATAATTTATTGGACCGCATCTGCGCGTCGCTGCATTGTTTACCGGGTGTGTCCTCAGTAGTTGTTGACAGTTAGACCTCGGGAACGCAGCTTGAGTTTTTATCTAACTCAAATGAGCGCATTATCAGTGGTATATGGCGGGAATTGTTTAGCCCCCCGAAAGAAAATTCGTATCCGACGAATCGGATGAAATCTGAAATCTGCCCTTTCGTGAATACGACTGAAGTATGATGGGGGTCGGGGCAAAGAGTCCAATGGGGTTAAAGCCGGATATCTCGGTGGTCACCCTCCATTTCAACAGTCCACTTAGTTTTATAAATAGACTTCCTTTTGCGTGATATTCTTATATAAACCAGTTTATGGACCGTTTTCATTTCGGAATTCAATTTTATAGCGTATTTCAGTTTAACCCGCATTGGCAATAGCACGAGATTATAGTACAACCTAAGATAATTGGGTAGACGCCTAAAAATATACATTGGATTAATTATTTTTCACTTTCCCTCATATTTCTCTTGCGGATGTCTGTTATCAGTATTGATAACATTTTAACTTTTTATCATAATATTATTTTTATCAATAAAATGTATTGACACTTATTCGACACAGTGCACTGAAAAATGCGAAATGTTTTAAATATACATAATTGAATGAAGGTACATACATTTACATAGGCGGATCCATTGGCGTTGATAATTTAAAACGTCGACTTGATGGTTTCTAAACGTGAAGTTGAAAATGTAGCCGCAAACTAACTCGGTTTTTTATCTTATGGTCGACATTGAGTGAAATAGGTTTGGATTGACGACGAACTCTCCGGACCATTAGTCGTAGAGAAGATACTTCGGTTCGTGACAAAATGTTGTTCCATTTTTTGGAATAGAAAAAAGCGGTTCGGAAACAAATGCAATTATTGCAGTCTGATTTGGTTGGGCCCTAATCAGTTGGTTCCAGTGTAGACGCCGAACGGTTGTCAGACGGCGTAATGGGGCAAACAAATTGCACAACCGGCTTTCAAAGATTGAGTAATCGGCCGGTTTGTGTTTTCTTTCGTCGTTGAAAATTTATAAGTTCAATTACAATTAATCCTTATTTAATCACCCTCTCTATTTGAGGCTACGAATCATGAAAGCCCCTTTATAAGTGAAAAATAATAGATCCACTTTATTCGTCTCCTCAATATCGTCATATTTTCCTTGAGAAAAGAGATCTTGTAATTCGTTCTTATAGTTGGCAATTTGAAGAAAAGGAATTGAGGAACAAATATAATGCTATTGCATTATAAGAATCACGATTTTCATCATCAATTATCCTGACAGGAAAAGCTTGATGCTCTGAGTATCATCAGAGAATCATTTACAGAAATCCACAAAAATAGATTCTGGTTTCTACTGTTATTTCGTTGTTATTATAGTTTTCTGATAATTATAAATTTTAATTCTACCTTTAATGTGAATTTATCACTTTTCTTTTATTCGTGTTATATACATTTTTAGTTTGATGCCAATATTTTCTACAATATTTATTTATTATTTTCGACGTTCTACAACGTCTGTAGTGTACGGTGCGTACTGTATACTTAATTTAAGTGTCTTTCCAGTGGCAATAATTCGTCCATTTGCCACGCGATCCAATTCCACACTTCGTACTGGTAAGTTGCATCAGGACTGCGAATCTGACAGAGCATTGAGGCCCGAGACACGGTGCTGTACTCTCTGTTTATATGTTTATGTATACTTTATATCAAGTTACCGCTGTGTACATAATTCAGCAAAAAAGTCACACGTCTAGTCCGAACACGGTCATTAAGACAGCCGGTGCATGTTTCACAAATCCCAGTGCACAATTCTCTCAAATCTTAGACACACATTTCACCGAAAGCCCCGCTTATTAATTTCATCTCCGATTATTGCATTATTCGTATAATGGACTAATTTGACCTCATCTTTTCTATGTATCTTCTAGTTCTTGGACATATAAATTTTTCTGACCGCAAAACGCTAAATTACCTTATTGAATTTCTACTATTCTGTCAGTGAATTTCACTGTCTTTACAGGGGAGTAATTGAACAGTTTAATCCCTCATGTAATCGGCACTGCAATATTTACAATATTTAACCTTTGCATGTTTCAAACAAGACCGCACTTTCTGTTCGACCTTTGCTTCGAATTTCCCCCGGGGATTTGAGGGGGGGGTATTTAATTTTCCCGTATTCCCAGTCCGGGATTATATTTCATGGAAGCCAACCAGCTGGGGATAGATTTGCAGGCGTGTCATGTTCCTGCCTGGTCAATTTATCACTAACGGTATCTCCGTGCTCCTCCGGTATCTTGAGAACAGCTCACTCTACTCTCACAACCACAGTGGCACACTACCAACTATGGTTCATTTTAATGTATATTTTTTAACTGGAAATTCGTGTGAAATTCCTAAAATACCTGCAGATTTTGTCTTGTTTGCTACTATAGTTGCTCAGAAATGTAAGAGCTTAAGTTCTTGGTCTTTGTATTCCTTATGCGAATGAGACAGTCGTGGTGGGGAGCGTTTAAAAAAGATGTCCTTCTAGATTAGCGGACTATTTTTGAAAAATTCGAATCGTGCCGAAGGTTAAAAATAAAGAAAATATTTTTTTTTTTTTTTAAATAAGAGCAGAAGGAAAAGAAATCTGGGACAAGAAGGAGATTTCTGTCGTTTTCTCTCCTCCGCGATAAAAGTCTAGAGAATTCGTGTTAACGTCGTGTCTCCACCATTGATGTCGTTGCCAACTCTCGTCATATAGATTTATGCAGTCTCTAAGAGAACACACAGCGGCTCCAAAGAAAAAGAAACGTCTTCAAACGCGCCCGGATATTAAAGCGCTGGGCGCTGCTGAAATTGACGGGACTTTGTGAGACGTCATTCGGCTTTTCCATCTTTATGACTTGCTATTTAGTCTCTGTTCGTCGTTCGGTCGCCTTGACGATCAACGCCATTATTGATTCATTACAATGCTTTCAAATGCAGAGTCGAAGTTTTAATATCAGGCAGATTGGTATAATGTCTAGGTGCTACTAGATCTAATACAAAATATATAGATTGTAATTATTCATAATATTTTTTTACAAATTTTCATCATCACCCTAATGTATTCTAGGATGTAGTAAACTGTTGAGTAATTTAACTGTGGTAATTGTTTTTCCTTCGGCAATTGTTGTTTGGAAGATGTTCGGGATCTGAGCAGCATCCTTTCTCGGTCATCCTTCTGCTAATGGCCCCCTGAGAGAAACTGTTAACTTATATGTTTTTCAATGTCCACTGGGTTGATCTATTGCATTTTTTCGCTTGTGCAGCTGTTGTTGACGAATTGACACGTGGTCCCGTTCCACTTGCACCGAGTAGTGTATTGCTGGCGATGTATTTTTTCTACAGGCGGTGCAGATCTCAAAATACAGAGCGATGTCGTAAGCGCGAACACGTTTTCGAAAAATTGGAAATCTCCCAGGCCCCGTCGACCGATTTCTGAAACCACATTCGAGGGACACTAATTTCTTGGAACTTTTTCGTGTATAAATAAAAAAATATTATAAGAAACTACCCCAGAATTTCTAGTTTCAGTCGCAAATGTGAGAGGTTACTGAAATAGGATACATTTGACCAATACGGAATAAATGATCCTGGGATGAAAGGGACTGCTTGCTCTACCTCAATAAAGTGCACCCGATAAAGTGCCCTGCGTAGGGCCGAATTAAGGGTTTGTTACATGTACAAAAGTGAGGTTTGTGGTTTTTGAGGTTTGAGGTTTCAGCTTGAGGTTCGTGCAGCGGATATGCGGCAAATACTGCTACAACCAGAAACAACGTTATTTCCGTCGATTTAACGTAACGTAATTTTTATTGCAGTATCGAACTATTTTGAAAGAAATCATTAATTACAGGATTCATTAAAATCTGACTACAGTCAGCTATTATTCCATAGATAAACAGGCTTTTTCAATAGGGAAAAATAATGAAGGAGTCATACGTGTGCTCCTTAATGACCCTGTGCCCTTTTCTCAGCCCCCTTCCCACTAGGTAATCATTACTTGTATAATGTGTATAATATTACCGGTTGTCTGTATATGGAGCGAACAGAATGCTTAAATCGCAACGCGTTCGGTCTTAAACGAAAGCCCCCAATTGCGTAACCTCTGTTATACAATATTAACTGTAACTTTCATTCTATCTCTTCCGCGCAATCACGTTTTTCCCTCCTTTTTTCCCTCCTCAGCTTTGATGATTCTATTATTGTCCGTACAGCGGCGATGTTCTCCCCTTACATCCTCAGGACAGTACTTGTTCGTGACGCCCCGCTTGCCCAACAGCCGTCGGTTATGTATACCGCCAATTCGGTGTCTTTTGAAATAAATTCTGCCTGTAATCGCGTACATTAGAATATGTAATTGTGGAAAATTATGAATCGTCGTTTTGACGAGTTATACGAGAGATTATTCAGTACTAATCGCGTGATGTAGATTATCGTTTTAACCGTTGTACGTTCCCCTGTCGGCGCTAATTGAATAATGGCCGGTCAATAGCAGAACATCTGGCGATGTTTGAGCAATCTATCAGAACCGCATTTGAATTCACAGTGACGTCAGGCGCTGCGTTTTCAATACGTCGCGAACAATACCAGGGACGTGCATTTATGTAAACTCGGTTGTATGTAAACTGCAACCTTAAGATAATAATTCGTTCAAAATCTACTAACTTATATCTTTTATGCCCCGTAAAATCATCAACACTATTGTCCTATTCCTACGCCCAATTATCATTCCACTGTTACGAGACACGGCATCAATAGGAATACATTCATTCAACGTTTCAAATGCCCACTCATAGTAACACAAGTGACATCCTCGGGAGGAAAATGTAACTTCATTGAGTAGAATGAATTGGATCTGACGTGGCCGGAAAATTAGTTCATTATTAAGTTGATCCCATTTGACAGGGTGATTGATTCGTTTAAAAATAGTAGGGATTTGTCGAAAATGATTCCCGTTCGATTTCAAACGTTTATATCAATCAATCCGAAGCAAGGACCGAAGGTTATTGTAGAGCGGAATTTTGTAAAGAATATATAAATTGGAATAACCCACCTTTCAAGACGCGTTGTACAAAGAAACAATTTTTCTTATAATTCCAGGAATATTATTACTTAATAATCCACAAGGTAGTGTCAATTTCACCTTGGTTACTTTCTGGAATACCCGTGAGGGGGTTAACCTGTGGGATTTCCCATTATGATATAAACTGTTTGTGCTTTCCTGTTTAAAATTTTTTCGTTGTATTGTGTTATATTATTTGTAAAAATTATAATATAGTATAGCTATTTTGCTCGATATAGATGGTTTCCGCGGACGGCGGTCAGTTCAAATTGGCGTTGCACTTTGTGGTCTTATAAGTGTATAATTACACGCAATTATCGATGCACGGGTTCTTATCGCTGATTCCCCTTATCTTAATCAAAGTTAAAATGAGAAACTCGCCAACTTTTCTGTATTTACTATAGGACGGCGCCCCAGTTTCGTGTTTTATCAACTTTCGAGGGTTCGTATTTCGGCCGAAATGAAACGGATTAATTTTTGGGTTCTCTTCGGGACCGGCCAAACTGGTGGCGGCTTTGAGCCGCCGTAATGGCCCCATTCCCGGCCGACGGGAGGACATCTCAAGGAAAACCTATTCGATTAAATAAGTCGGACTGGTTTCGCAACCGATATTTCACTTTGTAAAAAAAAAGTAGTCGAAACCTTCATAAATATTCTAGTGGGGTGTTTTTTTTTCTTCCTCCCCCCTTCGCCTTTTAATAATTACGTTGAACTTCGCGTCGTCGGTCACTGCCCGAACCGGTTTCACATTTTCTGCAGCGACCCGTTAATACTTCTCTCGTTTTATAATCCCTGCCCTAGAGGAGAGTCAGCAACTGTTACACGAACATTTCTTTAAAAAAAAAAGAACTATTTGAGATAACTAGTTCGGAACGTAATCACTTTGGCGTCCTTCCGTCTTCAGTATCATCCTGCGATAGACCGGTTCCGAGTGCCGTTCAAGAAGCATCCGGTCAGCGCTTTTATTGTTGTGCAACACTACGGTTTATTATAATATTAGTGATGCATTACAGCTGCGCTTAGAAAATAAACGGTGTCAAACCAGCGAGCGGGGAATAATATGTTTTTGATCTCTAAAATATAGGATAATTCCTGCTATAGCTCCTTGGGCGTAAAGAGACCGTCCCGACGTAGCTTCTTCAGACGTTTACGAACACTTGTCTAAATTGTGTAATAATTTGCATAGATTGTGAAATTAATGTCACGGCAATCGACTCGCCAACATGTGTCGAACTGGATCAAGTTTTAGATTTCAGTACCCCGGCCTGTAATGTGGACCATTTAAGGCGTTCCAAATTGGAACACTCGATAGTAAAATGAACCGAAGCGAGAACATTTTTTTATTCTGTTGAAAACTTCTGGCTTATACTAAAACACATTACATAACTCATAAAATTGCAAATCATATCCCCTATTAGGGGGGGGGAGTCTGTACTCTAAGTGCAGGTTTAAAAAGTGGCATAAAACAAAAAGAAACGGTACTATCACCTTTAAAGTTGTAAGGTAGATTTTTTATAGTTCTGGAGTACTGCCCCGCTGGAAATCTCAGTGTAGCCTGTTGGGGCACATTCTGCCAGCTCCTGTACCTCTGTACAGTGACGCGACCTCGTTCACGTTGATCTAGCCTCGTTTCTTCCTCTTTTTATGTAAGTTTTCTTATTCCCGCCAGGTTGTTCGCCCAGTTGACACTCATCCTGGAACTAACGGGGAAAGAAAGCGCCGAACGAAAGTAGACTTTGTGCATAGTCTCGCGCTTATCTCTTTTCTTTAAATATATATATCCGGAGAAAATAGTATTTCGGCTGTTATAACAATTTCTTTGGAGGGGATGTTCATGGTGGACGTGGTAGAACGGTATAAAATTTATTGTAGCCGTTGAATAGAATTACCGGCCCAATCGTGGGAATAATCCGATTTCCGAGAGTTAACAAATTGTCTTGTTTGAAACGCTCAGAGAAATTAAAGTCTTCCATTCCTTCCACGAGCGTTTTGCGGTCTTGAAATTTGTTTCTCATCCTTCGTGACTTTTCGGCCGCGGTGGGAAATTTACGAAAGAAAACGAAATTAATTTTTCACCTCGTGCTGAGCCGACGATTAGAGGCTCCGCTGAAAAATCCCCTCCCCTTCTCCCCGCAACTCTTCTTTTCCATCGCGAAACGAAATTTCACGTTAATTCGCCCACCAGTGAAAGTTTATGGAGGATCGTGAAAGTTTTTTTTCTATTATCCTCTAACGGATTATAATTAAACCTCCTTCTTTTTTTCTTTCTTGAAAGAGCGGGGCCATTCTCACTGGCCCGGCCAAGTGAAATAACGCGGAAAGGCGACAGCCGATTGTTCGCTTTTACTCTGTCTCGATAATTCTCTCCCGTCATTAATTGCCATTTTGGTGGGGGGGGGGCGCTATTGTACTGTTGCACGCACGAACAGTCGGATTCGTAAGTCTTTTTTCCGAATAATTGACGTTTAATCCTTTCGCAAATTACTGTTTAATATCCGCCGTGAGGACCTTTATAATTCAGGCCTTGTCAAAATTTGCATATTCGGTGGAGAGGAAATTAAACGTAATTACTGTAAGCTGTTATTTCCTAGATTCCCGTCGATTGATCGTTGGTCGAGCCGTGAAAGTAGTCATTACACCAAGCCAACGACACACATTCAGGGAGCCGCACATGAAGCATTCCATCGGACAGGTGGTAACACTATACCAATAGTATACCACTACTTTCCGACTTTCATGACGTACCGCTGTCCCTGTTGTTTTATCGACTTTTGTAATACGGTGAAGAAGTTCGTACGCCACCCGAACTTTTATCAAGGAAGTTCCCCTAGAAAATTATCTCCCGCCCTCCTATTGTTTCTGTAAAGCTTCCGGTAATACCGAAGGACACGTCTAAAAACTGAAAAACGTTCTTAGCTATTTCGATCGATTTGTCCTTCTTGTATAACTAACTGATAATTGTTGCAGACTATTCTTCGTCTCGTCAGTCTGAGGCCACTACCGAAATGATAGAACGAAAGATGTTATGACCAATTTATTGGGTTAATTTAAAGAATAAAAAATAACTATAAAACGTAGCAGTTAGGTTTTATTTTTCACCGACATAAGAATAAAAACATCCTCTCGAGCTTTCGGCAGCTCGCGATCGAACACTGGTCTAGAAGTCTAGAGACTTGAATTTTTCTATAAAGTATTATAATCTTAGAATGTGTACAAATGGTCGTTGAAAGGACTTTCTATAGAAAATATGTTGGGGTCGTCCGTATAGGATGTTTTCGCAAACATCCTTTTCTCAAATCGCCGTTCTCATTCCTGAGAAGGACCCAGGAAGTTCAGTAACGGAACGGCGCGTTTGTGGCATCAGACAACGGTCTTGACAGCCCCGGCCATAGTGAAAGTCGAATCAACTGAAGACAACATCGTCTGTCAGTCTATCGGAGTTTTTTCCACCATTCTTTCACAACCCAGATGACTTATCTTCTGGTGAGGTTGCATAAAACCGAGTGGAGAGTCCGGCCTTGCACGGGTCCCCCCCGTGCTTTCCTTTTCCTTTTTTTTTTCACTTAGTTATGTCCCAACTCCGAAATTAGACGCTCCGACTATTTTAAAAATATTAAAAACATAATTACGGATTTAATTACGGTTTTATTCTATTCGTCTATAAAAATCGTCGTTTGATTGAATTAGAGCAGATTCGCAATTACGCCTGCCACAGATAAGGCCACCGACAAAACACAATTCTAATCACTGTCGCTTAGCAACCGAAAGTATATGATAATTTTGACCGGCTCTTGGAATATCAGATTCTTAGAAACGTACAGGAAGCGCTTTTTATTATATTTTAACGAACGAGGTTGTTTTATCCGGGTTGAGGAGAAATACGATTTCGGCCTTGTTTTAGCATGTTAATTCGATACATATGGAATATTTGCAGTCATATGTAGATACAATAGTTGGTGTAAGGTGAAACTTAGCCCTTTTGGCAAAAGCGCCGCTTGTTTTACGGTATGATATGAACGAAATGGGCACAGCATTTTTAACTTTAGGCTAGTTTGTACGCAGTTAAAAACGGCGATATTCAAAAGTTAAAGGGCGAACTATCATATCATTGTGGAACATTGTGACCCAGGGGTCGGTACCATTTGGAGAATGTTGTCCAGCATTTAACGAAAGAAGCCTGGAATTGTGGAAAATACACTAACTTGGTGGATAACTTAGAAGCGAGGAGAGAATTATTCATCTGGCAGTTATCATGCGTCTGTTATCTTGACGTTTAATATACCTCACTAAACTGCCAGATTTTCCTTCCGGTAGTGGCCGGGGGCGGGTAAGGAATTCCTCCACTTCCTGTCTCAGCCGATTCCAATCTTCGGTAGGATTAGGGAAATGGCTCCTCTATAACCCCGGCACGTCCCGAAAGAATGGTGGGCGTTGTTGGGGAGGATCCGTGAGAAATCAACGGCCGGAACAATTTTATGGATTCTTTTGTGAAAAGTAATTCCCATGCCCCCCCCCGCTAACGCGCCTCATTTCAAAGGGGCATTTTGCACCGTTAATTTTCCACCTTTCCAGTCGGTCCTTTCACCGCTGTTGTTGAGCATTAATAATTGTTTAATTGAAGAAAACTGGAGTCGACCTCGCCGATTCATCCGGGCAATATTCTTCCCACTTCCGTACGACGTTGAGGTGAAATTCCATGACAGAGCTTAAATGCGCGACAATAATTTCTTCGGGCCTACGGATTCTATTACGTAGCTCAATAGAATAGCAAAATAAATATAATTATTATTGGGCGAGGCAAAAGTTCGTGTCCGATTTGAAACTAAATTAAATAAAATATATTTCTTGAAAAATAGTATTAACTAATTCAATTTTCTTTAAACTGCGGTCGAATTTCGCCGTGTATAAATGTAGATGACGTATTTCCGTCATATATTTATATCGAAAACCTTATTTTCAAATTGACACTTTCGTGCAGCCTCTAAATTGACAATAATTACCAAACAGCTTTTGGACTGTTGTGAACGGAGGACATTCGATGCAGCGCCCGTTAATTTTGCCGCGTAAGGCGTTTACATCGTAGAAACTGGGTCACCACCCTATTGTACATCTAGTGGAACAAAAGTATCAATTGAATTGGCTAGCTAATAGAAGAAGAAGAAGAAGATGTCCCACTGGAATGTACCCGGACGGAATTCCTAATACCAAATATACATTCGCACTTGTTCTTTATCTGCCGATAAAATGGTTGTTCCAGTCATCTAGTACTGCCTCTTATATTCAAGCAGTGTTCCACATCTTGAACGAAACTCATTTGCATACCGTAAGGCCTCAATGCGATTTATTCCTTATTTAAATTCCAGAGGTAATTAACCCTCTTTCATCCAATGCCGTTACGAGAGTACAGCGTAATCCGAACTCTCAGTTGTCCTTCGGGCGGTGTGTACTCTATCTTGATTTGATTCACTAATAATTATATTGTTCATTCAGATTAAAGTTTTCGTTTTTTTTTAGAGATTGAACAAATAAGAGCCGCTGATTAATAAAAAAAGAGTCATCGCGAAGACAGTTTCATTATTTGGCCGGAATTCATTAATGGAAAATATCGAATTGACTCGGTTACCTTAGGCCGCTGTTTCGGATTGCACAACGGTAACTCAATTACAAGTTTACTGCCCCGCATTACCGAAGCAGTAACTTTTTTTAACGATCACATTGAAACCGCAAAATTGTCGTTACCGTAATTGTTATTATACGGGCTGAAGCTCGCGTGCTTATTCGGGAAATGAACTTGTTTCGCCTTCACGACTTGTAAGGGTAATAAGTAAAGTGCGTATTGTTTAAGCGAGGATTAATACTTCTAAGGCGGTATCTGTCTTTATGATATATACAGTGTGCTTACTTCTGTAACAGATATAAGAATTACTGTTTTCCATTTCGTGAAATTAATTACAACAAATAATATGTTTAGTTTGATATACTAAGGCCTCGACCAGCATCTGTTTAAGCTGTGTGAACTTTTGCTCAAGTAGCGGTTTAGTTGCGGTAAAACAATGGGATGCACAATTTATTTTTATATTCCTCAATATGACACCCTCGCCCCTGTCCACTATTCACAGTGTGTTTAAATATTTGTTTTCGGATGTTGAAATAAATATTTGTGCTTAAGCCCAACGAATTAATCCGTTATTTGGCTGGAGCTTCGTTTTTATTCGGACGGAGCTTTAGCACGAAGCCCAATAGTTGATACGTGACGGGAATATTTCTTGGGGATGATCACCCCCTGTTCGGGATAGCTCGCTCCCCCCCACCCACCCTTTGGAAACGCCCACCCCTTTATGGAATTCGCGGGCGGATTTGAAAAGTTGGCTCAAGGTGGTTTGCATCAAGGCTCAGATTCGCTGTAGTGCCTCCCAAGGTTGAAATAGTTTGAGTTTTGAGCGCCGGGAAGTTGGCAATACTTGGGGCTCATCAACCCCAAGTTCTCTAAACGCCCTTGTCAGAAATCTTTTCAAATTGCAGCGGTACTTTTGTTTTTTCTTTTTTTGGCGGCCGGCGTGACACGCCTCAAATTTTAGGTCGCTCCGAAATTTCGTCCACTACAATAATCTGTCATTTCTTAATCGAGCAACGTTTATAAACAGACTTCATGAAAGTAGTGTTTAACGACACAACTCCCCACTCGATATGAAATTGTAACGAAACATTCTCAGAATTGTAATAATTGAAATATTTAATGTATTACTTATATATGTAAATACACGTGGGTTTTTATTGTAAATCGCGTGAATTATGTGGAATAGTATTATAAAAACAGGAACCTATTTTTAATAAATTTGCGGTTGATTTGAATTTTGATATAAAACCTTCCTCGGTTCTACGAAGAAATGATCGCCTATAATTTGTATTTTTCTTTATATTATAAAAGCTAAATTAAATTTCTTAATTAAAGGGAGGTTCAGCGAATCAGAAAGAACGACTTAGGCGATAGTTCCAAAAAAAAAATATTCCCCGGCTTCCGGCCGACCTGAAATCCGCCCCAAGGCCGACATTAAAGTGGCACAGGTCGGATTGAAACGAGATTTAGAAAGCCAAAAATTAGTCTGAATGTCCAGCCTCTCAGGCCGGTCGGCCGTCAGTTTTTCAGCTTTTCAGCTTAATAGAAGTTTCGAAGGGTGAGTAAAAAAGAAAACACCGTTTGCCCGGATGGGTCTAATATGGGACGGAAGAAATCCGACAAAAACCGGAACGTGGAAATCGACCATTATTTAACCCGTTTTATAAACGGTCTGCCCTCGAATTAGCCCAGTATGCGGACTGGACTGGGTGTTGAGGTATGAGGAAATTTCATTCGAAGGCAAAGAATGTTCTGTTTACATTGGAAGGTATTTAAAAAGAATGTTAAATATTATAAAGAATATGATTTGAAAAAAAATCTTCTTTCATTTCATGAAAATTACGTTAGTGATATAATAAACTGAACAGCTATATTGTGAAAGAAGTGCCCAGGGCACTTTGATACTTTGATGAAATTGTTAAGTGTGCTGAAGGAAGTTATTAGTTGTTTCAAATTCGGTTAAATTCTATCATTCTTTCTCACGTTAAGCTGATACTATTTAATTAAGGTTTATGTAGTCGTTGTCTTCTGAAAGAAAATATTTGCGAGAGGGAAGGTCGATGTTTTTTTTGCTTTTCGGAGGGCGTGAACGACCTTAGCAGAGTTGCAGGCAACACCGGTGAGTCTGACCACTGCGTGCTGGAGAAAGTAAAAATAATCAGATCGTTGAGGGCTTTCGACCGAGACCGTTTTTGTCCCATATTCATAGGTTTATCATTTTTCTCTTTAGTTGGCATTTTCACTTTTCAGAACAGAGTTTTTTTTTCCTGTAAGAGTTTTTCTCCTCGGTGATTTAATTAAAATTGATATTTTCTGTATAAAAAAATTTCGTCACAGACTTCGTATAATATTCTGGTCTTGTTTGAGACTTGAATATTAATCCTGGGGCGGAGTTGGTAAAAATTGCGTAATTAAAAAAAACCTGTCCCTAACGGGGCCTCTAATGGTGGGAAACAAGAGAGCCGACGGCGGGGTCGGAGTCCCACGATAATCATACTTAATTCACGTTCGGATGATTGATAGAATTCAAGCTTAAATGAAAAAACATAATTGCCAAGGGGTAAACGGTGATGCCGTAATTAGTTCGGCATTGTTGGCTCGTGCATAGGCAGCAGTAAGTTAAGTGTGCGTCGATAGGGTATTATGTACGCATCATGTACGCACTTATTTGTCGTCAAAAGAAAGCAGAACTACAAATTGAATGAGGCTGTTACGGAAGTTACCTTCTAACCGAGCAGTATTCCTGGGCTCGATTTCAGTACAAAACTAGCTATCCTAGAATTTAATATTCGAACTATTTACTCTCCTTTAGGTCGAGTTTCGCTCCTCAATTAAAGAAATGCACTGCAATTAGGAATGAAATAAAGTAATTTTTTTAATTAGGAGTACACAGTAGATAAGTTTATTGAATTCCTTTATATATAAATGTAAAATAATTATAATAAGCAATATTAAATTAGGCTATGTTAATTTCGTTGGTACCTGCCTCCATTAGGTAATATATAGAACGCGTACTCTGAATTATTATCAAACAAATATATTTAGGGTTCAGGGTTAATAGAGATTCTGAGACAAAGCAATACTCCTTGTACTTACGGTATTAACTATCTCATTAACATATTAGATTGCTATTATTACAAAGGGATAGAGGAAAGATTGGTGAAACGGTTGGGATGAAATTGGAACATCTATGTGTGGAATGAGGAACGTTCTTCATCGACTAGGGAAACAGATCCGTGTCTTTATTGTGGCCCATATTACTCCGTGTAAGGAGGGAGGGAGGGAGGAAGGGATTGCGGCTGTCGAACGCCTCGGGTACCTCTTCCAGGCCGGAAAGGCGGGGAGGCCATTGTGAATACCCGGGTACAGTTAGGTCGTTCCGACCCGGCCCAACCTAATTGCACCGGCCGTACCCTCTTAACCGGCGACCCGTTTTGACCGGCTACAACACACGTCAGGCGCTATCTCTGGCTCGAACAAATGTCCATTACAAAAGACACGAGTGAAAATAAAAGACGAAGTAACAGCTTGGGCTGTATTAGTCACTCAGATTTAGTCCATAATTTCGCGTATTAATTTCATATAATTAAAATGTTCAAAAATTATCATAATTGAGCCCACCAAATGTATTCCGGAAACTGTTCGGATTAATTCCAAGTTCCGGAGGAACATTATATGAAAAAGAAAAAAATTAGCTCGAGCACTGGAATAAGGAATTGGGAACGCGTTCTTCGGCGGGCAGACGCGGCTTTTTTCTAGTCCAGTTTCATAAGGAAAAAATTAGTCACAGCGCGGGACCGGAAACAGTATACAGACGGGGAAGAGCTGCGAGTAGAACCGGAAACGTCTTATCGGAAACACTCGTACGCTACTCGGGACTTGCAAAAAGTTGTAATCTTATCAGTCTCCTATCACTTACTCAAGTTCTGGATAGACGCGTGGGTGGTATGAACATTGTTGACCTGCCTACCGTCTTTGTTTTTAATAATTGATATATTGTATTATTCCGAATACAGTGTCTAGAGTTGAGAGGGTTGTGCCTGGGCGGGAGTAATATCGGTGGAGGATAAAGGATGAGGCGAGGTCAGTGAGACCTGGAGGTAAGAGGGAGAAGAGGGAGACAGAAGTAGAGAAGAGAGAGAGAGAGAGAGAGGGTGACGGAGAAGTGGAACCGGTTGTGCGGGAAGACAGGAGGTTGTGTCTCCTCCCCCCCCCCCGTTGGTAGCCAACTGGCGTTCATTCTCATAACCGGCAAATATTAGGCCTAATCGCTACTGAGAAATTGAGCAGGCGATTATTCCGGGATTAGGCCATTAAACCGAAATTCGGATCGCTATCCGATCGTCGGGGACTTCCATTCAAAATTATTTGCATTGAATAGATGGATGAGTGGAGTTGAAATAACTTCAGAACACGCAGACTTTTTTTCTACACCGGGTCAAGCACGTTCTTACCGTATGATTTATTAATTAGTCTTGTTTTTGTGCGCAAAGTTTTAAAAATTATTTCCTGCTTTGTTCTCGCGTCTCTGTGATAATGTTTCCTATTGAATTAAAAATAAACTGCAGAATTCAGTTCGGCTCTAGATATTGCGCAAATTGAAGTACCCCACCTCACGATGTACAAGTGTGCCATTTGCACTTGTAAAATGATGCGTTGGTCCGAGATAAGCAGCAATTGATTAAGCAGTTGAACGTCGCCGATGAATTGAGAACTGCGGCCCAGATCTTCTTGTTAACCCCCTTTGTCATATAGAAATGTTTCATTGTTGACAGTAATAAAGTATATATTTTTTAAATTGTTACGGTAGCAGATCTATAGACAATGGTCTGATGAGTGTACGCCTTCATTCCGCGAAACATTTGTCTACCAGATGTCGGCAAATAACAGTAACGATGCTGTTCGAAAATATCATATTGTTGCAAAATATGAATGGTTGAATAATGAAGGGTGTGAAGACATTGCTATGCACTTTATATTCAGATGTCGTGTTCTAATAAGTCGGTCCTTGAATTAAAATTCTTTTCTATAGAACAACAGATTGGTTGGTAACTCATTACTGATGATTCTTGAACGGTTATTAGGTCTAGACTACGATGATAGGCATCTAAATATTGTATGAGGAGATTATTTAGAGGGCACTTGTGTAACTTTTACCAGTGGAAGGGGGTTGGGTTGCCGTTGAGTGGTCGTAATATTTAATTTTTATGTGATCGATACGGACAGATTTTTTTTAATGGCGGCCACAATTATCGCTTTCGATTCGACCAGAATGACCAGATTTCAAAATTGGCGAAACTCCTCAAATCGTTAATACCGTGGAATAACGTGATGCAACGTGTAACATCAACTTTGCGTAACCGAGTCTGTGCGGCATTTAAAGAATTTCACTTCCTCGAGTGTGATTTTTAAAGTTTGCGAAACAGGTTGTTTCACTGTATCTCGATTTCTCCGTCTGCATTGCTGTCGCCTTTTCAGCTTCCTACCGTCCGATACAAATAGAACGGCATTCCTATAAATAAATGTTAAATCAGTGAGAGATAACCCAGAAAGGAGAGAAATTCTAGTTTATAATCGTATAAAATACATAACATGGCTCGTTTATTTATTATCGAAGTGTAAATCGTTTCACAGTATTACTCTGTGAAGTATCTGGTTCTGGAAAATTACGAATCTCGCACGTCCCCAGCGTCCACGCTAATTGTTGATAAACGACCGCTGTGTTGTAACAGTGGCAATAAACGGGTAGTAAAACGGAAGCGTAAATTACGAATCGGCTGTAAATTTCTCCGCCCGTATGGACGTTGACGCCGTTTAATCGCGTATGTAGTTTATCGGTTTTTGAATTGATATCAAATTGAAATAAATTTACTGCCCTACCGTGCCGAAGGGTTAATGCTTAGTACAGCACCTTCTGTGTATGTCCGGGACTCGACGGGAACGGGGAAGGGCGGAATAGGAAACAATTAAGGCCTGACATCCGGTATACTAACGATACAGACGGATATATTTTTAAACCATTTAAAACAGCCCCCAATGTCAAAAATACTAAAAATAATTTTCACTTCATAGCGTAACTTTGGAATATTTTCTCCAGGATTATTCCCCCCCGATGGGATTTCATATCGCGTAATGTACACATATCCCATAGTGCATATGAGTGGGCGGTCAATTTCAATAGCGTTATTAGTGTGGGACGGTTTCTTCGGTTTTGAGCTTGGATCGAGTCCAAGTTTGACGTGTTTGTCCTTCAACTGTTGTGCTGTAGGGCCAGTATTGTTGACTGCCGGCTCGGGTAGAGTTCAATAGCCTTGCCTTCCAGTCGCCTGTCTCCTGACTGGAGAACGCAGAAGACAGAAAATTCTCCATCCACACTTTACAATCATTTCTCTAGGAACCTTTCACTTGCAGCACTTGTCATAGCCAAATACGTCCAATGTATACTTTATAGAAGGGGATGAAAGCTCAACCGAATAATGGACTGGAATCGTTATTTCTTTTATAAAAAATTTGGCTATAAACCATTTCAGTAGTTTATTATATATTTTCTTGTGTAACATTCTTAAGATCTTTTTGTAAGCGAACTTCAAGTCTTTTAACCATACATAATGAGGTTAAATTTGTTCAGGGTAAAATTTGATTTATTATTCTTCTTCGACAAAATAAAGTCGAATTTCCGTATGAATATAATCATCAAAGTAGTAAACTTTATATTTCAACTGCCGTAATTTTCAGTGTGCTTATGAAAGCGAATTTTTATATGTCATTCTATTTTAAACGAGACATTATATTTACATTGTTTATGGATTGAATAAACTATCCGCGAAATTTATTTTAGACAAGATTGTGTGTTAAAAGCAACTTGCAGGTCCCGACGAACCGATTGTCAAATAGACAGATATGTTTTAGTCGCTTGGTTAATATGTGTATATAGAAGGGTACGTGTGAACCGGGGGGTGGGTGGGGGTGATGGGCTGACAAAAAAGTCTTTGAAGTTTAATAATAGGCAAAGCCGACGGTTAAAAAGTGAAAATAGAGTTCTCGCTCTCGCTTCGTGTCCTCTGTTCGGTGTTAGAGAAGGGAAGTTGAGATAGGACCGGGACGGAAAAGGGCGTGTGACAAATCTAAGGTTATGTGGGGTCTGCGACTAAAAATGACTTTCCAGTAAGTAACGTGGGGAGGTGCGCGTTTCCTTCGACGAGTTGGCCGTGTTCCCAACCGACTAGCAGCCAGTCTATCTGAAGAGACCACGTTCCACCGGCCTCTACCATTCTGCGAACAACTACCGTTCCGAATATTATATTGCCTACATCGCTAGTAACATTTTAAATGAGACTTTCACCGCCCCTCCTTATATATGACTTTTACTTGCCTATGCTATAGACTTATTTCTTCAGATTCCGAGATTCCTTCAGCCAGATATTCCGAATATAATGAAGTATTATTTATTCTGAAAATGTTTAATTATTGATGTATAGTTAATTGAACTGTAATTAAGTATGTTGAATGGGAGAGAACTTTCTCATGACTGAGGCTCCAAGTTCTCCCTTGGTTCGGTTTTGGCCCGCATCCAAGCTCGGTACTTTAACGCGCGACTACTTTGCATACGAAGAGTTAATTCCAGATTTCTCAATTGTCCAAACTTGACTTTCTTCCCAGTACAGATTGGTCGTATTCTCCCCAATAATAAGGTCGAAAATAATTCTGTTCTAGAATTTTAAATAACTGAAATTAAATCGACGCTAATATTCCCGAATTCATGAGATTCCGTTTCAAAACTCAAGCAAGGGAAAGTATAGCTTCAGGTTCGATAATACATTTTTTAATTTAAATAGGATTTAATTTTTTTACAATGCTAAATATCGACATAAAAATAAACTGTAATACTATAATTAAACCGCGTGATCTTTTACCGACCTGTTCTCTATCAACCATCCTATAATCAATTATAGAAACAGCCTTGACTGATATTTAAAGCAAATTAATTAATCTTATCATCCGATGCGCCCAGCTATCTGCAGTAATCGTTTCGTGTAAATTCGCATTAAGATTTAAGTCGCTCAAAAAGCCTTTTTCGCTTTCTACAGTATGTAAATTGGAGTAGATGTCGAGGATTGTCACCCGATGAAATCCGATCTGCCGCCGTGAAAGCCGTCGCCGTCAAACGGGACTTTATCTCCGATAGGATTATTTCCCTGAAGACGGGTTCTTAAGTAGAAAAAAAATATTGTGGGACAGAAGAGAAAATCTTCAGGAACTGTTTGTTACCTTTCTTTCTTGTTGCAATAACACCATTATCTGGTTCTCTAATAACAAATCGCGCCTATAAATGGGCAGGAACTTTCGCGACCGGATTTCCGTTTGCCTCTTATTGTTCCGGTAATAAAATAAACCATAAGTCTTAGATTTCTCTCCTCACCCGACTCAAAAGAATCGACTTGAACTGTGTAATTGGTACTACTAAGGCCATTACTAAAACGGACATCAAAATTGACATTGGCCAACGAAGCCATATTGAAAACGATTTGGGCATAGATCGAAAGGATTTATAAATAATTCTGGGTGATGGGCTCAAATTAGGAAAGATTCCGTACTTAAAATTGTCCACTTCTTTAAGTGTATATAATACAGTTGATGCGTTGTTGAGCTTCAATATATTCCTGAAACCTTCACTCTTGGCCTTAAACGAGGGTCTATTGTAATCCAGTAGTCGATATTGTGCAAATCTCGAGGTATGCAATTGATTACGCCATCTACTGTAACCGGCTAGTACATAATTAGTATAATCTAATGAGAGATATACTTTAAAAAATGGTAATTAGGAATTTGACTCATTTATCCGTGGATTTCTTCAATATGTCGTGAAATGAAAGCGGTATATGAGATTTGGTTTTAAATAGTTTTACATTCATTTTGCAATTAACAAACTTTGCAAATTATAACGTTTTTATCTTCAGCTTTTTGTCTTTATAAAGACGTTCTTCTATTTCGTGGAAAGTTGCGAAATGTTTAAAGCGATAAAGTGAAACAGATTTACGTACTTAGGACTTATATACTTAGAACAAAAGCTCAATTTTCAGATCAAAAGTCGTTTGTTTTAAACGCGAATATGGCGAGAGAGTTTTTGTTTACCGAAATCTGCCGGGATAGCGGCGATAACCCGGGCCCTAATTAGCGCCACGTCTACCGCAAACGTGACACGTTCTTAAATATAGTTCTGCTGCTAAAATACTCCTCAATCCGGTAGCTGAGTCCTCTCCGTTCACTTGTTAAGTTACTGGTCTCGTTTCGTTAAACTGTGATTTTTCGATTCATGAGGTGAGTCTCATTTTTTTGTATCCAGTCCGTGTTTCGAACGATCGCTCTACCGGTTTTGTTAGACTGTTTTCGTTCGTAAACCTCCCGGTCAGAGGTCCATTAAACGTTTCGGTATCTCGTTATCGTATTTTGTGTACTCGACAACATCGAAATTCGTCAACTTCGGTCGGAAATTTGTAATTTCTACACCGGTGGTCTTCAATATGTTATCCTCCGAACCCTATTGGGTTCTGCGCAATCTCTTCAGGGCTTCCCCCGGCGAATCAATGTTGAAATTCTAAAAATAAAAATGGGCAAACGGATAATAAAAAAATAATTTCAAAATCCTTTCTGGCTAATTTCTTTAACGAACTTAACTAGCCAAAGTAAGAATTCACTAGAATTCTTTAACGTTTATCTCTTAATATTGCGAAAACTCAATTTGTTAAAGTTATAGACTCCGTTATCTTTTTTCCACATAAAAACTCACGAACTAGTTGTCTAATAACTTTTCAACCTATAAATAGGGTCAGAAAGTATGTTATTTCAGTAAGTCTGTTACCTTCGCCAGTTTTAGAATTAATCCAACTATTTCACGGAGACAATTTCATAACAAAAAGTTTTCAATATTTCAATTTTATTTTATTTCTTTTAAATATATCTTCAAGGCCTACATCTTACTATTCTAAATTTTATATTAACACATTCTAAGAATAGTGCCTTGTGAATTGTTGATGACACTTGATGTCGCGACGTCATCTTCCCGATAACTCGAAGCGGCGCCTTGGCCGGAAGCGGCCTCCTCCAACAGACTTCCTCCGACAACAACCTGCCGCTGAATAGGCAGTACGGAAATAGGCCTCCGGACGATTGGATTTTACCCACTTGGACGTGACACTTTTTATTGATCGCGTGACCATCGACGGTCATGAAAAAAGTGCGGCGAAGGCGCCGTAAGGTTTGAAGAAGGGGCGCATTTAGCCCCTACACAGAATGTTGGCAATCCGTTAGAATGCGGAGGATTTACGCGGTCGGTAGTTTTAAAGGGCGAAGGGAAGCCTTCTAACCCAACACCTAATCCATCTCAACATCAAATACGCCCACAAGTCGTGAGATTGGATTTGTAAATACAACGTGTTCTCGGAACGGATTGTTGGGTGAAGGATAATAATATGGTTAGGCTGTCCGCAAATTACTAGTTTATTTAGGAGTTGGTTCGGTTAGCATAAAACGTTGTAGCGCACTATTTCCGAACAGGTCTCTTAGTAAGACTAATTCGAGATGCGGTAAATTTGGGCATATTGGGTACTTTTTAAATGGGCGCAGAGTACGGTGGCATATTTTATAAGTGCTTTTATTTTACCGTGACGAAAGGAAAACCGTTATGCCGATGTTCTGTACTGTAGAGAATTTAAAATAATGTAATGCGGTTATAATGTGAATAATCAATTTTATTATTCTGGGTTATTTGAATCCAGTTAAGAGCCTCATTGTTTTAGAACTTTTTTTCCGACGGATGAATTACTCTCTGCCTTCTTATTATTAACTATTCCCCTCTAATGCTTCGTGTCTAATATATGTGAACTCTAACTATATCTGATTGAAGATAATGAAATTTAGATAATGAACGATTTCACTACTCGATAATAGCGCGGTAAGGAAATTGGTGGGCCTGGTCGAATCTGGTTCCCAAACATTTCTTTGTTCCGGATCTTGCAGTTCTGGATTGTTTTTCTCTTCATTAAATCCGATGAATCTTATTGTCGGTCTTAGAAGACGCAAAAGATCACTGGTTCGCCGACTACACAGTTAGAGAAAATCAGCTGGGAGAGGAAACCTGTGTTTAAGGCATCAAAACGACAAATTGTTCCTACTTTTCAGGATAGTCTAGTAGCGGTCGATGAAGAACAGCCCGTCGTCTAGGTCACATTGAAATCGGCCGTCGCACTTATTGAATTCCATTAAGAGCGGCGAGTCAATGAAATTATTTCCGAGCGACCAATTGAAGGTTTATACCGAAGCGGAAGTCTGACAATGGTGTTGTTTTCGTGAACTCTCCGGACTTCGGAAAGAGAAAACAAAAAATATTGTACCGATAATAGAAAAACTAGAAGCAGTCGAAATTTTAAAGTACGAGACAATGGTGGTGCCGGAGATCGTTTGCTTGGTACAGGGATATTCGGCGGTCAGGATCAAGGACTTGCCCGCCCTGAAGAAGAAGGAACGCTGCTTCTTCGGAGCTCTCCGCAGAAAAAGGTACCTCTTAAATAAAAGCCAAAACAAATACAAAATGCTCAAAACCGCTCTGCCGTTGTCGCTTCAAATCGATACATGTCAGCCTGTATTGTCGCTGCTCGCTTTATTTTCCCCAAATAGATTATTCCTCGTTTGACCGGATGTTGGGACAATTTATTAGTAATAAACCTCGGGTCATTACTGAAAATAACTTTTGATATAACAGGCCTGATTTATAATCGCCATCATAATTAAAGTGTATGTATTTTCTGATGGAATAGTCCTTTTTAAATTGTCGCTAACCGCAGTAGAGATTGTATAGTATCTGTGAATTTTAATTGATGATGATGGCGAAATAGGCCCCATAGATCCCCATAGATCACGCGGATGATACTATTGCAAACTGCATTTTTTTGTCTAGACTGTAGATCGTAAATTGCTACATATTGTGGCGAGAGGCCAGAGTCTAGCCGGAGAATAATACTGGAGAAGGGGAGTACCACGCGGGATCTTATCACGACAATTTATCCAGTTTTATAAGTGTGAATGTACTCGCCAATCTCCATTTGGACCCAGTTGGTGGTTTGTATATTGTAGAAAGTTGTTGCACAATTCTTACTGCACAATCACGATTCTGAAAATCTGTATTACGCTTTTGTTGCTAATTGGCATCGCCTTTATTATTTCTCCCGCCCGCCCGATATAACGCCCTGCGCCAATCCAACGCCAAGCTTGCCGCATCCCTAGCGCTTTAGCTAGGCGTAGCTCTCAGTATTTTTTTTTTTTTTTTAAATAGAACCGATTCAAATTGTACATTGAAACCACGAAGGATGTGCGACATTCCGGTTGGACGAGGAAAAATCGCAGGTGGGTTCGGCCTTGATGAAGCGGGGCGGAAATGGACGAACCCGATCGGCGTAATGTCCGTCCCCGGCATCGACTGATTAGAACAACCGCCGAGGTTAGCCTCATTCTATACGGCCTAACCGGCCTTATCACACACACGAGGCACAACCTAGCCCAATCTAATTTAGTCCTTATCTATTTCACGATTTCAATCTCAAAGACAGTCCGGTCCACTCCAATACCGTCCGGCGAATAGTCTATAAAATTATAGAGACTGTTATGCAGAGATTGCACAATCAAACCGCGATTGCACAAAAGATGCCGAAACTCGGGAAAAGGCTGGATACACGATAAATTACAAAATAATCGTCTTACACGAGCATATAGTCGAGCTAAACCGTGGATTCAGCCTGGCACGGGCACCCAGAGAACAGATGGTGTCTCAATAAAGAAACAATTCTTACGATTATGATATGCATTATCATTTCATTAATACGTGAATGGAAAAGTTATTGAGATACAGAATTATTAGCTTTAAAAATAATAATGAAAAATATCTCACTGATAAACATATGTAATTATAAATTATATATTTTTTTAAATCCTCTTACAACTATGCAAACCGTTGAACATGACCACTCCTTTATTGGATAGGCAAGTAAATTTTCTCCAACAAAATTGTCCTTAATATGAGTCATTAATCGTGAATTATGAATTTGATGCTGAGGAATTTATACAGCAAAGTAACTATTGCGTTATGCTACGTCTAATCCGACCGAAGAAACCCGATGTATCTCGAATCTGAAAACAGCTGAGGAAAGTGCAAGGGGGGAAAAAGTTAATTCTTCGAGATGGTGATTAAGAATGGAACGTCACGACAGGCTGCCCACCATACCGGCTATTAAATCGTGATGCGTGACCCTACCCTGCAGCCACGTAATGTCTCCTCTAATAGACAACAGGGGCTTACATAACTGTTTTTTTAGATTTCACCCTGAATCTTATTCTATAGTATTTGTTGTACGTTACCCAAATTACTCGGCGCACATTACAGACACTAGACCCAACGATATGTCGCCTTTGGAAGTCCGGGACACCTTATTTTTTGTACGTGTGAATCATTCTGCCGGTTATTTGGTTTGCATTAATTAAACCGAGCGATTGTCGACTGTAATTGTGCGGGGCCTTGTTAGTAGTTGTTTACCGGGGCTGGGAACTTAGAGTAGAAATAACTTTGTTTTTCCTGCAGCCGGCGTGATTAATTCCTAATATAAATAGTTATTTACGGTTACGGCAATGAAATGAAAAAAGTCGATTGAATAATGCAGGGACAAACACGGACCCGGTCAAATAAGAATCGACTGTTGCACATGACTGAAGTAAAACCCAGCCAATTAACGCTAGTTATGATTTAGCATCCACTGCAGAAATCGGTGGAAAACAATGCGAATATTAATTCAGCTATCCGAAGGTTTATGTCGATTTATTACTTCTCTGAATCGTCCCCAACAACGTTGACAGTTACCGTTAACAACGGGGCTAACAACATTTATGTCGGTATTTTATTATTCTCGTCCTGTCCAGTCATAAAAATGATCGAGGCAATATGTTCAGTGGCGCCGCTCAAAACGTGAAACTATTTTCAACTATTTATTCGTAAACATAATTCTAATGAGACACATTTCAAAACGCATAATCTTATTTATTAGGTAGGGGCCGTGCTACAAAATCTCTACATTATTCGTGGCGCGTGACTTAATTGCTGTGTGGTTGAACTGTGTCTGAGAACGGAATTCATCGTGGACGGTTTCGGCCGTAAAATGAAAATAAAAATGGAATACGGAACATTATCCCGGATACAAATTACGCCGCCCCGAAGCGTCTGTAATTAGAGGAATTCCCGCCATTAGCAATGTTTGTCTTCGTTAAGACCACTTGGCCGGCGGTCTAATATTTGGCCGGGCAAACCGACGGCAGTTTCCCATTTAAAATTGACAAAAGGAATTTTCCATACCGACGATTTTCTAATGGCCAGGCTCACTCTAGCAATTGGTTTAATTAGCATTGAGCATTGCTAATATTGAGCCATTTGAAGCAGGTTACCGTGTATCCCTCGATTGTATTTGACTAGAATTTTAAACGTCAATATGTTCATTTTTATTGTTCTCATTGGTTGACAATTCTTCATATAAACGTTATTCCTTAAATCAATAGAAATTCTTTATTAACAGAACCCGTAGTAGCCGAGAAAATATTGCATTTTCTCTGTAGTATATAATACAACTTTTTAATTATATTTCTTTAATATGTCAATTTTCTATGTCGTATTTTATAACGATATTTTATATATATATATATATATATATATATATATATATATATATATATATAGGGTTTTCATTATATTTTTGTGGTATATTTTTATGAGCTCCGAGATAAAAGAAATAACGGGCAAAGTTGAGGGGTTTTCTTTCGTCCAGCGTGAGCCCCTGAATTGAGTTGATGCCTCTGTGGAATTCCGACCAAATAACTGTTTCGGCTGATGTATTCATATCAAATTTGGAAACTTGATGAGCTCCGGGGGCCGTTAAACTTAAATAATATCCAGCGTTGGCCTCCAATCCTTGAGGAATGTTGATGATTTTCGACGGACTCTGAATGACGCCACGAACGTCTGAAGATTCTCAACTGCGCTGTAGAATATTTTATATCATTTTAAAACATTATTAAATAGAATTCTATTCTACTGCATGTACACTACAACAAAATCTAAAAAACATTTATACATATGTATTAGGAAATTTGCCTAAGACGAATGTTAGATTGCTTGCTTGTATATAACTCAACTTGGTAATGACACAATGAACAGTATAATGAAAAAGTGATTTCCCCTCTGGTTTATTGAAGGGATATCACGTGACTACAATTGGACGGTATTCCGTTTCCTCTGTCATTGTGAACGCGCTCCGTTCACCATTCGGTCTTTCTCTAATGTCAGGAAGTGACAGGAGGAATAAGCCTCCATCTAAGGGATACTCTCCTTCCCGCTTTCTCTCAACGACAACTTCCAGTTGCCTCTCGGCAGATACCACTTCCTCGAAGTGTCTCAGATTAAAAAGATAACGTTTTCAAATTAGCTTTTACTCTAATCGACCCAATCTCGTGGTTATAGTGTCGTAGAATCGCTGTTAACTATACAACATTGTATTGTTCGGCCAAACCGACAGATATTAACAAAATTCAAAAAGAATCTACACAATATACATACGAAGTCCCCTCAGATTTCACGCAATATTTTTTATCTTTTTTTACGTGATAAAAACCATCTGTGAAAAAAATATTGGTTTTCCGCAGATTGGTTTTTTAAGCTTTCAAAAGATTAATCTCAGAGTTTTTTATTAAATAATAATATACTTTGTTTTTGAAGCTGGCTATTTGCATATATAAACTCACTCTGATGCAGACGCGCTGGTAACAGTGTGTAAAAGTACTTTTTTTGTACTGCCATTAGTCATTAGCTATGGGATAAAAACCATCGGTGAAAAAAATATTGATGCTTTCCAGTGAGAATGTGGGCTCGTGTTTATAAAATTGGTTTGTTTAATCTTTTAAAAGGTAGGCATTAAACAGTCCTATTCCGAATTTGTCGTCGCGAAAATACTTTATTTTTTAATGTAGTTGTTTGCACAAACTGCCTTAGATGTAGGCACGCCGGTACCATGTGTAAATTGTTGTCAGTTTTTTGAACTTGGCCCGAACTTTTGAAAGTTCCTGACCAGACAGGACAGTTCAAAAGGTGTCTCTTTCAAAGTGTTTGATACCCCAAAATTTTCCCTGACCGTCTGCGGTATAACGGTCCGGGTACCCGGACCTACTGCGGTTTAGGTACTGGTCGTTTGCCCCTCTCTGTGGGGATATAATTGATTAGGGGTGGGGGGCACTGTGCACTCGGCCTATCTGGAATAGTCAGATAACGGGGGGCTTTTCACTCAGACTTAATTACGGTCGCCGTTCAATTAGGCGCGACAAAAAGAAAGAAGCGCTTAAACGACATTCAACTATCGGATGAATCATTTAGAATGAAAAAAAAAGTTATAACGAACGGCCAAATTATTTTCGCTATAAGTTTTTTCTGTCCTCCGTGTATTACCCATTATGAAAACCTAGAACAGATTGACAGATAATTCTTTGGTGTCTTTTCTCGCCGGTTTGGTCTTTTGCCAGACCGGTTTCGGCTGCTCGCCATCTTCAGTAGCACTGCGAGTCGGTTTGTGTGGGGCCGTCCTGTCTCCACTGTAACTTACTTTACTTGACAGTGCAAACGGGATGCCCCACAAGCACGTGCCATGTGTCAAAGTTACTCACACTGCTACTGAAGCTGAAGAGAGGTGAAAGAAGAACGCCAAATCTACGGTATTCCCCAACCCCTCGCTGCTACCACAAAATTTATTCCAAACTGATTTCAGAAATTTTCTTACAACTCGTTCTTACAAGTATTATTTTCGATGGTTTCAGCACAGGTTATACTACGGGTTCAACTTCACGTTTCATATTTATCACGTTGTTTAGTCATTACTAAACGTATGGATTATAGATTCGCTCTAGCCGGCACTCCTCCAATGACTCAATGTCAAATAATACTGCCTGAAATAAATTTCCTCTTGCGTTACAATTATTACTTCGATATAGCCATGAAATCTGCTTTGGGCGATGACAGAGGAGGAGGCGTAGAGCAGTCGCACCTCACATTTGCGACTGAAAGATGAAAACTTTCCGAATGATGTAATTGGTTAAATTTGACCGTATCACGTCGAATAACAATTTGATGAAAGTTCGTGACACAGTTCGGTCGAGACTAATTAAAATAATAATAATTTCTGAGTTAACATTCGCTGTCCTCGATTGCCGGCGTGCCGGAAATAAAGT
Source organism: Lethocerus indicus (assembly GCA_019843655.1). Lineage (NCBI taxonomy): Eukaryota > Metazoa > Arthropoda > Insecta > Hemiptera > Belostomatidae > Lethocerus > Lethocerus indicus. The sequence continues at coordinate 27,292,603 of JACDQD010000008.1, read as the reverse complement.
GGTGGCCGTTAATAGCGGTGCAACGCCCGTTTGATGACAACCCGCATTACGCGATTTATTTGTGGCAGATAGCGCCCGGTTAATCTTTCCGGTCAAATGCCCTTTTGAATTCGTGAAGGTTCCCCTATCGCTGTTTTTATTCGCGGGCCACGCTACAGCGCGAGGTTACACGAATGAATCAGTTATATAAATTGCGTTTCGATATTTTTCGAGTTCTCAGGATTACTCCGCTTCCACAATTCAAGAATAATTGCATAACGGCCCCAACGGCTTCGTTCCGCAATAGATTAATTGAAGGCTGAAAAATGATAAGATATATTATTATCGCGGGGATTGCATTCGATTAATTTTTTTTTGCAGTTCCTAAACTCGCGATTCGTCGAGGAGATAAATTGCATTGGAATGCCGGTTGACATTTTAACGGTCATTCTGGTTAAGCAGTCCAACCTCCTTAGTCTAGTAGTAGGATATCAGTGTCGGAACTGTGTTTGCCCGGCTGGTAATTTAGGATAATTTATCACATCCGTCGTTAATTGTAAAATTGCATTTTTCCGAACGATCTCGCAATTTTCTCTAATTATTTCGATTTCCCGCAACTGCAATAATTACTCTTTATGTTGTTTAAATAGTGATAACAATCCTGAGGACTTTATAAAGGAATAAGGCAAAATTTGTTCTTTATAATTAGGACAGAATTGTAAATCTATTTGTAATATATTTGGAATACACATCTGCCACTTTTTCAAATTGTAGGCTTAATAGAAAGTGTATAAATGCCGCGTCGAATAAGTTAAGATATTTATAGTTTTCTTACCAACATTTACATGATTTGGTACTTCTCTAAAGCCATGCTTCAGGATGGCTATTTTTAAAGGTAGGGATTTCGTTTTAGGATAGTACGACGAAGAATAGGATAGTATTAGAATGTGTGGAAATTGGAAGGCGTGTAATTGGAATCAGCCTAAGTATAAGTAGCCCAACAATGGCTACTTCTAGTATAAATTAAAATCGTCGCATTGTCTCGTTTCAAATGAGGCCTCTCGACGGCAACCGGTGTCAGTGGAGGGGTCAGAGCTGGCGGACGGAAAAACCAAGGCTAATCCACTTTGGTGGGTTATCGATCGGGCGAAAATTATATACCGGGGGTTTATACGCCCCGACCGGTTCGCCGAGCATCGCTTGGGCTACCCTGGAATGGAACGCACACCGTAAGGGGGGAGGGAACACGGGGCAGCAAAAAGAACGAGGTTTGAATACAAAATCGGCGGCCGAACTACCAGACACCGCCAATTAGCATAAGACCGAGACCGATATTGAAATAATGACCGGACAGTGATGTAATCAATTGCCGGGATAGAATTGAGTTATGAATTAGACTAATGGGAACACCGAGTCCTCAAGAGAGATTTATGACTCTGAGCGATAATGGAAATGTGTTTTTGTTTACTGCCCGTTGCAGACTGCAAGAGAAACTCGCCCCTCGTCCGAATTCAGTTTCCTCCCCCACGTTTGGACCGGATTCTCCCCCTCGTCGGTACTTTCGATTAGAGCGCTGACGTTGACTTAAAAATCTACGAAAATAATAGGTCCGAGAACCGTAAAGACCTGCCAGACACATAATGGCAATAACAATTTATGTGGGTTAAATATATAATACGCGAGTATTAACCGGATTACGGAGTGTGTGTATACTCATTGACAGCCTCGGCTGTTGACATTATCGAGATAACACCGCGAAATCAATTCAGAGAATTAATATCAAACGGGGTTTACCCCTTATCTCGTGCGAAATGTTTAGAAAACGAGACACTACTTCCTTTTATAACATTTCCCGCATATATAGAAAGGCTTTGCCGTTATTTCTATTTATTGATTATCCAAATAATTGGTCTGAATGGTATAATTGAGGGGTGTGATTACCGTATTCAATTACAGCAAAAATTAACAGGATAAAAAGGATATTTAAGATGGATTTATGTTGTATTCTTATCTTGAATTGCAAAATGCAAATAGGATTACAGCGCGAATACCGTGCACTGATTGAATTCACTGTTAGGGGGGAAACGTGTTATGTAACTCAATCGCTTATGAAGAGCGAAGAGTTCATTCATTGCAGGCATTAGTAATTCAACATTTGATAAGGATCGTTTAACAGCAAAGAGTTTAGTTCTTGTGATTCGTAGCCATTTTTTGGGCTTGAAATAATTACCGCTGACACGTGTCGACCTGAGATAGCGGATGTTACTAATTTTAAGCTAGAAGCTAATTAGTTCCTTCTTTAAAAAAAAAAGAAAAGAAAACCGAACGCCTATAATGAGTGCCTCGTTCGTCGAGGATGAGAGGAAGATTTGACCGGAACAATTAGGAATTATGTAACACGCTGATTAATGTAACAATCTCAGTCCGGGGTTAACATCCCTGGCAGAAAAAAAGTTGGTATTTCTACTTCTATAACGGGGAATTTTTAAATTTTATTGCTGGGAAATTCCATTAAGGTGATGACTGGTCCACAACAACACCTTGTTCTAAATCTAATAATTTCACCATAGTTTTATTGTACTTTAGTACTTAACTTGAAATTTTGGGACAAGTATCCAAACAAACAAAAACTAGACTCCTACAACATTTTTCCGGTTTTGTAATGCACTGATATTGTTTGCACTAGTGACCGGTACTGACCGCAGTACTGACTGGTTGGAGACGACTGTGTATCTCCTCCCGTTATAACATTTATATTTAGGTATTTCCTTTATGTATCTCTAATGGAGATCACTTCTATCCATTGTTACACGTACACATGTCCCAGTTCAACTCGACATTCCGATATGCGTTTTCATCCAAGACAGACATGTCCCCGACACATAAGGAAGAAGTCCTTGGGCGGTTCCGAGTTTTCTCAGAATTCCCGTAGCGTTTTTTATACCATTTCTTCGCGACGGCCTTATATATATTTTTTTCTTCCTTTCCAACGGAAAGGTCAGACAGAAAACCGGGTCGTCGCATTTGAAACCGGGAGTGTTGCTCTTCATGAATTTTAATGGGGGGCCTTATAAGAATGGGCGGCGATAGAGAAGACCGAAGGTGAGAGGCTGAATGCCTGTTGGGCACGCCACTAGAGGGGCCCCTCTCGGCAATTACAATATAATTGTATTCTAATTACTGCAAATTCTTGGCCCCGAACTGCCCGCAAATAGTAATTAATACGATTTCGAATAATTGACCCGCAATTTTAATCTTCAATCGTCTTTTTGTTTCCACTCTTTAATACATTGCGCAATTGTACATCAGGTACTTGGGACTACACTTGGATAGAAGACATTTGGAAACCTCATGACTCAAACGTACAGAAATGCTCACTCAGATCACTAAACACGTCTAACTGATTACTTTCGAACGAACTAATAATTTATATCTAAGAAGACCTATTATTTACGATTACTTACGAACCGATTAATAAATTCTTATAACACTTATTATGATGTAATAAATTGGTGTACAGTACGTTTGCAGTTGTATATCAGTATTAATACTACTACAGTTTTAAACGGTTTAGAACTAGCCTAGGCTCCGTGGAGATAGAAGAACATACTATCTGCCAGCGTTTCGTGCCTCATTAGAGAGACTGGACAACACATTATGGATATCGCGTCCTCGGTTATATATAAAATTGATAAACCATTTTGTACAAGAATTTTTATTTCCATCCGGGATATAGGTCCGATTAGTTGATATAGGTCGACTGTGATTGATTCTATTTTATATTTACAGGGTGCGTAGGTTCCTATTGATCGAAACTTTGACTGAGCCACTGGAAAAGGCAGTGTTGCAAACAATTCTCTAGGAATATGATTATTTCCCTTCGTATTGTTGTCCGAAAGCGTGAAGTTTAAACGGGGATTATGCGACAGGCCGGGGCCTAGAAAATATGGTATGTAGGAGAAGCCTTGCAAAGTGGACTGGGCGAAAGTTTAAACGTGACCGCTGGTTTGTCGGTGCAGCACATACAATACTTCCTGTTTTTTTGCCACTTGTCGGTGCAATCATCATTTGTGATTTATTAGTTTTCGGCCCCGCACCTAGCCGCCCCCTACCCTGTTGTTTTCGCTGCGTCGTAGTAACTCTCGTATATTGATTAAACACCGAAGGTCCGATTAATGATGGAGGCATCGGCACGAAATGCCATTAGGCTAATTGATAGTCTTACAATTATCGGCGACGAGTGTATCATTTGGCAAGTTTTTATTTCGTCGTTTGACCTCCGAATATTCAAATCCGTTCATTACAAAACGCCGTACAGAAATGTAGTTTTAAAAAATTGTTAAGCGCAAAAATGTTCTGACCGAATATTGATCGGTGAATCTAGAACACCGGTATAGAGCTCAGTTAGCCCTAATAAGCATTAGTGTCACTTTTAATAACTCGGCAGAATGACGAACCATTAATCCTGTTTATATATTATACGGTCTTAACGTTTACCTGTTTTCTGTATAGCATGGAGCAAGAGATTAATGGTGTTCATAAACAATAGTGACAAAGCTTTTGTATATAAAGTGCTACAACAAATATTAATTAATAGTTATTTTTGTAAATATAAATGCAGATATTTTTAACTTGTGATGACGTTAGACGTGACAGGAATTGCCGGTCACAGACGGTAGGTGAAGAACCAATTTTTGATCTGTCATTGGAGCTCCGTTTCTAATATTTATATTTCAATTCGTTAATTTATTCCATTCACATAATCAAACTTGGAATTGCGCCTCTTTTTCGATACTGAACGTTTATTATGTTTTCGAATAATAATTAATTGCCGCATAACGTGTCATCCTGCGTGTTTTACTTACGATATAATTACGAAGTACATACAAAATGTTCTGAGATAGAACAACGGTATACTCTTAATTGTCACATTTTCGTTTGCAATTAAAACTTTTACCAGTAACGTACACTGGTACGCTTAATCGTGTGAAGGGCCGTTCAGTTTTTTCAGTTCTTCTTCCAAGAATAGAAACGCTAGCATTTCTATTTTCGGGAGGTTTAATTCGCCGGTGGCGAAGTGCCGAACCGTGGGACACTTACTCGGTTGGCGTCGCTTGTGCTCGATAATCGTTTCCAATTGTAAGGGGAAATGAAACTTGGTGTCGCGGAAATAGGACGTTTCCTCTTTGTGTTGTCGGGTGTCGAGGGGAACGGCGATTATTCGGGAACAATTATTGGGGTACCGGCCGCGGGAGATAGAGAGTGTGAGAGGGAGAGAGGGAGGGAGAGGAAGCCCGTTTTGTTCTGATGAAGACAACTTTTTTTTTCCGGACGATTTATTTGTGCCGTGGGAGAATGGCGGATGTTGACCGCCGACTGTTTCCAACTGGCGGTAAACGACTCGCGCTCGAAACAAATAACCCGAAGAATTAGATGGTCCGGAAACTTGTGGACGATTTTCGAGAGTTTTTTCCGCGTGATAAAATTTGTCGTTAAAAGAAAATATTGTATTTTATTTACTGTGTTTAGTAAGAAGGGACCTTATTCTTGCTGTTGTGTGTTGAAAACGTGATATTACATTGTTTAAAAGTACTCTTAGGGTAACTCTAGGGTGTTATTTTTAGCTTGAATAACAAGAAAAATAAAAAATCGAAGTTTAATACGAGGTAACTTATTAATGTGTATCAAGATGTAATAATGTACAATCGACAAAATATATTTATTAACTATTGTAATATATAATATGGCTCAGTTATTTTACAAATGAATCAGTACTTTTATTTTTGCTTTATATTGTACTGAGCTAATCCAGCTTACGTTAATATATAGTGGAATGAGTACAGCTACTCTTTATAAATTGTGAAACCTTTCGTGTCATAATGGCAAGAGGTATGTTAGAGGGTGGAAGGAGCTCTGGAGTCCCGTTATAAATTCCGTACTTAAAATAAGATTTAAACAATTCTCTCGGCTGTAAAATAATCCCATCGCTGTCAAGACGGCTTAGGCCAGTGGGTTAGTATCGGCTTTGAATAGAGAAGTAGGCCCCCCAACGGGTTCCGATATTTTAAGGTCAATTTCTGGTTCAAGCTGGACCCGCCAGTTATGCCTTGAACCCTGTCGGTTTTTCAAAGTATGTCAAGGCAAAACTAAAGCCAAATCGACTTAAAAAAATATAAATCGCCCTTAAAACACTTACAAAATTATTAGCGTTATATTTTATTCCCTAAGGTGAATTTATATTTAATTATTGGCCTAGTTGTTTTCATGAGAACATCCATTAACGAAAAATTGGTTTCTTGGCAATATATACTCATGTTATAGGTCTACAATTTGGCTCTTATTTGATAAGTTAGTTAATTTCTTATCCAAAATATATTTCATATTACATTTGAAATAATGAAATGATTAATGAAAGAGGCTATTTTATGACTTAACTGTTGAATACATAATATGCACGTATGTAATACATGATTGTAGATATTTCTATTTGATCCGTTGTCATTAAATACTGATAACAGACGGCACGCATATTACGTTAATGTGTTGACACTAAGCCAACACGTAATGACAAGGGGAACTCTGTCGAGACCATTACCGCGGTCATTGAACCAATTACAGGCTTCGCGAGACGGAATCGTACAACAAAGGGCTCGCCTAAGTACTAAGCTACGGACGCGTGTCCGTCCGAATTAATTCGCTGTCACTGGAAGGGTTCGATCGCGAGGCCTCAACCAATTAGCGGAAATGGAAAACGTCGTTTCAGCTCCCCGTTCGTGTCGCTGGGGGTTGGGGGGGGGCGTGGCGTGGAATTCGCCGTCGGCGAAATAATCGTTCTTGATGAAATGCGCGTCGGTTAGCCTAATTGAACATAATTATTTTATACAGCCCGAGGCGAAACTCGACGCCTCGTATAATGTGCATTACGAGATTAAAGTCTGCGCGGTATGGACTGTATTTTGGACAACGTGCAAATGGGATCGTTCGTTCCGGCATGAAATTATAACGGCCCCCAACAGACGGTTCGAAGAAGGTTGAATTTATTCCTTAATACACCTGCAGTGGAATTTTTTTAAATAGCGATAACTTTATATGACATTACAGTAAAACAATGTTATATATAGGGGATGATTTGATAAGTAAGGTTTGGTCTTTTCCTAGCCGGTTTCGGCACTTCGCCATCTTTAGTAACAGTGTGAGTCACTGCTATGTTGAAAAAAAATAATTCTGTTCAAAAACGGTGTTAAAACTTTTTTTTATCATACTTATCAAACCACCCTCGCATATCTGTGTTTCTGTATTCACTCGCTCTGTAAAGCACTTAACCGTTTTCGATTTACGGACTCGATTATATAATAATCAGTTTTTTCCTTCGCGACTGAACCGGTTTCCGTTCTGTCGGAAACCTGAAGTATCAATACAAGCGCATAACAGTTTTACAGTGCTGACGGCGGTGAAAATTGAAACCGGTTTCGGTGGCAGAGACCGGCCGGAGAGAGATGAGACGGTAATCCGATTTTGAGAGGCCGCGAAGTCTTAGAAATGAGGTGCGTGAACGGCGCCCCTTCGGCCAACATTTCAATGTATATCTGTTCGTTCGAACGGAAGCTCCGACATTTCCAAATAGGCGGGGAATAATGAAACAATTCCTGAAGCGGAATTAAAAGCGGGTCATTTTCGTGAGCACTCCCCTTTATCGATTTCAACCGTTTCCATGTGCACGAATCTAGTTCATTTCATAATTTACTATCAATTAGCCAGAGCTAATATAGTCCAATTTGCTCAAGCATTGCGCTAATTTGGATATTACTTACCTTAGTTTTTTGTGGTATAAAATATAAATTTTTTATTACAAAAAAATTTTCAGAAACTACTATTATGATTGTGAGGCAGCCTGGACCCTTTGGGGCTTTGAGGTTATTCAGTACTCTTAAGTTTCCTTTACTTACTTTTGCAAGAAGGGAGCAAAGTTTGGTTTAGTGTTCTAAGAAGTCAGGAAGAAAAGGAATGATTGGCGTAAAGGTAAAGATCAACAAGGTTTTTGACCTATTTGCTCATTTATTACGAGGTCTCTCTCTCTTCCCTCTCCCTCCCTTTCTCTCATTCTCACTCCCTCTCTTTCTTCTGCGGGTGGTTCAATGCACCACCAGTTGCTGGCTTCCTTTTATAGCCTCGCCTATCGGCAACCAACTATCGACAATTCCCTCTTTATTTTCTTCTTTATATCCAATTTGAGCGTATCCTTTTCGAAAGAGGGGTATCGATATTGCGGAACGCTCTGATAAAAGTTTTAAAACTTTAATTGTTTCATAGCCGGTCGATAGCGCTGAATCGAATTCGTGCGCAAATTGAACCGGTCGTGACTTCGGGCCCTTTAGGTTAACCCTATTTTTACGTTATTTATTTGATAAATACTTTGATACGATTTGTACTTGATACTATTTGATTGAGGTGGGTTCCTCATGAAGCGTTTCTCCCTTCACAACTCTGGTATACTGTCCCGGATGCCATAATTAAATCATGCGATTTATTACAAAATTAATTTAAAAATAAAACATTGTTAGCGTAGGACAATATTAAACAATTTTCGCTGGAATGTTCAACTCGTTTTCCGGTACTATATTTGTGGGATTCAACGTAATTGGCTTATTCATTAATTCCTATAAATCGATTTCTATTCAGTTATAATTATAATTTTTGAATATTCTATCAATTAATATCTATCAGAAACATTAGTCTATAAAGACTGTTAGTTTATTTTTCTAGGTCAGAATCTTCATATGAGTAACATCATGTGAGCTTAATCTTATGAATATTTTGTTTCATTTTAAAAAGCGTATTATCTCTCAATTGAACCAAATAACGGATATTGAATTCGACCCGATATTATTCCGTTTGACGACAAGTGAGCAGTGGCCAAGAAAAGGCGACCGTATAAATATTTATGACGCTGCTGTCGCTAGTTGTGGGTTGCATAATAAGTGTCTCAAGAGGACAGCTCTTTCACGCCCGGCGATTGTTCCACTTTATCCGAAAATTAGAGATGACAGAACACGTTAAAATAGGACTAACGCATCTGGAAAATTTTGCCAGAGATCCTAGACAAAGTTCCTGGACATTTCAAACCAATTGAGATCTCTGACATGGTAGGGGTAAGAGCAACTAAGGTAAAATGTGATACTGAAGGAAAATCTGACTTTATTTTGAAGCCAGATAAGCGCTATATTAACTGTACGAATCTGTGGTGTTATTTTTTGATCGCATTCGTTACCAACGGATATGCGAATTTGTAACAGTCGATCGGCCCTCGAGCCATCTAATTCCGATTCGTTACTAACTAGTGTATACAGGTCAAATTCCGTCGTAGTGAAATATTTGAATGGTCCTGGGTGATTTGTTGGTGGGCAAAATATCTTTTACACAGGGGTAGAGGGAGAAATTTTGTTTTGCCCTTTGAACACTTGTTACCTATAGTAAAAATAACAACGTGAATCATCATCTATTCTGGGCGAATCGTCCATCTCGGGCGGATGTACCCTCCAAGAAAAGGCAGTCACTAGCCTCTGACAAGTTCGTAAAGCTCTTGTTAAAAGAAATCTTTGGCGTTTTAAAAACGTCTCATTTCTTCCCCGGGATTACTTATTGAAATGGGAAATCTCGGATGACCCAGCAGATTCTCGGTGGACAGTCGACTGGGTTAGATAAGGAATTGAGGAAGAAGAAAAGGAAAAATTTTCTTTAATAAATATATTTCAATAATTATTTTATATACGGCCATATTATTACAAATATAAATTTAAAATTCGTATTCGATTAAAACTCGGTACTAACAGTTTTGAACCCTAGAAGTTGGAGTTAATGGAATTTGACATGTATGGAAGTTATTATGCGTCGGTATGATATTGGGAGGTGCAGGAAGGAGGGAGAGAGGGTGTAGGCACAGGGACCAAGGTCCTGTCGCGTAGTCCGCCTGGTTGATGATGATGACCCACCGACAACAAACAACAGCCATCAATGTATTACATCCGGGCCCTCTCTCCCTCTCTCTCTCTCTCTCTCTCTCTCTCTCTCTCTCTCTCTCTCTCTCTCCCTATGTCAGTGGGCTATATGAAATTTGCGAGCAGTCACCCAGCAGAGAGCACGCACACTGCCCACTCGCCTCCTGCCTACCGCGAGGTCCAGCCCGCCATGAAGTATAGGTAGGAGACCTTGGTTTAGTCGGACTTAACCGCCTCTCAAGTCACAACGCGCTGACGTTGAAGCACTATCGCGCTTTTTCTTCGCGAAACCGAAACAATTTCGCACGTAAACTGCCTGCCGCGGGTTGCATCACATCATAATTGATTCGAGCGACGCGTCCCTTTCGCCGATCGCGCCAATTTATCCGGAACTTAAGTGCGCCGGCATTCGGTTAGAAACTGAAACACAGAAATTGCTCGATATATACGCTTCTGAATTATCAAAACCGGGCGATAAATGGAACCAATCGTTCTGCGAATTTTGACGTCACGTTCAGAATCAATTTTTTGGCATTTCGATATCGCCGACGGTTCTAGATTTAATTGGTGATCGCCTAGTCGTTTCTAAGTGAACCGACTCGCACCGGGTTACGTACGATAACGGTCGATAGAGCACTATTAGCGTATTACTGACTGTCGAGCCTGCAGAAAATCTATCGTTCTGTGCGTCAAAACTATCTTCATTTCTTCGAATTATTTTCAGGATATTCATTCACTTTATATGAATCGGATAGGACATAGATCGTAGGTCTTTCGTATACTATTCGTTAACGGCTCAAGCCGATCTAACGATTTAAATGCCTAAGTGATAATGTTTCTTAGCGTGTTAAAGGTGTCATGAAACTTCTTATAAGGGTCAAATTCATATTCCAACCGAGAGTTCGATAATACACATATTTGATAATAGACAATGCACCCAGTTATAGAACTGAAAATTCGTATTAATACGGCGTATCTCATCCCTTATTAACCAGCTTTAAACCCTGTTGAGAGACTGTTTTCCGAAATAGTGAATAGTCGTATCCAACTTCATGACGGATAAGGTGTTATGGCAAAAATATTAGATTGACACGCCATTGTTATTCATTTCGCAAAGTTATCTATAAGTTCCACTTTAGGTTTTTTTTTCATTTCCAGCAGTTAATTGTAGCAAAAAAAATCGATTCAACGGAGTTGAATTTGATTATTAAATCGAAAATAAAATAAATATTATTATTGTTTTCCTCTGTCTTTAACATCTTGTTTATTACCTTTTAAATTGTGTACATATACTCACAGTGGAAAACATTTGAATTTAACTCTGTATTTCAAAACAGATATATGGAATTCTGAGAGTCCTTTGTTGGTCTTCAGTTGTAATGCTCTATCGTAAGAAGATTATACGTGTAGTGATGACCAGGGAGAAGTAATTACCCACCAGTGTTTAATTTTGCAAAAAGTAATTCCCGTGTGTCTGGTCCTAACAGAACAATTATACCGTTCCATTCCAGTCGGAGTTTAATTAAGTTTCTTGGAGTTTTTGGACGGCGTTAACGACTGGTCGTGGGCCGTTGAAAAACTCCCAGCAGCCTCCTCCGCCGACATTCATCACACTCGCCATTATCTCAATTTTCCTCCCCACGGGCGGGGAAATTTGTTTTCTGACGAAAAGTCCGACCACTTTTTGTGTCTTATCGAGCCGAGTGAATTTCTTCTGCGTGTATTATCTCCTTTCAACTCGTCCGAGGTTCAAAATAGATCTCGGTCGTTTGGAAAACTCCTTTCGCGAACGGAATTCTTTTAGTAAAATTCAATAGTGAAATTATGTGTCCGAAGGTGGAGATTTATTGCTTCGTTGCAGGAGGACTACATTTATATGCTAAAAAGTTTTACGAAAAAAAAATTACGATACATACATTTAAATGTATTAGCGTGTCACAACTCAGTAGATTACTTTAATAATTCAATTTTCGTTTAGATGAAAGAGGTAAACATTTTCAGAAAGATTATTTCAAACGCATTTATGCACCTTATGCAAACGATATTAGAGATACCCATGATCTAATTAAAAAAACTGTGACTGTGCGTTGTCTATGGAAAATATTTCGGGTACATTGAAGAATTTCGTCATTAGGGAGTATCGAAATATAATACTCGGATTTGGTGATCGCTCTCTACGGGCGTTGTTAACCGAAGCGTTGAGATTAATTTCAGTCGTATAATGAGACAGATAGGTTTACAGTATGTATACTTTGGATTTTTGTCGCGAATCATTTTGTTTCAGTATCAATCATTAGTTGCCACTCTTTTTTTATTTTAAACAATATCTTATTCTAATTTAAATAGCGTCCGCGTACAGTTCGGTATTGTACGCCGTTGGCTGAATTGTCCGCTTGGGTAAGCCGCTCGCTTTCCTCCGGGTTCGATGACATCGCGCCAACGCGTGTATCGAAAATCGTCCGTATCGATTTTAATTTTCGTGACCAATTTAATTTCACTCGCCGGCCGGGATGGTATCGGCGATACGCCGCGTTCGGGCGGGCTCCGCTGGGTTATATTGCCTCGGGCCACGACAATTCCAGACCCGGTTACGTGACAATTAACCAGAAAATGTAATCTTTCCCACCCAGTAAGGGCAAGTATAAGGTGGGTGGGTGGGGTGGTAGAGTATTTCGCCTGAAATCGGTTTAAAATTGAGTCTGGAATTTTGTAATTTACACTGTTTCCGTCCAATCTCGGTTTATCTTAGTCTGTTGTAATTTCTAAACGAAAGGTCAACGTACCACCTAGTCTAGACTTTGCAGGGCCCCAGTATAACGAACGGGCGGGAATTCGACTGATATTGAACTAAACGACGCCCTGGAAGGGGGGATGCGACGCTCAACAGTGCCCAAATACAAATTAATGGTTTCCTTTTGCGGCTAATGGCCGTACGGCGGTAATGGGAACCTGCCCGGCTCCATAATCTATCGTATCTTGCGGGTACGCAAACGTGATTTACAATTAGGAATCAATCAAAGTTGACGCGAAACGCATTAAAATTTCATTGGAATATTACGTCATCCGTTTAGCGAATGGAGAATTATGTTGCGAAAATAAATACTACATAGTCGGTATTTATACTAGGTTTGGCGTGAACAACCACTCGATGTTGCTGAATCATTTCAGGACATGAAGTTGAAATGAACATAAATAAGAGGAAAGAAAAGTTGGGGGGCACGAGTTCGCATTTGGGTAAAATATCACGACGAAACAGTGAACGCCATATTTTTTTTTTACGTGATGCTTTAAAAATGAGGATATAGGAGACTGGTGACGTCGATGTAGAATTGTGGATTGGGCTTACAAGCGGACGAAAACGGAGACTCCCACCGGGGTCCCGTAGCCTTAATAAGGGCCGTTCGTTTCTCACATACTGATGAATCCCCGGCATTAACCCCGGTCGGTATTCGAGGCGCGGATATTTTGCATTAATTTTCATCGCCGGATTATACTACCCAGCCATCAAGGCCGACTCAGTGGCCCCCATATGTCCGCTCACGCACTCCATAGTCTCGTATTGTAGTAAAATCAAATAATCATAGTGATCATAAAAACCGCTCCAACCAAATCGTTCTAACCATTGATCTACCAACCTCTGTCAACGGCTTTGGAATTTCTCTTCCCTGTACTGAAATTAATTTGAGAAAATAAAATTTCTCGTTACCGTCTCATGAACGAACGAAAATAACAAACGGTGTATGATAAGGTTGCCAATTATCGACCCAGAAAGCAGTACATAAATCATATTTTCGTAATTAGGGAAACAAAGATTCTGTTATCGCCGGTTAAGTATAATCTCGATTTACTGGTCTATTATTATCAATTACGTAAATAGAGCAACTACAGAAATAGAGCATTCTTCCGATCGCATATAAATATCATTCATCAATACATGAGCCGTTTATTTGGAAAGTGGCCTAACTCCATTTTTCAATTTTTTTCCGGTTATCATGGTTACATGCACAACTTCAGAGTTAGTTCAATAATCGAACAGTGCAGTTTGAAAGATAACGATAAGAAACTTGATAAGAAAACGAATATTATTCGCCTAACAATTGCCACTATTTTAATAGGAACTATAAATTTAACACCCTTAGATACACTTAAGCAGTATGACACATTAGTATCCTATACGTATATTTAAATTCATTGAAACGCAAACCCTTAAATATCTCGATTTGAAGATAAATGGACTTAGGCCACTTTCAAAATAAACGGCTCACCTACTGTTTTGGCTCAGAAAATCTATGGTATACAGATGGTATACAATGGCAGCAACATTCTATGTACGTCATAAATGATCCTCTGATCATCTAAAAGATTTGGGGATCGAAAAGCAAGTTAAGTAGTCGAATATACGAATAGGTTAGAGTAGACGTGTCACGAATCAATCAGTTTTTTATTTACTGGAATGCTTTTAGTTCACCGCCTAACGGTTTTTCTTTTTTACCTATCGTCATTAGTTCATCATTGTCAGTCCGATTATTGTGTTAATGGGACGAGGACGGTTCTTTCACTTGACTTGCGGGTCTGGCCCGCAATTCATCGGGGATCAATGGGATCAATCCTGTACCAATTTTCAGTCCATTGAAATCGGATTAGATTTCCGACGATTGACTCCCTCTTTATTGTTTCTTTTCTTGCGCAATTTATAAAAAGGACGCTTTTTGATCGAAGCAAATCCTCTCGGCAATGAGGCACAGTCGTTGTACACTTTATTGCGCAATCCAGCAGTAAGTAGAACATAACTTTCCATTGATACCGGTCTGCCCTTCTGTGACTGACGATCTCGGGGAGGTTAGCGGCTCCACTTATCCAGTTCTTGAGCGATGTTGAAGCGCCCGGGAGGATTCCAGCGCGACGATTCGAAGAATCGAAGACAATTCAAAAGGCGGCACTATTGGATATGTGCCATATTGTGGGGCCGTTTCTCTCGTGGGAAGCGTTATTACGATAAAATTATTAAAGTAGGCTGTCCTCTTTGTGTAGGTTCCTTTTAAAATTTAATGATCCGTCTCGCCATTCTCAACGGATGAAAACATACTTATATATATTTTGTTTGTAAATTCTTACTATATCAGATGGATATACCTGTACGTTTCGATATTCAAATTTATATTTTAATCGCGGTTTCTTTTCAAAATAGGTCTAGAATCAGTTACTTGGTCAAAACACGTAAATATTGATTGTCCGATGAAAAATTTAATTTCATGACGAGTTTTTAATATTGAAGCGTCTTGCCTTGAGATAAAAATCGCCTTTTCACTCTATTGAGTAATTGGTAAATATATATAGATTTCCATTACTTTTTGCAGTGTATATATTTGTTTAGGCGTGCAACGAGCCTCGCGGGCGGTTTGTCGCTAAACATCGTGATAATTGTACTAATTATCCGCGGCTAACAACAGATTCAATTAGATGTGTTGCTTTAACGAGGTTTGCATATTTTTGTTGACAGAATTGAGTGCAACTTTAAATTATTTCCTCGCCAATAATACTAATTATTATTCTTTTTATTTACAGCAGCAGCGGGCAGCTGAGCCAAGCCGGAGAGGATGGGCAAATTTGCCCGCCGAGCTCCACCCCTCCGCCGCCTACATCTGACCAAAACTACCAACAAGACAGGTAGCATTCATTATGTATATACCATTTTGATGAATTTATTAAAAACTAAAAGAGTTATCATTAACTTTAAGACTCGGAGTGAAGAGTTTTTTAGAATATTTACGGACGGGGCTCGATAGTTCCGAAATTACCTCCAGTTATAATATCGAATATTGTCACAGTGCTCGCTTCCTTGTTCGGCAGAAGAAGGAGACAAAAAGTTCCCCTACAACCGAGTTTTACTTTTATTTTATAATTTCATTAGTCTGATTCAAGATGTCTGTTTTTACTCGATTGGAAAACTAATTTATGATTTGTGGGGGAAGAATGTCGTCGGCAGAGAAATTGCCCCTCTGCATTAGCGAAGGGAGCTTAGAGAGGATGGCCAGGAGCCGTAACCAGGCTAGCGTCGAACAGAACAATCAGGACGAGAGGAAAGGAGCAGGAGTGACGGGAATGAATCGAAAATGAGCAACTATTCCGCTAGGTAATCTATGTTTTGTCCGCTTCCCGACCTGCCACGTGTCTGTTGCGTCTGCACTTCCGTCCTAGCTAAAGTTGGTTGTTCTATTAAAGTCTATATTTCCCCGTAACTGTAACCCTTTACCCTCTATGTACTGGAAAGGAAACCCTTTCGAACGACCCGAATCGTCTAACGATATCGGACTAATAGTAAAAGGTTACAGACTTTCCCATCGCACATTCTGCAGTTCTAGGGATTGATTCAGAGCGTTGTCGTATAGAAAACATCTGGCAAAACTTTATATTTAGGGCGACTGTGCGTTTTCAATTGGACACCAATCTTTCTCCCGAATCCGGGTTTTGTATTTGTAACACCCAGTTATCTCCCTCCCCGAGTTTGATAACTGGTTTAGTGATAACGCGAAACTTTCTGCGCCGTTATCAATAACCGCCGTCAATACAGCTTTTTTGACCCCGACGCTTAAGCGTCCATCTGGCCAGAAAGTGCAACTGGGGACAATAGATAACAGGACTCTATCGTACGAGATCGCCTATTTTATCAATGTTTTCATTGTCTTTTGCGATTGGAGTTTCCGAGAGGTCGATAATAGGCCGCAGTTCGCTACTCTCGAGACATCAAGCTCTTATACACGTACATGTACCTACAGCACCTCACGTTGATCTGTTTAAGAGGGAAACGGTACCTGAGACGCCACAATTATAACCGTACAGGAACACAGCCTCGTGTATCTTTTTTTTTTTAAATTTTAACTCAAAACCTATCGAGCTTAACGTCACGCCCGGTAAATGACGCACAGAGCTATTATTTCACCTTCCATAATCGTAACGAAAAGAGAGAATCAACTAAAGAAAAACTAGAACTGTCCCTAATAATATAAAGGTCAGTTGAAAGTTTCGATTATCCTCACCGCGTTCGTTATTGCTCTCATTCTGGCTTCCTAAAGTGTTTTTAATAAATCATCAGCCGATGTTTTAACACCCCGTTAAATGCTATTATACGATTAGAAGAAACAAATTGCGGATATATTTATTGACTTCTATAATTTATAAAATTATACGCTACCTAGTAAAAGCGTGAGTGGGTGTGCCATCAAATCGCACTGTCACTAAATGTAATTTTTAACAATCTTGTAACAATAGTTGTCTATATATTCTGATATATATATATATATATATATATATATATATATATATATATATATATAGGTTGGTAAGGCAGAAACGTGATTGTATGTTTGACATTGGTCGAGAATGTGTTACACAACAATGCGTTGTCATGTTGGTTTTACCGGTGGCGTTATTTTCACCCCGACGGTGGTGGTCGTTTAGTTGTCTGTTTGCTTGTCGGTACAAGATGCAGCGGGGCTTAAACAACAGGCCCCCGGTTAAGGTTTCTCGACTTTCCTGTAGGACTTCGGCAAACAATAAAGCCGTGACCGGAAGGGCTTTTTATCCCTGTCAAGAGAGTTAACGGTTTCGAACTTTATAGCGGGGATCAGATTTGAATTTGAAATTCTGATGAATGAATCGCCCTTTAATTAGTACTCACAATGAACTGGGTTCGATTCCTGGGCAGTTTTAGATCGCGTATAATGTACTGTTCTATAGACGCCTGGAAAAGAAAATGTAATTGGGAGAAAGCTTAATCGCCGGATTTTGTACTCGACAAGCGTAACAGCTCACACGATTCGATTGTAAGATTAATCATAATTAGAATAAACTAGATTAAAAGATACCGCCCAAAGAAAGCCGGTGGGCGTTCAAAGCGTCTAGGAATAATTTTACGTATATTCTTATCACCCCCGTTGACAAGTCTCATTAATTGTATAACGATTTCAAGCCGACCGAAGTTAATCAAATGACTATTGTAAACCATCAGTCATAAATTCATTCACGGGTCACATCCCGCCGGTATTTCAACTCGTTAAAATCATCATGGAAAAAAAGATTGTATATCCAAATTTAAAAGCGTCTTCCCGGGTCGTTTTTCGCTCCGTCCTTTTCTCGTTCTTCTCAGCGCGTTGCATAATCCCCGGTACCGTTTAAAGTGTGGGATGCAATATTGGAAAGTTTCTTTATATTCATTCGGCCTTGGTTAATTTCACCCCGCTCCGTGTCCCAGTGTTGTTATTGTTCTTTCGAGAGAGAGAGAGAGAGAGGGATATAGAATTTCACAATGGGCGAGGAGGTCGGGGCTCCTATATATATATATATACGGTACAGTTCGTAGGCACTGGTTTTCTGCAGTTCGTTGCTTTCCCGAGGAGGCCTTGAGAAGTCCGACTCCTCCTTTTTCACTGCCCGTTAGGCCGCCACTCTCAGTGTTCGCCCGTAGCGTTTCTGAACGGCGGTAAATGATTCATCCACGCGGAAATCGTTCTCTCTTTTGCAATTGTACTCGATGGTAACCCGGTGTTTCAAATTAACGACGCCAGCTAGGCATTTCAACATTTAAAGAACGATGTATTTACAGAATCTAATCTGGACGTCAGTGCGATAGAATACGTCAGGGGTGGGCAGCATTGATGGCTAAGATTAAAAATTTAAATCCTTGTTTTTATTATTTCAGAACTTTTTCGCGAATCTTGTTAAATTGACTAAGCATTTAAGTTATACGTAGTCTTCGGTTGAATAGGTAGAAATAATTATTTTGTACTTTTCTTTCTCTTAATTACAATTTCACAAATATTCAGGGTATAAAACTGGGGACCGTATTAATTTAATTAAATTTTAGTTTTTTATTTAATGCTAACAACTGTGATGTGTCTTTATAATAAATGAAAACCGGAATGAGGCTGTCCTCATTTTTCCTTATGCGTGCCCACCCCTGCAATACGTAATGAAGTTAAAATTTTAGTACCTTAAATTTTAGTAGGACAGGAATTGAACAGAATAATAAAATATATAAAATGGAAAGCGTTGCGGTAGAATATATTATACATTGACATTGAAATTACCAAAATCAAAATGAAATGTTTTTAACTATATAAAGTAAAGGGGAAACTTTACTACTTTATTGTATTGCACTAAAACTTACAAATCGTGAACTCGAATATCACTAACTTTAGCCTATGAACGCTCATGAATTTCGTTTTCTAAGCTTCAGAAGATCACATTTCTTAGGAAGGCGGTATTTCAATGCCGTTACCCTTTCTGGGACGGTAACGCCGTTCTTTTTATTCATTAAATTGCGTTAGTCACGCCCTAGGCCCATTCCTACCGCCGCACATAACTCTCGACACCGCGTCTTTAAAGGCCATACATCCCGAGAAGAAAGGATCTCAATGCGCCTGCCCTTTCTGGGCTAGAACCTTCTCAGGTAGGGTAACAGAGAGGTTTATACTCTGAACGCCTTTATATTTGCGATGTGCATAGTTGAGTTTTACATTTTCGTGCGTGATCTAACCGTAACTAGGGCACAGCGGAACGGCGGGAATAGATAATAAGTGGCACGAGAGATGAATAAGGCGTTATCAGGTTTGCGTTTTGGGGCCGCGTCACAAGAGACGAAGCTCAAAATCAAATTCGTTCACGAGGTCCGGCCTAATGACACGCACTTCATTCGAGTGTCACGAGGCGCAAAGTCAAAACAACTTCGCGACCTCAATTCCCGGTTAACTTCATCCCTCCATTACTTCCAATGCAAGGAGGAACCGGTAGTTTGAAGGAATAGTTCCTAGAGGGAGATTAAATTTCGAGATCAAACTTAGAAGAATGGGACAGAACGAACGATCGATAAACTATTGTAAGGTAAAAGAGGACATAGCATTTTGGATAACCGGCGATAAAATCGCGAGAAAGGAGGAAACGACAGGCGGACAACAGGTCACACAAGGTTAACACACTCCTAACTAATTCACAACCAACCTTGACCAGTATCCAACCAATGTAATACCCCAATAATCTTACGTCATATAATGACATGTAAAAAATACAAAGCCAAATAGAAAACTAGTCTGAAACGGCAAAAAATACTAGAGAATTTCTAAAAACATACAATTACCGGTGAAATTGTGGTGTGCACAATTACGCTTTATAAATCAAGTAAAAAAAATTGAGAATTAAGCTGCCAGTTTAAATTATATCTCTCTCTAATTGGGGACTTGGTTGGTTGGGGCGGGGACAGAATATAGATGTACCCCAATTGTTGCCATATCTGTAGTTGATTGTGCATTAAAAGAAATGAAACTTAAATATAGTGTTTGAACTTTCTCTAGTTTATTCATCACCTGGCGGTCGTTATTGACGTCCAGCGGCAGCAGTTGATGGGAGGGGTTGCCCAGAAGGCCCCTAAGGTGCCGGGTTCTGCTTTGACGGCGCCCTTCACACACCCCCCGGCCGGCCTCTCTCTATTTGTGGTTCTTGCCGGTTTACCGTTCCCTAAATATATTTTCTTCTCCGTTGTGTGCACTTGCACAGTCGCTCTGTTTACGCTTCTGTTAATGGGGCGCCGTTTTAAACCACGCTGCACAGCTCCACGTGGTCCTTCGGTTCAGCTCGTTATACTTTTTCCGGTATTATGTAATGCGGTCGGGCTTTGAATTATTCAATTACCGATCTCGCCCGTTTCCCGCCTTTTGAATGACCGCAATTGACATTTCTGAAAAACCGTACGCATTTTTTATTTCAATCATGCAACGTTGATCCTTATGTCACTCTCCTCTACGAGATAGCCCGATGTTCGTATCGTCAACGTCAGCTCAATATTTTGAGCTTTTGTTATTGTTTTTTTTTATTCGGCGTTCTATTATGTTGGGTTTGAAGTTGGCCCCTGAGGGTGCCGCCTGACAATGTACTGCGACCTTCGATAATTGCTCCGGCCGTGAACCTAGCTAATGGGCCCGATAGTGTTTAACATTGAACCTGTCAGGTTGGAACCCGCGCAGACTATTCATTCTCTCCGGCTGTCGCGTGCTCCTCCACTAACCGCCGCCGCCGGCTATCGGTGTTTGCCCATCGCTGCCTTTCAGAAACGGGGCCAATCATAATTTTCGTTCGTGCGATTTTCCCGTTCCACTCGGCTTATCCGGTCATGAAACGGTTTCGGCTCTTCGCCGCCCGAAATGGAGTTTACTTACAAACGCTGAGATATACTTAACCGCTGAGATCGCTCCTACGACAAACCAGCGCTCAGACAATTTGCAGGAAAGGTTTTATCGCATAATAAAAAATAGCATTTTTATTAAAAATATTCAAAATAACTTCAAAAAAGACCCCTACTGATACCTTAAACCAGAAAGGCTGGAATTTCTGTACATCCGCGGCCCTGTCCCGGTATTATAGTTTATTTAATGGGCTACATAAAGGGTATACCATAATTCTGTACAAATATAGTTTTATACACCAATCTATTATAAGAATTAATGTTTATTGCATTCAAATCTTGTTTCTCAACATAATTTTTTTGTGGGTGCACCCACAAGTTGGAAAAACAGCCTTGAACTAAAACTAGTTCTTTCACTCTTATGTATTAGTCCCTAGGTCTCTCGCTCTCTGTTACAGACAGTATGAATGTTGTTTTTGTGAGTGATTTTAAGCATATTTTACGAAAGTACTTTCGTTCTGAAAGCGGCCGACTGGAACCACTGCGAACATTCAGAATATTGAGAGGCGCCGAAACTCAATGTCGTAATGATGATGTCGGGTTAGTTTCGCGTGATAGCCACCACTGTACTGGCCAAAGCGGGGAATTATTATCGGTTGAATATTCTACGCTCCCACTCGATGGTGGGAGGGTGGGATGGAGGGATGATGGGAGGGCGGGGTGGTTTCGAAAGTTGTAATTTGGACGTTTTAAACGCGTGCAGTCGGCGTTTGATCGAAGTAGTTTTGCAGTTCTTTTCAAAGTAGGGTCTAGACATTGGGGAGCCGCACGCAATACCATTACCGTACGCGCCCCCTCTTTACAACATTCATGGGGCTTTCCCAGAGGGCTTAACCCGCTCTACAACTATCAATCCTCAACATTTTCCCGATCTATAGGCTGTTTAATGAATGACGGATTTTGATCACACCACGAATATTTCACCAGTATGACGAGTTTGTAGCGACATTGAGCTGTCTACTAGACATCCACAAAGACATGACTTAATGCTCCCAGTATGTTTCAACATTGAATACAGAAATAAACATACATTCATGGTACAATAAATAAAAAAATATGACTAGTTCTATGTAATAAAATATTTGGTGTCTGATATTTTATAATTTAGACGTTATCCTTATTATTAGGACAAGTTTGAAATTCGTGGCCATTTTGCCTGTAATATCGGGATTAATGTTAGTAGGGCATAAATTATGATGATGAAAAAGGGGAAGTACATTCTGTGATTAATATTAATTTCTTATAACTTGCAATAAAAATATAATGTATAATGACATTTCTGAGCTTGATGTTTTCTAAAATATCTAAAGGGATACATTAATTTTGATTTGTACACTTATTGTACTTTGAACTTTTTTCAAAAATAATTGAATTAATTACCTTTCAACTCGGATTGGACCGATTTCACTTTCCAATCTGTTTTTATTATATTTATTACCGTCTCGAACATCGCTCCAACGTAAAATTTCGTTGCCCCACAAACGAATAGTAAATCGGGAAAAGTCCATAGGGATGTCGGTCCCATTAGAAAGTATGACATTGCGTGCCAGAATATTCGGTATGTATAATGCAAGTGCTCCTCTTTAAATCGAGAATAACCTGAAATTGGCTTCGGTCCCCAGTCCCGGTCCATTCACTGGGCCCTCAGAAATTATATCGGCTTGGCACACTTGAACTAGGGACAACACGGAAAACACCTGCTATCTAACCACTCCAATTTGGCTCTATATTTTAGGAAAGAATTACATAGAAATTTAGATTTTAGAAAAGGCTATATAAAGAATACACAGCACTCGGGCTTGTTTTTTCTTTTGGTTCAGTGCAATAATATAACACTACAGGAATATAGCGATGTTTTTGTCAGTATTTTATACAGGCATAAATAAACAATTTACTGTATGACACCAAATGATAAAGGAAAGCCCTACGAGACTTATACCATCATTAATAGCAGATTAATAGGACTGAAATTGACTTCGGAGCACGAGCACCACGACTAAACTAAGAGTTTCTTAGGTTGGGTGCAAAATTTTAGCCCGTATCATGAAATGCTGTCTTTGTTCCAAATAGCAGTTTCAAATACCGGTCTAATTGTACAAAAATAAATGTTTTCAGCATTTCTTCTGGTCTTCATAACAAAAATATTAATGTGCTCCTATGCCCCTAGTTGGTATAATTGGGTATAATATTTAGAACGACGCAAACCGTTTGAAATTGTACCAGGTTTAGCCCGCTTGTGTAATGTTCACAATGGACCGGTTCCGCTCGTCTCGCCAATTAAACGCGCCACCGGCCGACGGGGGAGGAGAAAAAACATAATTAATTGGCATTAAACGTCCCGACAACAACAAAAAATAAAGGGTTTTCCATTTCTCGTTCTGCCCGTCCCGAATCGCCCAGATCGAATACGTCCCTTTTTCTTTAGGGGCCCCCAAAGTTTTCGCGCATTCAACGAGAAGGAATTGGCGAAGAAATCCCGCTCCAATTCGAATATTTATTTTTTTTCATGAAAATATTTTACTCCGGATGTGACGCAATCATTGTTACCCTTAAGTATATAACAGGATAGGCTGACGGTTGCACACGATATGTGTAGGCCGAACGGGGCGTGTTGGAACTGTTCACTGATAACACATCTGTGTTACATACCGTTAACTGTATCGAGATATTGAACAGTTTGACCCGACTTTCACTTTTTCGTACACTGCAAATATCGTCCGCCAATGTCTTTCCTTACTGAACCTCGACACTGCCGCTATCCTATATGCATAGTCACGAGGCCATCGTAACAATTGAGCTCATTTAAATTAACATTTAACATTTAAATGCCCGGCCATTCGTAAAAGACTTAAATACAATTTCCTGAAACAAATTTTTCGTCGGGAAAACTCATTTAAATAAAAATGTCAAAACAGTTCTCATTCGTCTTCCGAAAGTTGAATAATTAGATTGGCAACGGTTCATATACGCTATCTATCTGGACTTAATTTACTTTCCCACGACTGTTTTATGATCACCGTTATCAATCAATGTACTGTTATCAGTTGATTTTTTTAAATGTGAATGAATTTCTGCACGAATGAGTTATTATTCATATTTGTAAAGTAGTGGGAAACATTCCCTCTTTGTTCGAATAATCATCCGGCATAGTAATTCGTACATTTAGATAATTTAGATAAGATTTAGATAATTTTCCAGTAGGGATATATTCATGTTTAAAACTGATTTTTCTCATTAAATCGCTCCACATCCTGTGTTGTATTTATTTAGATAAAAAATATTTATGTAAATGTTACGTTATGAAAATTACGTGTAAACTTTTGCGCCTTCCTTTGAAATTGCCTGCTCCTCCCAGGTCTGAAATCGCTGCATCGCATTGTCATTGTCTCAGTAAAATAACTGTTAACGTTTGTATCCAATGTATTGGCGTCGGATACAGGTCGATGGTTTCAGTATAAAATTCATTGTCGCGTGACTTCCCACATCGAGTGCAAATTATGCTCAGTATTGGCACATTATTGTCCATTGATTTCGCGTCAGGCAGGTCTTTTTGTTTTATTTTTATCAGAGTCTCTCGACTGAATCTTCTTCGGATGCACGCACGCCATCCGGAGTGATCAACCCCTCGATTCCGCGAAATGAAATACGCCCGCGAATTCTCGTGCACTTAGGGGATGAGCGCGTGCTGTGCTGATAGTGCTGATATTTTACAGTTTGAATACACGACAGGTCTAACGGTTCTGAGTAGTAGCGATCCTAGCCCTGATGGCATTCGCGATCTGCTACTTTGTTTCTTCTTGCGGACTTTTCAACGAATTATTGTTTGTACGAATTTAGTCAACGGTGCTCGACTAAGTGATATTCCGTAGCACCGTACTTCTTTCTACATTTCAAGAAGTGATCGTACCCGTACTCGATTTCATTTAAATTGAAAGCAACAGTTGACGAAGTCGCATAATCCCGGTTCCTTAAATTCAATTCCGGACTTTCTCCTCATCCAAATTTGCTCATTCTGTCCCTTTCTTCTTTCACCCATCCATTATAACCCCACGACGGCTTAAACGCCACTGGCGACCCAGAGATCTACTCATGCAGCCGTAAAAGTGCCACCATTGGGTACCACGTCTCTTATCTTTATCAACTGCGTTAACAAAACAGTCATACTTACAACTAATATAACGAGTTGATTGTACACAATTAATAGGATGAATAATAAATGGATAATTTAAATAGATTGCGCGATAATTACATAGAATGGCATTAATTAGTAAAGTGTCTTTTTGAATTCCACCCCCCGCAATACAGGTAGAGTAGGGACGTACTGCATTGCGGCTCTCATCCACTCTCCCTCTTAGCCCACACAACACCAGTCGGCATTAAATCATGCTAAAATATGCGACTACCGCCGTTATCGAGATGTCGTCTTATCTATTTGAGCGTGTTTCAGAATCGGAATAATCGAATTCTAATCGTTCTTTAGCACTGACTCAGTCGGCTGTGCGTGTATAATTTAGAAATCATTACTGCAAGGTGTTATAATACGATTTCTGTCGTTAAGCGTTGCCTAAAGCAGACCCTTCTCGTTTTTCCTACAGTTGAAAACTTTGAATCGATTAATTGTTAGAATTCAGTTCGGTAGTTTGTTTCTGAACAATTGCTTCAAACAAAAGTTCATATATAAGCTCATATATAACGCAGCGCGTAAATGTGTTATAAAATGTAGGTTTGGTATAAGGAGTAACGGAAGGAAAACAGCTAAATCGTCGACCATAACTATAACTATATTAATAATGGAAAACTACTGATGTTGGCGAGAAGTCGAAATCGGTCTGATTTTCTTGAATTCCAAATCATAGTTTTCAAGTATTGAACTGAATGCGAGGCTCGAATTCCATAACTGGGATGAGGAAACCGACAGCTAAGTTATTTCCAGCGAGTTTCGGACGACGGATTTTGGAATCAAATGGGTGTCACGTATCGAGGGTTTTGAAATAGAAACGTTTCAAAAATATAAATAGGCCTACCGCGCCGGTGTGTAAATGCGGTTTTTAGGCCCAAAAATGGCATTTTGGACGCAAAATTGGCCTAAAAATGCGATTTTTAACCCCAAAAATGGCATTTTCGACGCAAAAATGCCCCAAAAATTCGGTTTTAGGCCCAAGAATGATATTTTTAGGCGAAATTGGTCCAAAAATGGCATTTTAAAACCCAAAAAAGGGGCAAAAATGTCATTTTTAACGCAAAATTGGCCCAAAAATACGGTTTTTATGCCCAAAAATGGCATTTTATACGCAAAATTGGCCAAAAAATGGCATTTTTATACGCAAAATTGGCCAAAAATGGCATTTTTAGACGCAAAATTGGCCCAAATATGCGGTTTTTAGGCCCAAAAATGGGGTTTTAGACGCAAAATTGGCCAAAAAATGCGGTTTTTAGACCCAAAAATGGCATTTTGGACGCAAAATTGGCCCAGAAATACGTTTTTAGACCTAAAAATGGCGTTTTTATACACAAAATTGGCCCAAAAATGGCATTTTTAGACGCAAAATTGGCCCAAATATGCGGTTTTTAGGCCCAAAACATTTTAGACGAAAATTGGCCAAAAATGCATTTTAGACGAAAATTAGCCAAAAATGGCAAAATTTTTAGACATAAATTATCCAAAAATGGCATTTTAAAATGGCATTTTAGACCAAAATTAGCCAAAAATTTTAGGCCCAAAAATGGCATTTTAGACGCAAAATTGGCCAAAAATGGCATTTTAGACGCAAAATTGGCCCAAAAAAAGCGGTTTTAGGCCCAAAATGGCATTTTTAGACGCAAAATTGGCCAAAAATGGCATTTTTAGACGCCAAAATGGCATTTTAGGCCACGCAAAATCGGGCCCACGGTTTTAGACGCCCAAAATGGCATTTTATACACGCAAAATTGGCCAAAAATGGCATTTTAGACGCAAAATTGGCTAAAAATGGCATTTTTAGACGCAAAATTATTAAAAATTCGGTTTTTAGGCCCAAAATGGCATTTTGGGACAAAATTGGCCCAGAAATATTTTTAGGCCCAAAATGGCATTTTTATACGCAAAATTGGCTAAAATGGCAAAAAAATGGCCCAAGCGCGCAAAGGTTTTTTTAGGCCCAAAATGGCATTTTGGACATTTTTAGCAAAATTGGCCCAAAATAGGTTTTAGGCCCAAAAATGGCATTTTTAGACGCAAAATTGGCCAAAATGCGGTTTTTAGGCTAAAAATGGCATTTTAACTAGCAAAATTGGCCCAAAATAGGTTTTAGGCCCAAAAATGGCATTTTTAGACGCAAAATTGGCCAAAATGCGGTTTTTAGGCTAAAAATGGCATTTTAACGCAAAATTGGCCCAAACGGTTTTAGGCCCAAAATGGCATTTTTATAGAAAAATTGGCCAAAAATGGCATTTTAGACAAATAAGGCTTAAAATGGTTTTTAGCCCAAAATGGCATTTTATACGCAAAATTGCCAAAAATGGCATTTTAACGCATTGGCAAAAATGGCAAATTTTAGACGCAAAAATTTAAAAATGCATTTTAGACGCAAAATTAGCCCAAAAATACAGGTTTTAGGCCCAAAATGCATTTTGACGCAAAACAAAATTAGGCCAAAATGGCATTTTAGACGCAAAATTGGCCAAAAATGGCGGTTTTAGGCCCAAAAATGGCATTTAGACGCAAAATTGGCCAAAATGCAGTTTTTAGGCCCAAAAATGGCATTTGGACGCAAATTGGCCCAGAAAATGGCATTTTAGACGCAAATTGGCCAAAAAATGGCAAAATGGCATTTTATACGCACAAAATTGGCCAAAAATGGCATTTTAGACGCAAAATTGGTTTTAGGCCAAAAATGGCATTTTATACGCAAAAATTAGCCGCAAAAAATGGTGCCTTTTAGACGCCAAATATGCAGTTTTAGGCCCAAAAATGGCATTTGGCCAAAATATGGCACATTTGGGCAAAAATGCAGTTTTTAGACAAATGGCAAAATGCGGTTTTAGACGTCAGCAAAATGGCATTTTGACGCCCAAAATATGCCCAAATAGTTTTATAAAAGACAAAATTGGCAAAAAAAAGCATTTTAGACGCAAAATTAGCCAAAAAATACGGTTTTAGGCTCTAAAATAGCATTTTAGCGCAAAATTGACACAAAAATGGCATTTTAGACGCAAAATTGGCAAAAATGCGGTTTTAGGCCCAAAATGGCATTTTCAGAATCCAAAATTGGCAAAAATGGTTTTTAGGCCTAAAAATGGCATTTATAGACGCAAATCAATAAAAAATTTTAGGAAAATGGCTTTTAGACGCAAATTGGCACAAAACGCTTAGCGACAAATTGGCTCAAAATGCGGTTTTAGGCCAAAATGGTTTTAGACGCAAAATTGGCCCAAAAATGGTTTTAGACCCAAATGGCAATTTTAGATTCGCAAAATTGGCAAAAATGGCATTTTTAGGCGCAAAATTGACTCAAAATGCTTTTTTAGACCAAAATTGACCAAAAAATGGTTTTTAGGCCCAAAAATGGCATTTTTAGACGAAATTGGCCCAAAAATACGGTTTTTATGCCCAAAATGGCATTTTTAGACGCCAAAATTAAAAATATATTTTAGGCCCAAAATGGCATTTTTGACGCAAAATTGGCCCAAAATGCGGTTTAGGCCCAAAATTGTAATAGGTAATGGCACAAAAATGGCATTTTAGACGCAAAATTGGCCGAAAAATACGGTTTTAGGCTCAAAATGGCATTTTATACGCAAAATTGGCCAAAAATGGCATTTTTAGACGCAATTGGCCAAAAATGGCATTTTTAGACGCAAATTGGCCAAAAATGCGGTTTTAGGCCAAAATGGCATTTTGACGCAAAATTGGCCCAGAAATACGGTTTTAGGCCCAAAATGGCATTTTAGACAAAATTGGCCAAAATGGCATTTAGACGCAAATTGGCCAAAAATGGCATTTTTAGACGCAAATTGGCCAAAATGGCATTTTAGACGCAAATTTACAAAATGGCATTTAGACGTAAATTGGCTAAAAATGGCATTTTTAGACGCAAAATTGGCCAAAAATGCGGTTTTGAGCCAAAATGGCATTTTAGACGCAAATTGGCCTAAAAATATTTTTAGACCTAAAATGGCGTTTTAGACACAAAATTAAATTAAATGGCAATTTTAGAGCAAAATTGATACAAAATGTTTTTAGACGCAATTGGCCAAAAATCGGTTTTTAGGCCCAAAATGGCATTTTAGACCCAAAATTGGCCAAAATACGGTTTTAGGCCCAAAATGGCGAGACGCAAAATTGGCCAAAATGAAAATTTTAGGCCGAAAATGGCATTTTAGACGCAATTGACAAAACGCTTTTTAGGCAAAAAATTGGCCGTAAAATGCTTTTAGGCCCAAAATGGCATTTTAGACGCAAAATTGGCCAAAAATACGGTTTTAGACCCAAAATGGCAATTTTAGACGCAAATTGGCCAAAAATGGTATTTATAGACGCAAAATTGGCCAAAATGGCATTTTAGCGCCAAAAATAGCATTTTTAGACGCAATTGGCCAAAATTCGGTTTTTAGGCCCAAAATGGCATTTTTAAACGAAAATTGGCCCAAAAATGCGTTTTAGGCACCAAAATGGCATTTTAGGCAAAATTGACACAAAAAAATTTTTGACGGAAAATTTTTAGCCCAAAAATGCGGTTTTAGGTCCAAAATGGCATTTTGACGCAAAATATGCCCAGAAATGTTTAGACTAAAAATAGCATTTTAACGCAAAATTGGCCCAAAATACTTTTTATGCCCGAAAATGGCATTTTAGACGCCAAATTGGCCAAAAATGGCATTTTGAGGCTCAAAATGGCATTTTTTGACGCTAAATTGGCCCAAAATGGTTTTTGACCTAAAATGGTATTTAGACGCAAATTGGCCAAAATGGCAGTTTTAGGCAATGGAAAATTGTATTTTTCAAACGTACAGGCCCAAAATACGGTTTTTAGGCCCAAAATGGCAATTTTAGACGCAAAATTGACCTGCAAAAATGCTCTTTTTTAGGCCCAAAATGGCATTTTTAGGGATTTAAAATTGACCAAAATGGTATTTTTAATTCAAATTAAAATACCAAAACGGTTTTTAGGCCCAAAATGGCATTTTAGATGAAAATTGGCCCAAAAATGCTTATTTTGGGGCACAAAATGGCATTTTGAAAGCCGCCAAATTCCAAAATGCTTTTTAGACGCAAAATTGGCCAAAATGCGGTTTTAGGCCCAAAACATTATCGAAAATATGGCCCAAAAATGCAGTTTTTAGGCTCAAAAATGGCATTTTAGACGCAAAATTGGCCCAAAATACTTTAGGCCCAAAAATGGCATTTTTAGACGCAAAATTGGCCAAAACGGCATTTTGAGCAAAA